>VXAU01005059.1:1058042-1124491 GCA_013399695.1 Formicarius rufipectus | reverse complement strand
TTTTTTTTTTTTTAAATACAGTCCCTAGATAATGAGTGAGCATGAGTGAGCATTTTATTTAGCTTGAGGATATTGTGGTAAAAATATCCTCACTGTCCATGTTGCCTGATGGTTGAAGGCAAGGTGTGGGAATGGAAACTGCTCTAAATTTTGCAGGTTCAGATTACTTTCTCTGACCATTGACAGTTGTCACTTTTTAGCTGTGAGTACTTCTAGCCCAAGACTCATGGGGAACATGCTAAATATATAATTTGGCTGTTTTCTTTAACCACTACCTGTAATAGCTTAGGATTCTTTTAATTATGAGAGTATTCACTAAACTCAAAGTTTAGGGGTTTGGTGTAACAGACTCCTGAGTCAGGCACAGCATTCTGCAGACCGTCTGCTTACTGAGATCTTTGTGTGTTTTAGGTGAAATTTGAAGAACTTGGTAGGAATTTAAAACAAAATTTTCTAGCCATGAAAGGGAAGGTATCCTCACTGTTTTTCCTGCTCTCCTGCCTTAGGATAAAAGCCAAATCAATCCCATGTACTTCTGCTGACAGTGAAAGAAACCAGTATATTCCCTCAAAACCTGCATCACCTTGTCAGAAGCCTCAAAAAAAATTAAAAATTAATTTGGAAAGGCACAGCTTCCCTTTTGCCGCTGTGCTACCCCACCCCAGCAGCCATGCTGGCTCACCTGCTCGGGCAGGGCACTGCTGTTTTCTTCCCCCACGACAGTGTGATTCTACTTTCCTTCTACAGATAACTTGATCAAGTGATGTCTTGGCGGTGGACTGACTGCATTCCCCCCCCACCCCCCCCAATTAAATCTACACTACCCAAATGTTCTAACTGTTTAATGGATTCCTGATACTCAACTTTGGAAATACATCTTTTGAGCCTACTCAGAAATGAAAGCCTGAGCCCCCTGTTTTATCTCCAATGATGCTGCAGCAATTTGTAGCTGAGGTGAACTTGGAAGGGGAGAAAATTTCTACCTGCTCCCTCCCCTCACTTTGAAGAAATGCAAGTCCCCTCAGAATGAGGGTGTAATATGTTTCAACCCTGCAAAAATACCTTAACATTAGAAAACTCATTCTAAAATGTCATGTACTTCTCCGTGGCCAGGTTCTTGAACTTATACATAACTAACACTATTTGTCCTTGTGATTTCCAAACAAATATATCTACAGAGTATGGTGTTTTAATTAAAAAATCTAACCAAAGCATTAAGGATTTTTTGCTGGCGTAAATGTGAATTTTAACAGTATTGTCTTATATTTTCTACAAAAGCATGCACAGATCTTCTGGGCTCTTTCAAAATATTCTAGTTCAGGAGTCCTTGTGAAATTTTTGTTGATTTCACCAACATTTTAATCGTGTCATGAAATGTAGTGAGTTTGGTAGTAAAAAACATTTTCTAGATGGTAAAAGAAGAGTTGGTCCTTTATTTGTATGAATGCTTTTGGACAGAAGATGGAAATGTTCCCTTGTGCTGGCAAATGTGGATAGACAGAGGAAGAAGAGTCCTGCTTCTTAAAACCTTCAGTCAGCAATTCCTGCTAGTGTGATAAAATCAGCTAAACCTGTTAATGAGTCTTACTGATGAGAGATTACGTCCTTTTTGGAAAGATTATCCATTTTATTCTCACCGGCTAAAAAAGAAGCGTTACTTTTAACCGATTGTCAGATTGAAGTGCTCTTGGCGGATATAACCTGCAGGTTACCCAGCTCTGCTGGAACAAGAGAGGGGTGAGCCTTCTGCATGGCCAGGCAGCAGGAAAGCCAAAGGTGCTACAGGCTGATCTCTGACAGTGATGGCAAACGTTGCAGAGTCCTCCAGTGATAGAGATGGTTGCAAAAAAAAAATAATCCCCAAGCCAACCCCCCCTCCCAAGGAAACATAAAACAAACAAGCAAAAAAACCCCAAACACAAACAAACCCCAACAAAACAAAACAAACACAAAACCAAAACCAAACATACTTTTTGTTTTCAGAATTATCTATGTTTGAGCTGGAGTATTTCTCTTACCCTGGAACTCGTTTGGCTAGTCCATTTTTCAGACCGACAGAACTTTTTAAAGTTGTCTGCTTATAAACCTCAGGTTAATTTGGCTTTCATTTGGTTTCTTGCTTTCAGGCTTTTTTCTTTACAAGACAGTCACTCCACTAATACACCGCTGTCTTCATGCAGAATGTACACAGTTCATTCTTGGTAACTCCTTAACATCAGCCATTTGTAGCGGGGGGGGCACAAGTGCTCAACCCGGTGCAAAACACTCCCCCTTGCTGGGCCAGACTTCATGCCTCTCCTGTACCGTCACTGTTACCATGGGGCCAAATTTTCTTTTCTTTTTGACACTTTACAGCCCGGCTTTAATAAGCTTTTGCTTGGGGCTGCAAGGCAGAAGGTATGCAGTCTAGCCTTGGAACTGAAATTAACACGTGATTGGGTATTTTGGGGATTGCAGGAAACAAGTAAATGATTGAATGCAAAATACAGCTGGTGAATGCTTCTTACGACATTTTAATGTGCACCGTTTTGGGTATTTCTTAAACTCAGTGTTGTGGTTTAAAATGCATATTGTGTATGAACATATGTGTGTGCATGTGAGGAAGTAGTTAAAAATAACTTGCTAATTTTTATTTAGGTGTGCATCAAAATGACAGCCTCAGTCATTCCTTAAAGATCTTTAGAAGACGTGTTTAGTGTTCATGTGTAGCAGCCAATGTGACGTGGTCTTGTGCAACCTATTGCTTGTGATTCCAGCGCTAATCTGAACACCAACAAGGATTTTTTATGCCATGTCCAGAACGCGCCAGATAGGGATTTACACAGCACATCCCCAGCCATAACAACCCAGTCCAGGAAACACAGCTTTAAATTAGTAAAGTATTTAGAGAGCAAGTTGCATGTACATCATGACTTCCGAAAGGATTTAACTGGTAAAGCAGTATGTTACTGCCTCAGTACTACTGGAGGTATATTAAAAGGCTTAACTGTCTCAAAACAGCTCTATGGCATGGTATATGCTGTATCTGGATGCAAATCTAGATAGGGATTTAAATATTTCTTTCACAACCCTCCCAAAATACAGTTTGGTTAAGTCTTATTTACATCTATTAAGAAAATAAAAACTACTCTTGATGCTATATTTTATGCTTTTGTCAAATTGCCTTCAATTTTAGCATTAAAGCTACTTTTTATAAACTTTTGGATGTATTCCCAATATACATCTTACAATTTTTTATGATTTTAAAAATGTACTTTATCTAAAAATAAAACCCCTTGAAACTGATAGAGGTTTATCACACAAGACATAATTTATTTTCAACTACATTTGCCACGTATTCGCACTTAGTGAGGATTCATGTTGAGATAATTTTGGAAATTCATACCAAGATTAAAAATATAGTTAAAATCTTAATGAAAGATACCCTGTTTTCATAGGCTGTAGCTACCAGGTCTTAATTTTCTGTAGCTTACTCTCTCTTTTTAAAGTAGTTTGAACTGGCACCATCTATTCAGAATATGATTTTTGTTCGTAGATGGTTTTCAGGCTTAAATATATGACAGCTTGAAAACACTATAAATACCAGTATATTATTATTTTCAAATGACTGAGTTATTTTTAAGAAAGATCTGTATCTTAACAAGGCAAATCTTAATTTTTGAAGAAATGAAGAGTTGTACATCTCTGTATTAGTTATGAGGATATAATTTAATGAACACATGAACATTGGGCTCCCTGTTGACAGAGACCAATATACCTCTCCAAGTGCTGGATAACTCATAGCAATGTATTTCTGATGTTTTCTTAAGATTGCTAATCAATGCTTAGAAGGAAAAGCTCATGAAGAACAGGAGGAACGCAAAATTGTGTTTTGTCTTATTCAGTGTGATAAGCATAATTTTTTTTTCATTGGAAAAGTCTCACAAAGAGAAAACTTCCAAAAATATGATGAAAAAAACTGCATATAGCTTATGAAATTTGTTATTCTTAGGCTAAAACTGGATCAAGAAACCCATGCGTTTTAAAATCTCAGTGAGGAGACCTCTTATGCTCATAGCCAGTGTTAAAAATGAGAGCACAAGCTTTTTTCTTTTTCCTTCTCCACCCCTCTCCTCTTTTTTTTTTTTTTATGAGTGCCGATTTTAATGTGCTCTTTTATTCTCTCTAATATATAACATGAAGTTTGCAACCTGCAGTAAGAGGTGGGATTCCTGCTGAGCAGAGAAAATGCAGCAAAGCCATATTCACCTTCCCGCCTGAGGGTGTTGTGTTAGGGTGAGGGCACAAGGCAAACACTGGGGCTGACAGATAGTTCCCAGCTCTCACCAGCAAACCTGCTGGAGGTCAGCTTCTTGCGGCAAATGATACCTTAATTCCACAAACACCAGCAGGTTTATAGGCATGCTTCTGCTGGAAGGATTGAATATGCCTGAAGCGTTGGTTCTGGAAAGATGGTGGATAACGTGGGTTCAAACAAGACATTAAAACAACTGTGCTTGCCCTTTCTCAGCAGAGGAAGGAGATGGGAGTGCTCATTGCCCGTCCTGTGCCAACAGATGTGCAACTCATAGAAGTACTTGGCGGTATAAGCTGATTCTAAAATGCTCTGAACTAAAAATGCTGCTGGATGATCTGGAGCTGGATACCTGAGCGCTGTATTGCAATGCTATTTTTTAAAAAGGTATGACAAATGTAAGGGTCTGATCAATCCTTCTTCATGGAATAAGAGCCCCAGGGTGAGGTGAGTGGGGATGTTAATTTTTAGGACCTACCTGACATAAGCTACATATGAATCAATCTCAAGACAGTGAGTAGATGACTAGCTCTTGTCCTAATATTAGCCTACTATTTTAGGTTGGCACTCTTCAGATTCAGGGCTCCCCCACATGAAAGCACAACCATTTAGTGCACTGGGATTTTTTTTAACAAGAGCCTTTGGTAGGTCCTACAGTCATTCATGGCTGAGCTGGGTTCTTTCAGTCCAACACTGCCTGTATTTATGGCAGGCAAAATTTTGCTTTTGGGATTACTCACCTCCTCTGGGTAGCTACTGTTACTTCCAAAAGAGGGTAGGAATATGTCTGGAGCAGAAAAAGATTATTTATAAAGACATCAATTTAGCATGTATTGCCAAAAATTACTATTGATGCTCACCTTTTGAAACAATCCTTTTATTTAGAAGGAGAAGGAGCCTGTGCTTTGGACTGTGGTGAGAAGAGAGAGAACATCTGTAAAGAATGGCTTTGTTTTTTTTTTTTTTTTAGAAGAGGGATAAGCACATTGTTAAAAGAATGAAGGAAATTACAGAAAAATGAGGTTTAAGAGAAAGCACATGTTGAAAGACAGAGCGCATTAATCAAGCTATGGGAATGGGAGGTATAAAGTCTTTTTTCTACATCACTTTGATTCTTAGTAAGGACAAAAGCATTATGAGGTTTTTTCCTTTTTTTTTTTTTTTAATGCTGGTTATTAGGAAGGAAGCAATATACCTTGGCAAGGTTGGGAGCCTCACTCCTGGTGCAGTCCTGGAGGATGAAACATTTTTAATTCATCTCAAAGGCTTCTTCTTCTTTTTATTTTGAACAAAGAAAGGAAAGTCTCCTCCTCATAACTTTACAGATGTCAGAATCACAGTTTTCAAGCCCACACTTGAAGTCTCATTGTTGGGTCAGTGCAAGACCCCATCCATGGAGCAGAGGTCCCTGGCTTTCTCCTGCCCTCCTACTGAATGGTGCAACCTGGATGGGGAGTCTGGGGCCAATACTGCTTGGTAAAACAATGTGTCTCATTCAAAGCCACTGAATTTATTGTAGAAGGATGGAGGGAAAACAAACAGGAAGTGAAAGTAATGTTTGTCCTGAGGCTGGATGCAGGGTTTGATAGTTCAGAGTGCTTTCATCACATCTTCTGTGCTACCTCTCCAGCCCCTTTGTGCACCATATTTTCTGCCTGATGTTAGGCTTGGCTCCACTCCTTTCTGCTGCCAGCAGATCCAATCTGAATGATTCTCCCAGAGTTATTTGTTGCTAAGAGAAAACAATTTTCAAGTCCTCTGGAGGACACCAGAGTATGGTTAAATAAAAGTTCATCCCTGTGTTCTGGGCAGAAATTAAGCTAATCATAGAAGTTTTTGTTTCATCACAGGTCCTTCTGAGATGCTTGCTGGTCTTTAGTGGGCACTTGCTGGGACCTCTGGTTTGTGTCTATGCTATTTATTTAGAAAAATAAGAAAGAGCTAATGAATTTGGCTGTAGTGTTTGTTCGAGTTATGTGGATACTCCTGCAACTGGCCCCATTTCCTTCCCCATCCGCAGCCTCGTTTTCCCTCAGGAGACAATTTGCCGTCCTGGGCACACACTGCAAAGGAGGCTTTTGCCTGTTGTGCCGCGTGGAAGCGCACTGTGAATTTCGGCAGTCGGCAGCGCGGCTGTGCACACACAGCCTGGTGCCTGTCAAGCATCTTGTTAGCACGGCATCCACAAGACAACTACTCTGAGAAGTACAGCTGGGGGTGCGGGGGGGGGGGGTTGGAAATCACTGCAAAGTCTCCCCTCCATTTTTAAACATTGCTCTTCTGCATGACTTGTGGGAGCGTGGTGAGGAGAAGGAGGGAACAGAGAGGGGGACGTGCTCCTGAAATTTGGGTTCACTTTCCCTGTGGAAAGCCTTGCTGCTTCCTGAGTCTACAGCAGCCACACAAGGCAGGGGCCAGCATGGCCAGGCAAGTCCAGACGGAGGCTGGTGGCAATTTCATGGTTCTGTTGATTTCCTCATGGAGGAGGAGAGGGAAGTGCTCCCAGCCCCACAGAGTGGCAGCAATGCAAGGAGGTCCCTTCATCACCACCTCTTCCAGCCTTTTGGTGAAGGATGGAGATGCTGAAGCACCAGTGCTGGGGGCTTTGACCCCTCAGTGCAGCTGGGCTTTCCCATACCATAGCCACACAAAGCATTTCTCTCAGCTGTGTGCTGCTGCTGGGTGAAGACTCCCCCTCTGAAGCCAGCTCCAGACTTCAGGTCCTACCCTGCACCTTGGTCAGAGAGAGCAATGCAGCAGCCCTTGTCCTTTTGGTTATTGGGGCACACTCTAACACTTTGGAAGCTCTTGCCTGATGATGGTCTCAGAGCAACTTCAGTCTTCAGCCATCCATCCTCCTGGGGCCTCGGCTTGGGCACATTTGTGAGGCAACCAATGCAACAAAAACATCCGAGTGCAATCTATTTTTTCCTTCTCCTTTGTTGCTTAATGGATGACTCAACTTTCTTTTGTGACTGGATAGCTTTAATTTATAGTTTTTAGGCGAGCGATCATTCCTCTCATTATTTTGGGTTAAATATTCTTATTTGTTGATTATTTAATAGTTTGTTTGGATAAAGATGGGAAAAAAAAAAAAAACCAGCTTGGTGCCATAGACTGAGTCCAAAAGAAATTAACTGCTCTGCTGCACATATTGGAGCAGGGAGTTTGTGGAGAATGCAGACCCACTAATGGACTGGCAAACTGATAAAGGCTTTAAAGATTCCATATAACCCCACGCTGCCTCGTTTTATTAATTAACTCTCCTTGCTTTGCAGCAAGGTTGTCCTGGCTATGGAATAAATGAGTGAAAGGACTGGCCAGTATACATTAAACATGATTTTATGCTTAGTCTTGTGGAGGATTAGGGTTTGTGGGTGAGTTGTTGCGGGTTTTTTTTCCAAATATCCTCCCTCTGCCAAGGTTTTTCTCTGCGTTGGAGGGGGGAATAAGGTGAGGGATTGCACCTGTGGACACTCAGCGGTATCCCACAGACAGAGGCAAAGGTGTGGCTTGGGGGCCACTGGGACCTTAGAGCTCACGCGCCCAAAGCTCTGCACATAACCCACCGGCAGAGGGAAAAGGCGTTTGTTCGGGGTACTGGGGAGGTGATTGTAGTTACTCTAGTAAGGGGAGGAGAAGGAGCCACAAAAAACAAGGCACCACTTGCAGCAGCAGTGAGCAATCACTCGCAAACAATGATTGACTTCTCAGTTCAGCATCCTGGAGAACAGGCACTGTTTGGATGGACTGCTTTATTTAATCACTATTTAGCTGGAGAATGGCTCTGCTATGGCATTAAATATTTCCTTCAAATAAAGATCATTGTAATTTAAGTTTTTTAATGAATCACTAAATATTAAAGCTGGTTTTTCTTTTGCTGCATTAATTTTCTAATATTTCCTCTGTATGTTTTCTTTTACAGGACATTCAGATTAAAGCCTGTCAATGAAAAACGGGGAATAGTTGAGACAAAAAAAATATTTATTTCTTCCTTTAAACCACTGTGATTCATGGGACAAAGTTCATTGATGCATCACACCATCCACTCTCTGTCTGGACCAACGCAGGGGTTTTTTGTGCAGTTTTTTTATGGTGTGGGTTTTTTGTTGGTTTTTTTTTTTTTCCTAAAACATTACTTCTTGGCAAACTAGATATGCAAATGCCAGAATACACTAAAACCACATTTAATTGGACCCACTTGCCAACTTCTTGAACACAGCTTGGATTATTTCACTGGAGGCTGCTTCTGTTAAAAGATGGGGGAGGAGGAAGTGGCATATTGACAGGGTTTCAAATAATTTTTTTTCCACTAGAAGTACAACGATACCATGAGCCAAGTTTGGAAGTATTTTACTATGTTTAATAATTATTATTATTAAAGGATATTGTAAACATATGCATTTAAGTGGAATGTAATGGGAATACAATCATGTCACTGATTTAGCTTTGGAATAATTGTCAACATTTTTATTGAGGGGTATCTGACTTCTGCAGTAACTGGAACCCACACGGTGCTGTGAAATGCTGTTTTAGGGAGAGGACATGTATCCTTTTCACTATCCTTTCACTAGCTAAGTGAGCTGATTAACGATATTCATTCCTTTAGAAGATTTGTGAAATTTTCATTTCTCAATAGCAACCAATTAAATATAAACCAATGACAAAGTTTACAGAGTTCCCAGAAATTTCAAGTCTATGTATGGATGCTTATGTTATACTCCAGTATTTCAAAGAGAAACAGAAACCTTGATAAATTATTGCCCCATTAACACTGATTCTGTGAACAGCTAATAGAAGGGGGTTATAGTCTCTTTACGGTACCTCTTTTGTACACTGATGGCCACTTGAAAATGCGGATGAGTGTGGGGCACCAGAAACCAATTTGCTGATGCTAGTGGCAGCCAGAAGCCAGGATAGGGGCAGGCACAAATGCTTTGGGGGGACTCGGTGCAAACTTTGCCTTTGCCGTATATTGTCCCAGGGTGATGGAAGCAGCCCTGGGCGACTGTGGCCGCCGTGCTCACAGCAATTTGATGGGTGCCCTTTTAGCTCAGGGGTTAATTCCGCCTGATGTTGCCGGGCATGAGAGACGCTTTGTTTCCACCTTCATCCCTACAGTAAGAAAAGCCTGCGTGCAAGTCAGGCTGCTCCCCTGCCTGCCGCGGTGGCTGGGCAGGGTTGCTGTCAGCCTCCCCTGAGTCTAAATCCTGGCGGTGACGGCAAACCTCCCGGTTTTTCCGAGCCCGTGAACTATCGCATCGCCTGGCTGACGGCGAGCAGGAGCCACGGCTGGTCCCCTCCGGCGGGGTGCCCCATCCCACCGGGGTAGGACATGTGGCCAGGCCCTGGCACGACACCAGGGGCTGAATGAACAGGAGGAGCGGGAGTCGAAGCAAACAAACAAACATTTCTCGATGCGTGCAAGTTGTCAGAGATGTTGGGTTTCGGTGTCAGCCTCAGTTTTTGCTGCAGCCGCCTCCCAGTCGAGGGTTTTGCGCTTCTTTTTATTCCCATTTGCAATTTGGGGCAGCAGATTGGATGTGGCGGGGTGAGGCGAGGACAGGAGCAGAGCAGTCCTCGCAGCACGGCACAGGCAGCCATCGGGGGGGACCCACACCTGCCCCCATCTCTGTTAGCAAGCACTACCTCTCCAAACACGGCTCGCTCCTGAGGCTAAAACACGGGTTTACTGTCTACAAGGGTTTGGGAAAAAAAAATTAATCTCACATAATAGCGGCACTGCAATTAGGGAAGAGGCGTCACTTTAGATAATGAACATCTTTTCAAGGTACTTATGCAATCTGAAAAATCATAGCTGGGCTGGTTGTTCTTTAATCTTGCCATCTACCCAAAGCAAATTTGTGAAAGAGAGGGTTTATTGTCATTAGAGGAATTCTTTCAGCTATCAGAGAAGAGAACAATTTCTTTGTCATTAGCAAAATCCCTGGCTTTCCTTCGGCACATAAACAGTTTACACGATGCAGTTTTAAAATGTGCTTGTCTGTAAGCCTCTGCAGGAGCCTGAATTGTGAACATTTCAGCGTTTGGATGTAAAATCTGGGATCTCGATTTAGCCTTCTGTAAATGCAAGGATGAAGGGCAAAGCACAGATCTGGGCATGAATTTTTAAATTAAGGGTATTCAGTTTCACAGTTTTAGGATGGCACCTATATGCAGTCGACAACCAAGATGTCTGAGCAGCTCACAGTCTGGAGTTTATTCTTAAATAGTCTGTGAGGCCTGGATTGCCTATTGTCCCTCGTACATAAGGTTCGGAGATGCATTGGCCCAGGCTACGCCAGCAAAACTTCTCCGTGCAAACCTGGCAAGCACCAACAGTAGAAAAGGTTTGAAATAGCTTGTGTGCCTGGTCACAGTACCTGTGCTGATCGCTGGATAATGGGGGCTGCATTTAGGGGGGTAAAACATTCCTCCTCTGAGTTAGGTCATCACACTTGGGGAGCAGGGTTTTTTTAAGGAAGTCTGAGGAAAAGCTGTTGCCTGCTGCAATGGGCTGTAATTGTGTTTGGGTGGTGGAACTGTGCTGGCAAGCCCTTTCTGGGGCATTCAGAGCCAAAGAGATCAAGTGACCATTCCAAGCCTTGCGGGAAGCTGATGCCAGAAAAGGGATTGCAGCATGGTCCCTTGTGTTGCCTCTTGGTGTCCCGAGCACTGAACCATCTCTAGTCCTAGTCCTGTTTAAAAACAGCAAAGAGGTGGTGTTGAACCAGAGCTTTGTGTTAGAGCTCAATGATCAGCCCCCCCAGAAAAGAGATCAAAACCTTTCAATACCATACGAATCAGTTGCCTGAACATAAACGTAAGCCAGTGACTGTGGTGATCTGTGTCCAGGAAAAGTGAACTCAATTTATTTTAATTAATAGAGAATTCTTTTTCTAGAAGAGCAAAGAGGTTTCTACAATGGGGCTGGAGGACTGGTGTGTGAGGAAGATGGAGGTGATCAGTATGAGTACGATGAGGGGCCAAGACAAGTGGGAAATAAATCCACTGGTGTGTGAAATGTAAAAAGAGCCAAAAGGTAGAGGCTCTCAAGGGGATGAAATTATACAGGGACTTTTTACATCTAAGCTGCATGGAAGTCAGGGTGGGTTACACTGCAGAGTACCTGGAGGACTAGCACATAGGGAATCTCCTAGGTTTGGATAGTTTTTGTCGCATGCTGATCTGAACACTGGGGTCACAGGGAACAAACCGAGAGTGATGAATGTGCAGCCTCAGTGCAGGGAAGGCACAACACCTCACAGTTAATGTTAGAAGTAAAGGGAGTGAGATGTGAAATTTTTCAATGAACTGCCTGATGGAAGCCATGGGAGGGTCCTGTGGGAGAGTGCTGTCTGATACTCCAGTATCCTGACTGAGCTGGGGAGACTCAGTACTGTGAGCAGGGATGGGTCAGTGAAATGCTCTGTGACCCCAGTACAACTGATGTCCGACCACAGCACCACAGTACGTGCGGACCCAGGCAAAGCTCCACTCACAGATGTTCACCTTTTTTGCCTGTATGTACCTCTGAAATGTGTCAGGTTCAGCAACAGCAGTTTCTCAGCTGAGGATGTGACAGATGTGCTGTTTCTTTCTGTCCCAGACATGCAGATCTGCAGTAAATCCTGTGGAGCAGGAGGTGCCCTCCTTGGTCCCAAGGGGGACCAGCTGTCCCAGCAGCCCTGCAGGGGTGGGACTTGGGCAGATCCTGAGCCCACTACAAGGGGCCAAGCCACAGCTCTCCTCCCTGTAGGGATCTTGTTCTGCAGACCCACACTAGCTCTACAGCAGGCATAGCTCTACAGCACTGACCGATGATTAAGCTGCTGTGACCAGCCAAGTTGGGGAGGCTGATGTGTTACCACAGAGATCACAGAAGGGATGAGGCTGGAAGGGGCAGTGCCACCTAGAGCAGGCTGCCCAGGACCAGGTCCAGATGGCTTTTGAGAATCTCCAGTTGCAAACACCAAGCAAGACAGGTGCCATTTTGCCTGGCCAGTTCTCTACAGAGAGTTGAGTTTGTGTATGGGACCAGAAATGCCATACCTCTACCTGCACTGAACATTGAGTTAGTGGAAGGCAGGTACTAGCAGGCTGCCCACCTTGGCATCTCCCATGCTACCTAACGAGGGGCTGCCAATAGCTCTTTTAATACCACAAGGTGACTGCTTTGTCCTGCAGAAGTGTGACATCTGAAGCAGCTCTGGAAACATCTGAAGGCAGAACTACTCTCAGATATGAACGTGGTATTTTGGAAGGGGCAGTGGCTAGTTTGCCTGTTTTTAAATGAGCTGTGATCCAGGGGAATGGCAAGATATTTCTAAGTTGCAAACATGTCAGTGTTCGTCTGACTTTTAAGGAGATGAACAAAGTTGCTGTTTATAATAAACTTGAATTTGAACCAAATTGTGGTCAAATCTGACTTGAAAGCAATGCTAGCAATCTTTGATTAAGAGGTGGTCAGATAACATTTGATAAGTCAAAATCTGATCTAGATTTTTAAAAATGCAGGCAGATTTCAAAGGCTGGGTCATTACAGAATGTGAGATTTCTGTGAATCAGCATGTTACATGGTCTGATGTATTGAGACTCAAACAAATGTTAGACATATGGAAAGACCTCTATATATAATGAGAGATGTGAAAAACAGAATGACTGTTTAATTTAGAAATAGGATAAGGAAGAAGGGCACATTAGAGGTATATAAGGCAGTGAATAGCACAGCAGAGATAAGCGTGTGCTTCTGTTCACTCTCTACAAGACTGTAATTTCTAGTTACTGACACATGATCAGCACTAGGAAATTTTCTCCAGCCATGGCTAATATACCACTGGATGTCTGTGCCACAAGGTACCCATCCTTAAAGGTTACAGAATCTAGAAAAAACCCCCATATTTCTATGAATAATAAGCCATAAATCATACTTTAATAAGGAAGCAAGCTAAAGGTTAGGAAAAAGTGTCCCCAGTGGGTCACATGTTTCCCAAATTGCCCAAATGGGATTTTTGTACCTTGCTGTCAAGGACCTGTGGCTGTTGGCAAGAGGAGTAAGTGAGACAGGTCACTGGTCTGCCCTGTGGTCTGAAAAACTATTACGTTTTTTTCAGAAGTGACTGCATCCAAGATGTTCTTCTGCACTTGGAAAGAACCACTCCAAGTGTGGCCCAAGGGGACTGAAGACGCAGCTCCCAGGGCCCCAGCAAACACAAAGCAATCAGTGGCTGGAACAACCCTCCTTTGCATTTGGTGTGGCTTGAAAAGGGACCAGGGACAGCCTGTGCCAAGTGTATGCTGGCACTGAAATCGGTGGCCACTCGACCACGCTTCCCATGTCTGCTTTGGCTAGTGACCCGTGTCTGACTGCAGCATGGTGGCATTGGCTGAGGGGCCACGCAGGTGGGGTGGGGCTCACCCACAAGCTACGCATCTCTGTGGGATTTGGTCAATGCTGCTGCAATTCTTAGCACCCTTCACAAGGCTGGTAATGACTAGTGCTCTCACTCACAAGCGGGAATGCAATCAACCTCCTCTTTGCTGGATGGGAACTGTGTTAGGAGCCAGGCTGGCTCCATGAGACCGCTTTTCTGGGAGCAAAAGCAATGTGGCAAGAAATGTACATGCCCAGACCAAATGGCAGCAAACTTATGGTAAAGCCCCTGCATAAAATCTATATTCTAATTAATACTCTGCATCGTCTAATCAACAGAAATCTTCTGGCACGCACGGTCCGGTTTGCAAACTATTCAGCAGAGAGGCTTTTCTAGCCTCTCCACAGAACAGAGTAATTAAGCAAAGCTGCTGGAGGGGCTTCCCTCCGTGGCTTCTTGAATATTGGGAAGGGGTAACAGTGCTTAAAAAAAGAAGGCAACCTCTGGCAACCTCCCTTAGCCCTGGAAGGCTCTCTGGAACAGAAAGGGATAAAACATTGCCTTCCTTTGCTGCTGCTGTTGAGCTGGTCTCGCTCCCGTTGTCGCGGTGCCAGTGCCGAGAGCCCATCCTGCTTCCCTCGCACTGAGTGTACTGTCCGTCCTAGAGCAGATGCAAAGGCTGCAGTGGGACCGCTCAACTTCAGAGCCTCTCCAGCAGCCTCCAAAGTAGAAGAGCACAGCTCTCCTCACAATATGCTGTGGGGGAGGAGGAAGGAAGGACTTTGGCCCTGTTTGCTTGTGCTAATTGATGGCTTCTGTTGCAGCTATTCACACTTTTAAAAGATGGTAACAAGTCTACTGATTTAGAAGCAAAGAATAAAAACCCAGCAGCCTCAGGAGTGCGTTGGGTGCAGACAAAGCTGCATTGAAGAGCGTTCAGCAGAAGCACAGCAAGGGGCTAGGCAGAAGAAATGACCCACCTGCAAACACTGAGCTCTGCACAGATGTACAAAAATGCTAAAATGTGCCATTTTGTTGGGATACAGAGGGACAGCCTCCTCTGCAGCACTGGGTTTGCAAGTCGGGCTCTGTGCTCCACCTCCCTGCCTCACCTTTCTCAGCTGCGTTGGCTTCTGCCTCCTTTTAAGGCACGTTCTATGCCTGTGACTTTAGTGCTCTCCAGGTGAGAAACATCTTTCTTCATCTAGCCTTCTCTCTGCGTGCAGGGTCTCCTGTGCTGTGTGAACAGGTGCCTTGGAGCTGTTCGGAGAAAGGCTCTGCATCCCCTCTCTCCCACCCTTTTCCTTTCAGGCAGACATTGTCTTCTCCTGCTGGGAGAGCACTGTACCTTGCTTTGCAGTTTACATGGTAAGTCTATATTGCAACTTGGAGGTGTGATCACAACACGCCTGGGTGAAACCCTGCTTGCTTTAATTTAACGAGCTGAGATATTAATTTCAGAGGAAGAGGCAGCAGTATGCACTTTGGAGCCTAGGGTCTGGGTGGGCTTGCAGAGCCTGTGGTGTTTCAGCTTCCCTGGCATCAGTACCCAGGCAGCTAGACGGAGCGAGCTGGGATGTGTGAATAAGCAGCACAGCAAGAGACAACTGTGCTGAGCAGAGAGAGCTGGGCTCCAGCCACATACCAGGGACGGCACAGGCTGAGCGGGGCGAAGCCTGGGCGTTTAACAAAGCCCTGCCACCCTCATCTGCCCTCCTTCCTGCGGACCCACTAAATGCAGCTCCCTACCGAGCAACTCTGTAATTCTGCTTTAAGGAGGGCAGACCTGGTTCTCACAGGGCATTTATCTCTGCCAGAGAGACCCCTGGCAGCTGCCGAGGTGAGTCAGCTGCTGCTGGCTGTTCAGCGGGTGCCTCTGCAGTGGCCAGGGAGGGGGAGAGGCTGTGTCCTTCCACCCTTCTTCCCTTGCCGCAGCCCTCAGCAGCGTCTGCACAGTGGCCTTTGCTTACTCTTGCAGCCCTCTGCATACTCTTGTGATTCACATCTGGGTACATTCAGCCTGGTAATTTCTTAATCTGAGAAGGTCACCCAAAATATGTGTTTAACAGAAGCATTCTCTATTTTTAACGCAGAGAAACCTCATAAAAAGTCAGAAGTCTAACACAAAATAATAAATGAGATATTTAGTCATAGGTCTCTATCACATTCACATTATAAACAGTTCAGAAATGATTTCCACTTGTGAGATAAGATTTAATTGTAAATCATGGGAAATCGTGAGATATATATCTTCCAGAGCAGGGAGGTAAACACATTTCTGCATTTGAAGGGAGACCATAAAATGTGAGTTGTAGCCAGGGTGGACCCTGAGCATGTTTGAACCAAACTGCATGTCAGCCAAGGCAGCGGCTGCCATTCTCTAAAGCAGGACCCCCAGCATTGTGCTTGAAGGTACTTTCTGCTGCAATTTTGTAGTACCCAAGGCTTTGCTAATGTTTTCTTCCCATGAAGCTGCTTTTATTCCAGCTTAAAATGTTCCTTAAGCAGCACAAAACCAGCTCACAACTTAAATGGCAAATGCACGGCAGTAACTTCCCTAGCTGCAGAAGGTGATATAGACAAATCTGTTGCTGATACCAGCAAGTACTGAGCTGAGCCCCTGCTTCTCATTTGGACTGCATTGCTGTGTCTCCTCTGATATGTTTCTTCATAGCACTGAAAAAGAGGCACTTGGAGAAACAGCTTTTCCACTCAGAGAAAGCTTAGACTCCAGGGTTGTAACTCAAGTGCTGTAGTAGGTAATCAGCAGAAATCAAAGCACTTGCGAGTTTTTCCAATGCAGAAGAGGAAAGATCAATTTATTTTAAGTAGTGGAAGCTAACTTTTCTGTTGGCTAACCTGTTAGCTTGCTCCTGTAGGATGAAGCCTTTGTAAACACTTTGATTTCTTCTGCGTTTATTTGTGGGTTTCAACCATTCAGTCGAGTCAGTACTGCTGGTGAAGTGGCCAATGATCCTCCTCTGTGTGCTTCTCTTGTCAACAGCCCATCCTGAGTCTTAGCCACTGTCCTTCAGCAAACAGTGCTGTGGTTGTGTCTTCTCTTCTGGCTGTGCAATTGCCAGAGAAAAGGAGCAGTCTGCTTCAGTCGGTGCTCTTCTTACCCAGAGGGTTAAACAGGGAGGAGACAGCAACAGCTTTGAAAGAGGGCAGCCCCAGCCCCAGCCTGGGAGCAAGAAGCTCTCCTGCTGCTGAAAACAAATACAATGAGGAGAGGAGAAAGAAGCTGTTGGGTTGTGCCTATCCAGAAAGGCTCAACAGTCTGCTTGGTTGAAAGCTTTAAAGGTACTGAGAAATAGATACTTCTCAGACCTTTTACCCTGCTTTTCCAGGGTAGCTTGGTGCTCTCCACATGCTGCTTCATGCTGCGGTTTTCTTGAGAGTTCACATATATGCTATTTCACAACCAAAATACTATATCATAACTTAGGGCAATTTTAAACTTAGTGTTTACAATACAATAGAGCTGTTTTCCAGAATTTGGGAAATTTTAAGACTGGAGTGGGCCTAATCTATCCATGTCCACCTGAATATCCAAGCAGTGCTGCAGAACTGCAGCATGGCATCCCCCTTCACTGCCCTCCTGCCTCCCCTCTCCTGGGCTTACCTGGCTCCAGACAACATTGCCTTGTGATGCACATAATTTTTTCACTAACTGGAAATAGGAATCTTGCTCTATCCATTAGTTACTGTATATGCAGTTTGTATATATAATATTTATATTTTTCCCCAAAGTTGTGAAATATATAAAATATAATTCCTCTAGCTGAGAGCTCATCATTCCCATGACAAGGTGCAATCAATAAATTATGCACCACTTGTGGTTATTCTGCATGTCAACTCATATTTCCATGTCGCTGTCCTGACTGTTACTGAGTGTTTGTGTTGTCGTACCTTTCCACCTCCTCAGTGTTGATTTAAGAGTTATTATTCTGGGCTCATAGTAACTGCAAGGAAATCAAGTTCCAAGTGTTTCTGCCAAAAGAAGGAAATGAAATGAGCAAGTCAACAGAAAATTCCACTTGTCAAACACCATTTGCTTACGACTACGGCTTTGTTACGGAAACTTGCATTTGGACAAGTTACCCAAAGGAAACAATCTGCCTTTGCGGTGGGATAACCCCTGTGCCCGGCAAAGGACTCTTGGTCACGACAGCTGTGGTCCTCAAATGAGCGAATAGGAAAAAAAACCAAAGCCACTTCTGACACTTACAAATTATATCTCCTGAATAATGCATGACTCATCCAGATTGGCTACAGGAGGGGGATACAGGGGGGGATGCTTTTTCAATGGACAACCAGACGGATAAGGATTGTATTGTAAGAAGAGTTTGACATACCAAGAAGGGAAAAAAAAAAAAGCAAAAAAAAAAAAAAAGCCCAAGTTCTCACACACACTTTGAGATTGACTGTCAAATCATTTCACATCTGTACCTAAAGCAAACAGACATAATGCTAACAGCTTGCTGGAGCTCAGAAATGCCACCCACTAATCAGTCCACCTGTGGAATTCTCAGTCCATCTTGCAAGTCGTGTACCCGATTGCCAAGACGCCTGACAAGAAAATGTATATTAAAATGTTGAGTAAGACTAGAAATACAATGTGGTGTAGTATAAACAGAATGCACTTGCTGGGCGGGAAAACAGAGATGCCTTTTAATTCCTCTCTCTGCGACCTGGTGCTGCTTGCTCCTGGCTTCACCAGCGCTGAGTGGTGGGGACTGCTCACTGCCCAAAAGGCACATTCACCTCCTGTGCATGATTGTGTCTCACTCTGCTTTTGTGCAAAAATAATAACTAAATAAATAAATAACTACCCCCTCCCCAAAGCCTTTATCCATCTTAATTCATTTCCTTTTTTTTTTTTACCCCTCACATGGATATAATTAACAATTGCTTAAATATAGGCGTTGGCAAGTTAAGTCTCAGCAAAAAAAATTAGTGAGAAATAATCTCTCCCGTGTAATGCATGCACCCTTCGGGGTAAAACAAAGAGGTAATTCAAAGGAATGGTTTGTTGAGATGGCGCGTTGCGGGAGCACAATTCTTCCAGGTTAAATTACATTGAGGATTACAGCACCGGATTGCCAGTCACTGTCTAACATGCTGGCAAAATGATCATTTTGCTCTTTTCATCTTCAAAAGGAATATAAAGGAATTAAAGGAGGAAGTTTACTGGAATTGTAAGAGGAGGCAAGAAGGGATGCCCTGGGGAAGATAATTATTCCGTACAAGGCACCATCAGAAGGTTACGGGGTTTGTGGTGTAGCAGGAGGCAGCGTGGCACAATTAGATGCTTTAGCTTCTCTTTTCTACACATCCTGAGCTTTTCCATTTGCACGGTAGCTGTTTTCTCTCTTGGAGTGCAAAATGCTATTTTAACATCTGTTCTTTTAAGGCTATTTGCTCTGGGAAAGCACTGTGTTTTGCCATAAATTTAGGTCATTAATTTGTATCTGTTCTTTGTTTATTTAAGAAACAGGACAAAAGGGCAGCTGCTGAAACATTTGGCTGTGCCGAGGGGTAGTGGGCTCGGCATGCTGGAGTTGTGTGCACGACCAGCTTGAGTTTGCATCCGCAGCTAGAGGACAGATCTTTATGGGAAACCTTTGCCAAGGCGTGCAGTGCTCCCCTCTCCAGTGCAGCCCTGCCCTCCTCACTACCTGCCTGTGGAGAGGTGGCCGCAAGCAGGGACGGGGCAAAGGGAGGACAGGGGTGGGGGCCACATGCTCATGGCACAGCAGAAACCTAGAGAGTTGCATGGGAACTCTAGTGTTTCTGTTGTTCCTTGGAGAGGTTTAAAAAGAAATTGTTTCTTACAGTCTTCAGTCAGAGGTCTGCAGTTGGCTACCAAAGGCTACAAGCAAGTCTGACCTATATAATTAGACATTTATAAACAGAAGCACAATAACTCCCAGCAAATTGATTGTTCACAGCATTTAATGCCCTTAAATTTCTCATTAAGAGCAGAATAATTTCAGGGGTATTATTGATATTATGAAGCATTAAGAAAGGTTTTATTTATTCTCATAAGCCTAATGGAGTCAGACAAATTGAATGTGTTTGAAAAGGTCATTTTTTGCTTGTTGAGTCTGTAACATCTTCTAATCTGTTTAATTAGATCAAATAGAAACAATCACTCAAGTATCTTGAAGCATCTTTCCTTTCCACCTTTCCATTAGATACAAACGAGTGTATCTCAGAGACCCTGGCATTACTGTCTAGGTATGAGAAGGCCAAGCTCACAGTTAGAGCCGAAGGTTGAAAAAGTGCTGTTGTGCACTGACTGGCACACGGTGCCTGCAGTTCAGCTGGAATCCAGCTCTCTGCTGTTCTGTGGGCATGATGTCTCACTTCTCCCCTGAGCCCACGGAAACCAGAGAAGACACATGTCAAATAAGTCACTGCAATGTGTCACCGAGTAAGTCGTTTAGATCTGGTCTGGCTTCTGCCGGAGACAACAGTTGGTCTCATGGCAGCATCATCAGACCCAAATTGCAGAACTGGTCCCTAAACCCAGACTTAGTACATTCTTCATTTACACTGATCTTTAGAGAAGAAAATGCAAGGCTGTACTTCTGACAGTTCAAAGTATGTCTCATTGCCATTTGTGTTTGGAGAAGAATTTCTCTGATCTTCACTGGGTCTTTATATGCTGTAAATCTTATAGTGCTTCCGGTGCCCAGACACAAATGGCAGCTCCCAAAGGTAGACTTTTAAAAGAATTCTGGCTTTTACTTCCTTAATCAGTGAGGAGTGCCTAAATGTCTTTGTAAATCTGACTCTGAATCAGTCACCACTGAGGAGCATACTATTCAGCAAAATCCCAGTGTAACTATTATAAAGGAGACGAAACCAAAAGTGTTTTACAGAAATGTTTGGAGTTATCCAGCAGTTCGTGGCAGATCCACCATTTTAAATGCTGTGACTGAACAACAGTTTTTAGTTTGCTCATATCAAAACCTAAATTTTGCCACAATTTGATTCAATGCCTCTAGTACCAAGGTCCTTCTGACTGCCACCAGATTCAAGGTGGAGTTCATACCTCTTTTCTGTTCTCCCTGACCCTACTACTGCCCAGCCTTTGAAAGATCTTTCTTCCCAAACACCCTAAGAGCAGGTCCTGCTGGCCCCTTTAGCAGCTTTGTCTTTCCAAGGCTCTAGCCATGTTCATTCCAGATATGGACATGACTCAAGGGAGATGGGCTTGGAGCTAGAAGGAAGAAGAGTTGACTGGAAGAAGGAGTGTGGAAAGCAAGAATGGGCAGCAGTGAAGAAAAAGTGCTGCAAGACTGGAGTTAACAGAAGCCCAGGTTGAAGCCCACAGAAGCAAACAGTAGAGGGAGGGACAAGTTTGAGGGCTTAAGGCATCAGGCTCAGGGGAACTGAGACTTTAGTTTGGTCCTCAGCAGACCTTGAGCTCTACCACAGACTTTAGCATGGACCCCTCCCCTGTCCAAGCCATCCCAACTGGCAGGGAAGTGAAGCTCAACATGGGTGTGGAGCCCAAGGCAGTGGCTGCTCAGCCACAGAAGCTGGGCTGCTGTGAACAGTAGATCACCCAGCACAGAAATCTGTAGCAGTGTTTGCTTTACAATGTGATGGAAAAACAGTTAAAATTAAATTTCTCCAAGAGCACTTTTGGTGTGAAAGAGGGAAGAAGGAAGAGGGAGATGGGGTGGGGGGCTCTGCCAGGGTATCACGCTCTACAGCAAAGGCAGCCCATACGGGGAGTGGAGAGATTTTCCTTTATTGCTGTTCCCCAGCCATTGTTGGCATAGAATGTGCAAACTTGTGTCTTAAAATTGGACTCCTCAGTGGACCACTGAGCAGATCGGTCATATGAAAATGTACAGATTTTGTCATATAAAATCTTGGGTGAGAGGGGGTGCCAACTCAGCAGCCCTGGGAGTTTGAAGGGCTTCTTGCTACATACATGCTCCAGAACGGGCCATCTATATGGGACATCTCATTTTTATCAGTCTGGGTGATTTCATAAAAGAGAGCAAGAGGCAACACAAATCAGAGAAAGAAGAGTAAATGAACAGTTCAGGGAATCAAACTAAAATTGACCAACCTTTGTGAAATCAGGACACTCAAGAACACACAAATACTTTGTGAAAGATATGGATGATGGTTGACATATGTTTTCAATTTAATTTTCACCGAAAAATATTATTTCCCTCTTTCAAATAATACAACATATTGTGAGTGCAAACTATTTCATCTCTGTAACTCAAAGGCTAAAGCCTACATCTCTTGCTCATTCGTTACTCAAATAACACTCCTACTTACTTGTGGATAAAGAAGAGATTTAGGAAGCGAATTAAATCCTGTATGGGTGAGAAGCAGAACTTAGGCCCAGATCTGGGAAATAAATGCTGTGTACCACATGAGATTGGGCTTCTTCATTTTAAAGAACAGGCTTCTCTGTTTGAAAGCCACTTTTTTGTGGCTTTTGCTATCTTCAGGCAGAGTGAAAACTAGCAGCTGGAATGGGAAGATGAAATGTTTGAACCAAAATGGCTAAGTTTCCATTGAAAAGCAACAGGTGGCTTGCTAAAGGTGGCAGAGGCACTTCCTCTGCTAGCTGGGAACTCATTTACTGGTTATTACATTCAAGAAAGCAATGTGCTTTGCACATGTAACCTCTCTGCACTTTAACATCGACATCTGTAAAATAAGAGCAGCAAAACACAATACTCAGCTTTCTGAAATGTTTTGGAGCTTTCAAATTAAAATGCTACATAGTTACATCAGTGTGTGTCTGTGCATCAAAAGATACACATGTATATGTGTAAATACACGAGCTTTTTCATAGTGACTTGTACTGCATACTCATATTTGTACTTATATTTAATACAATACATTTATATTCAATTCTGGATTTACTCATGTCTTGTCTGTATAAATTCTCCTTTCTACCTATTTCTCACCATCTTTTCTAGATCATTTTAAAGTAGTGAAATGTCTGGGCAGATTATTCATTTCATGCAAAACTCATTCTCCTTGATTACAAACTTAAAAATGTCTCCTTGGAAAATGTAAAGGAAGCAGGATTATAATAGCAATAAAGACTGATTTCGTTAAATTCTGCATCATTTTGATTACAGAAGAGATACACTTGCAGAAAGCATCCTGCTTTTTTCTTCTCTTCTAACACTCTGAACTTCCTTGCAGTAGCATCAGGAGATTATTCTGTAGGAGCTATTTCATGTTTTCTTACTATTTTAAACCAATTTAATTGTATTTGAAGAAGGGTACCCTAGTCTGTTTACATATGCAGCTCTCTCTGAAACATGAGTGAATTTGGCTAGCTGCTTTGGGAATAGGTCATGCTCCTGTGTAATTTTTTTTTCTTCAAACTAGTATATTTTTCATCAACGACACTTCACAACAGGGAAGAACGGGTGTCAGGTTTCAGTCTCATATGTTCTGCAGTTTTACATTCTGTGGCAATGCCCACGGTGCTGGAATAATTTGAAACAGAACTACAATCTTTCCAAGTTTTGTAGAATAAATGTTTAGAATTGGTAAGAGTTTTGAAATGCAAATGTCAATTTTTTTTTCGAACAGTATGTGATTAATTCTTACAGAACTAACAATGCTTGTCTGTGCATGGAATTAGCTATGGGTATGGAGATAAGATAACTGCAGGTAAAAGAAATGTGGGTGCAATTTTGGAAAGTGAACCCACAGTTCTCATTATTTAAGAGCTGAGACCCAGCCTCTGAAAAAGTGATGCCAAGTCTTGCCAGTTAAGGAACATCCCCCCCATTCCTGAGCTCCCCAATAAAATGCTCCCCAGGGCAGTCTCCATAAATCCAGCTCTGCTTGATCTCCATGGGGTGACTCTGGCAGACAGGGAGCTCACAGAAACAAGCCTGGCAAAGGTCTTCATAGGAGGACACCCGGGACCACCTTAGTGTTAAATTGCATATCAAATGGGGTCATTGCCACCAGAACCACCATGGTTCCAGCTTCAATCAGGGCTGTGGAAGGACAGAGAGGCCCAGGCTAGGTGAGGACTCATCTTGTCAAAAGCTTTGACTCACTCCATTGCAGGTGATCCTAGTGATGTGTGAATTGCCACTTAGAATCTTGATCTAAATGAAGAGGAGAGACACCACCAAACTCCCCCCCCTTCCTCAATTAAAGGCACTACTTGTACCTGCAAGCTGCCTCAGGTTGGGAATGGGCCAAGAGCATCCAGCATTGAATGGACAACTTTCCTACCTGGTAGACCTGAGGAGAGTCACCACAAAGGCAAGGAGCTTGATAGCCCTTTCCCTACCTGCAATAGCTGGATTTCACTCCCCTGCACCACCTGGCTTTGCTCACCAAGACTCCAGGAAGAGCAGTCCACTGGCCACAGCTGTGGAGTGGGTGGCCAGGGAATCAAGCTATGTGCTGAGGACTGGTGATACACAGGCCACGCACAATAGAAAGACAGGAGATAAAACATGAAGAGCAATAGGACTTCCTGGACATGAATCATTGAAGTGGAGTCCCTGCTGTCCATGTGTTGTGACAGATCCAATCAACAGGACTGGGAAGGCCCTGTTCTAACACAGATGCTCAGAATGTTCAGAGTTGAAAGCCTGAGGAGCAATCAAAGGTGGCACATGATGATCACAAGAGGCTTCGAACTCCTTTAGCTTGACTGCTTCCATCAGTCTTCATAGGAAAAAAGGAGTCATGGACATGGCTTTCCTGTCTGTACTCCTTTTAACCTTTCTTCCTTTTCCTCTTTCCTCCTACTGCAACAGAAGAAAGCCTCTCCCAGCAGTTCTTCAAACACTCCCACTATGGTTTTGGTAGCAACTGTAACTCCAAAGAGTACCTTGTTCTATCCTCTTGGGAAGAGTACTCAGTCTCCAAGAGCCATTAGCTCACCACATCTAAGCGGCTCGAATGTTTGTGCTCTCTGGAGACACTGCTGCAGCAACTTGCTCTCCTGAGTGACCACATGCAAGAGGCTATTAAAAGAGTAAGGAACCAGGAACACTCCAGTTCCTCCACTGTGCCAAGTCGTCCCATTCCTGTCCCCTCTCCCACGCCTCATATTTAGGGATCTCAGCCTGAGAACTTGTCCCTGCAGAACTTTCCCTGCAGGCAGCAAAAATCATATATAAATTTCCACCAAATGTGGATTTCAGAATTTGTTTTAATACAAATTCTATTTCAGCCTGACAACTTCTTCATTTCATACTTACTATGGCTGTAAAAATGAAGAGGGCTATGTAGCAGGCAGAAATGTGACCTTTTGGGCTTTCTTCCACAATGTTTAAATAAAAATATCCAATCATATCTATGCAGATTGCAAGCCAGTGATGGGTCTTGCTGTGGCTAATCCACAAAGCTGTAGTGGCTTCTCCATATATCGACTCCCAGATGCCAGGACTGGAGTCCCTTCTTTGTAACCAACCATTCCAACATAGCAGGAAACTTGGTCTATCTTTTTCCCCATGTAGATGAAGCCAGTTAATGCAGCTTTCAAATACAGAGATCATCATCTGTAAATATAACATTTGTAATCTAACAGCTTCAAAAAACATTTGTTTGTTTGGGTTTTGTTTGGGTTTTTTGTTTGTTTTTTCTCCTTGTAAAGAATCTTCAGTGTAAGAATAAAGAGAGATACATTAAAGCTGAGATGGTATTATTATTTACAAACATTAGCTTAAATGAATAATCTTGTAGAGCTGCTAGCAGTTTATTGAAATCCACTGCAAATGTGCTCCAAACAATGCTTTCTAGATTATAAAAATATTATAAATTGTCTTTTTCCTGTTTAAGTTGGAAACGGTAAATTTCATATTTTGAAGTCCTTCAATGTGGGGATTTTTCTTGATTACTTTCTTGATACTTGCAAGGAGTACAGAATCAGTCTCTGCTTTTAAAGAGAGACAGATCATTTGATTGTCAAATGCATAAAAAAGCTGCCTGGATTAATTACTATACTTTTGGTAACACTGAATGCAAAATTAGTGATTTCAACTGCTTCTTTAAAGTACAGAGAGGGTGAAAAATAAGGTTCAAATAAAATACTGCTGTAATTCTATATCTGTATGACTACAGTGTCATAGAACAGGCTTTAACTGAAACAAGGAGGAGTTCTAACTATAACTATAGACACTGAAATGTCTTCAATGAAGACATTTTCAGCAGTATAGGTTATTTCCAACCATAATATAAGTGCAGGATCATTTAAATTAATATTAAAGATCCTTTGGGAGGTTATATGTTTTAATTGCAATTACACAATGAATATTTGATACCTATATTTGGCATATAATGAGGATTAAAATTATATTCCCCAAACAGAGGTTTAATAACGATGTAAACTACTGAGAACTTCATTAGAGTGGCTAAGGTATTAGAAATTAGATTTAAAGGTGGCCAAGGGGAAAATCAGAAACTTCAAATGCCTCTCCTAACAGAAATTGCTATATCTAATATCTAAAACATGAAGAATAAGACATGAGCCTCAATCAAAAAGCTATAAAGCTGCCTTTGACACTGAGCCATCCCTGAAGGAAAAGGCTGTAGCTGGAGACCCCGCCCTCACCCCAAGGATCAGTGTGCAAAAGCCCAGCTCCAGTGGGAGCCTTGCACAGGGATCTGTGGCCAGCCCCCTGGCCGGGCTCCTGCCTGCAGCTGGGGAACACACAGAGTGGCTCAGGGTGGCCTCGGTGCTGCCAGGCGTCCCCGCCAAGGCCGGGGATTGCACCACAGACCTTCTCAGCATAAGCCTCCACAGCTTTCGCTAAAGAGCATGTCTCTTGGGCTGCGAACAAGAGCAGACTCCTACTTTGCAGTGCAGCCGTAGAGCAGGCTGTGCCATGCTCACTGACCTGTGGGTATATTATGTATTATGCAGAGCATTCGTGTTTGCTCCTTCTCCCTGAGTCAGCCAAAGACCTGCTCTGATCCAGCGGTAGGTAGAAAGCTCAGCCACCACCGCTCCATCTCTGAGGGTCCTCTGTACATTGCACTGTGCAAACGTGCCACTCTCTGTGGTGGGAAAGCACAATATATGCTCTGCCTCACCTCGTTTTACAGAGGCAGGTGCAATGTCTATGGCAATGGTGCTGAGTTGAGGCAGAGAGATGGGAGGTCCTAAACTTTTATTCTAGGATTTCAGTCATCCAGAATGAAGAGCCATGGCTTTCAAAAAGGGATCCTCACAACAGGCTCCTAAGTCAGTCTTTAGGCTCTGGACAGGTTTTAGAAAGTATAAAATAATTGGCAAGTCCCTTTAGGTTCAGTGGCCTTTCCAAACTGAGGCTAAGTATTTTCATAAATATGTCTGCATGCCAGAGTCCAGTGTCAGGTGCCGCCTTCTGCCCATCTCAGGTTAAATAGGCAGAGCAGTTCTTCTCCTTCCAACCAGAAAAGTCTTCCCCACCACCCACTGGGGACTCCTGTGCATGATGGTAAGGCTGTGGGGCACACATTCCCACCTGCCTGACTCCCATCCTGCAGCCGGAGATCCCCCTCCAGGCATTTCATGTCAGGATCAGTCTTACAGTAAATAATTATTCCCAGACCCAAATGCAGCCAAGGTATCTCTCAGGTTGCTCCCCTCTCCTCTGACAAAGGGTTTGTGGCAGCTCACATCCCTTGAACACATTTTCTACCACATAAATAAGTGTAAGTACATGCCTGTCTTTCCATGAGCAGACAGTGTTATTTCCAGCTGCAGCAGTTTGCGTCACTTGACTAAGAAACTATATATACTTATCTATACATCTATATGTATGCATGTGAGTATTTACATATGCTATATATGGACACAGATCTATATGTATGCAATTGTGTGTATTTATGTAGGTAAGTATCTGTCTTCATTCACCTATGTGTTGGCCAGGGCAGGTGGTTCAGAGTGTGCATCCTGTCCTGCCTTAGCAAATGGCATCATCTGGGTGATGCCTGTCATGTGTCACATCCAGAAATGAATTTTATACCTCCAAAGTGCAAAGTAGTGCCTTCTCTGAGCTTCAGTTGCCTTTGTTTTTACTTCTTTATTAATCATCTTCCACTGGTATGTGGCAGTAGATTCTGATGATGAATACGTGTTAAATAATTTGCAAGCATTCATTTTTTTTGTCCTCATTTTTCAATGTACTAAACTGGCATAAATATTGGCAAAAGTTCCTTTAATCCTCCAAGGGATCCATGCCTTGCTCGCCAATCGGGGTCCTAATCTCTCTAATACATTGTTGGGTCAGTTATCCAAGATGGACTACATACATCCTTTCCTGACTCATTTTCTTTCTCCTTCCCTTTTGATAACATTGCCTTTGACAGCAGAATTGCCCCCTCCCTCCCTGCTCATCAGGTAAATCTGCATCCCACCCCACACATCGGGGACAATGGTTGGTCTAGCTAGATTTTTCAGATGTGAAGTGGCACCTTTGCAGATCTCTAATTCACCCTTCCAAGTCTCGTAATTGCCAACAGAGGTCTTTTTTCTTTCTCATAATGTACAAAATGATCTGCCCTTTTATGATTGCCTTGAGAATATCCCACAAAGCTGACGGTGAGGGAGCAGATGCCTCATTCAATTCCAAATAGAAGGAAATCTGTTGTCTCAAATAATCCCTAAATTCAGACACTTTCAGCCAGCTATTATCAAGAGACCACATTTTAAGAGCAGATGTGTTATTAAGGCTGAGAAATGTTATGAGTACTTCGTGATCTGACAAATGAATTCAGGCTATCCAGCATTCCAACATTTGATCTTTTAATAATTCAAAAAATGAAATGGAAACCGCTGAGAGGAGAGGGGGGGGGGTCCCCTTCAACAAGACACTGACCTGGAGTTTTAGGGCTTACATTTTCTGGAGAATATTGCCTGAGGATATTTGGGGCACCTGATGCCTATACCAATATTATCATTTCTTCCCTGTGATGGCTAGACCTCTGCCTTATGAGTCAATCTCATATTTTTGCCACCGGGTTTTGTTCTGCACACCCATCTAATGAAAGGGTTCATTTGGATACAGCAGCATTTAGAGGCTACTAAAAAGATGAGTCTGGTTCTCATCTCACTTCGATGTGTGTGACTGTGCTGCCTTCTATAGCACTTCTGCTGCCCACATGTGTGAGAGAGGTTAGACACGGGGCTGGGGTCATGCCCAAAGGGCGTGAACAGTCCATAAAAGTTCTCTTGCCAGAGTAGCACCTAACTTGCATTTCACTAGGCAGCACATAAAAATTGTTCTGTCTTCAATGGGTGTCTGGAGAAACTGCTTCTTTTCTCTCCTGATATCAGGTTCCTCCCTCCAGCTGATGTTTGAGCTGGTGTACTCTAGGGCAAATGAACATGGGCAGGAGGCAAGAAGTGAGCGGCACCACGGTCCCGCGCGATGGGGAAGTACACCAGCAAGTGTGTGCAAGAGGGGCAGGAAGGCACAGTGGTAGGAGGGGCAGGGGCACTGCCGTCTAGACAGCAACCAAATGAGCAGTCTGGGTCTGTGGAGAAGCATGCATGGCTGTTTACCTGGCTGCAGGACTTCAGCTCATTCATTGCTGGCACTGCCCACAGAACAGCTTGCTGTGGGTTACTTGGCTCCAGGCTGGCACCAGGACTATTTTGTCCTACTCACAGACACAAAAGTGAGGAAGTCTCTCCCTCACCACTTAGTTGCTGGGTTTGGTAGCATTGACTTCACAGGTTCCCCTTCCCCTCCTGAGTCATTTGAGCTTCCAGTACTCTATAACTGCTATCTGGGAAGACAAGCAAGCCGTGACAGACATGCTGAGCCTTTTCAGCACCCACAAACTCTCTGCTCCTGTTTGTGCAGCTCCAAGATGATGAAAAAGTCTACTGATTTTGAAACTTTCCAGCTCTGCTGGGGTCACTTTACAGAGAGGGATGAGTATGTATCCCCACTCTCAGTGTGCAGACCAAGAAACTGCAGGTCTGAGAGCGTTAGTGATTTCTCCAAGCAAGAAGTACCAGAGTTGGAAATCAGAGGCACTCTTGCATCTCCTGGGTTGCACTGCCACTCCACAAAACCACAAAATATGCAGAGTCCTTTCCCACCACATGTCCTGGGCTGCACATGCCCCTAGGTACTTGTAATGGGAAATTCTCAGAGATGAAGGCAGACAAACCTCTGAAAAAAATTCAAATTCCGGCTAGAAAATTAATTGCCAGAGACCAGCCCTAGAGAAGGAAATCTGCAGATAGCGCTTTCAAAGATGCTTCAGTGACACAGGTGTTCAGACTAAGAACTCTTTTGTGCACTTCTGTAATTCCTAATCAGCATTCCCACAGAAAACCTTTCATATTTTTCTCAATACCCCCTTCACTGTTTTCTATGAACTTTGACACTTGCAGATTTGAAGATGAAGAATGGGCCCATGACCCCAAATGAGGCAGGGATGCAGTGATATCGGGGAGCATTTAGGAATGTCTTGCAGCACCCTCATCTCCAGTAGACTGGATTTGCCACTACCAGCAGCAAGAACAAGCTGCATTGGTCCAGAAACCAAAGCCAAACCCTGCTCAGACATGCCATCTGTAAAAATTAATGATACTTTCCTCCCCACCGTTCTGGGATTTTGACTTCAATTTGGTCATTCTGAGCTTTTCTGATCAATAGAGAAAACCTTCTGCCTCTATACAGGTTTGTGTAAAAAGCATATTTTGACATCTTTTACTTCTGAGCTGGAAAAGAAGCAGCCTGCATAGAAACCTAGTTTTTCTCACTCAGATGTACCACATTTTAAATTCAGAAACAAAGAGATGCACATGGGTAAGTGAAAGCACATCTTGCAGAGATCATCTGAGAGCTCCTACGTCTTTCAGACTACCACCACAAGCACAACTTGCCGACCACTTCATCTGAGAGAAGAAATGAGAAATTATGAGGGTCACCAAGCACTCCGTGTATCTCCAAGTGCTGCAGTTATTTAACGAGACATTTATTGTGGTGGCGACCCCAGGAGAAGGGACGAGCTCCTCAGTGGGCTCCACACGCTCCACTGCCTGTGCACTGAGGTGGCTCGGCCACCACGGAGAGGACGAGTGAGCAAACCCCCTCAAACAGAGGCTGTTTCCCGACAGCCGGGACTGGGGTGTTATCTTCATGTTTGTGATTCTTTTTCACAGGAAGATTGCAATGTGTGGGGGTTTTTTTTCCCTTTCTTTTTAAATGCACATTTAGTCTGAGCAGTAATGCAGGAGATCTGAGGTGCTAATATATGATGTGAGGAAGGACTGAAGTCTCCTGTGGGGGGGCAGTGAGGGGGATGGGGTCTTTTTGGCAGTGACTTGCCTCAGTGAGACATTTGAATGAGGAATGCTACATGCACCAAAAATCAGTCACAGGACACATGCACACAGAGGTGAAAGCTTGGTTGGTGACAGAGGGAGCTTCCCCTCCTCACAGTGCTCCCCTCATGCCCCTTTTCCCCATCCCAGGGATACTCATCCCATCCTGTATTTCCCTCTTCTCAGCAGGCACTCAATGCTTCCCCATAAAATTCTTCTGTGAGTCAGAACTGCTGGTACACATAGTGCTGTAGGGACGGGATTGGCATACATCCAGGTCATATCTTAAACAGATAGGATTTAATACGTGCACGAGGCTGGATTTGTAGGTAGAGGTTAGAAAAGCTATGATTTTCCAAATTGGATTCCTTACTCCTCAGGACAAGCAATGTTGCCAGGTTTTCTGCTGCAGACGTAACCATCATGCCGTTGGCACAAGCAGCCCCACCAGGTTGTACCAGTTCTAAATCCGTTGCTAAAATAAATAGCAGTACTAGTTAAATTAGTTATTTCTGGTCAGAAAATGAAGTCGAATTAGCGAAACCAAACTAAATACGGAAAAAAACCCCACCCTGACATTTTAAATTAGTACTTTTTTTTACAAGTTAAGATTCTGAAATGGAAAGTAAAGGTTTTTAAAAAGCAAGCCGTAGACATTTTTAAAAATGGATGAGCCCACACACACTAACTTTCCCCCATATTCTACCGTAATAAAAGACATCTCTCTGATCAAAGATGATTCCATCATGAGTGATATGATAGGTGTCCTTGTAGCCTGCATATACTCTCTTTACAATATGAAAGTCCAAAATCTTTCTAATTGCTTTGGACATTTTCAAATGCTCAACTGCTTGGTCAGTATTTATTTAAAAGTTAAAGTCAGGGCAATGGTTCAGTTGCAAGGTAGTATGTTTGACAAAGACATGTTGCTTTTGGTGTGGTGCAAAATGCCCAGAAATTTCTGGATAGGTCTGAGAGAGGGATGTGAAGAAAGGATATCTCTAATCAGTAGGCTTAAATTTGCTCCTTGAAATGTTTAGTAGTATCACAGAATCGCAGAACAGCTGAGGTTGAAAGGGACCTCTAGAGGTCATTTTGTCCACTCCCCCCTGCCCCCCCCCTGCTTTTCAAGCAGTGCCATCTAGAGCTGGTTGCCCAGGACCACATCCAGATGGTTTTTTACTATCTCCAAGGATAGAGACTGAACCACTTCTTTGGGTAGCCTGTGCCAGTGCTCAGAGTAAAGACATTCTTCCTCATGTTCAGACAGTACCTCCCGTATTTCAGTTTGTGCCCATTGCCCATGGTCTTGTCACTGGATACCACTGGAAGTAGCCTAGCTGAATCTTGTTTACCTGACTCTTCTGTCACATATTTTTACACATTGATGAGAACCCTCTCTGAGCTTTCTCTTCTCTGGACTGAACTGTCACAGCTCTTTCAGCCTTTTCTCACAGAAGGGAATACTTCAGCCCCTTAATCATCTCATTGGCCCTGTGCTTGATCATTTCCAGTAGCTTCCTTTTTATGTTACACTGGGGAACCAAGACCTGGACACTGAACTCCAGCTATGGCCTCACCAGTGCTGAATAGAAAGAAAGGATCACCTCCCTCCACCTGATGGCAAGACTCTTCCTAATGCAGCCCAGGATATTGCCATCTCCCTCTGCTGCAGGGACACAATACTATTGAACGTGGTATCCACCAGATCCCCCAGTTCCTTTTCTGCAAAGCTGTCTTCCAGCCAGTGGGCCCATGTATGAAACACAGGGGAGGCTGTAGAGTGCAACTCTAGGAGGCAGTTTACTGTATGTAGCAGAGTTTTCTCAGAATGTACTGTGATACCTTGAATAGGTGGTGTTCTCAGCTGTAGGCATACAGGATACACTGCTTGCTGTAGGGATATGTAGGGCACTCTGCCATCAGCAGTGATCAGAGTCAGGGTTCACAGAGCTCTAAGGCTGAATCTTTCAAGTATATTTGGGAATATCTTGAAAACTTTGTCTTAGTTTAGAATTTCCAAAGTGAATACAAAACAGACTCAATATAGGAGACTATTTTTTTCCTTGTAGTACATATCTGCATTTACAGCCCAAGTGTGTTAATTAAGCATTTTATATACAATTTTTTAGGGATTCCTTCATCTACATTTTCTTCAAAATGATCTTGGGTAAATCTTGCTTCTGAAGGGAGACCGTCCTTATTCTAAGCAAAAAAAAAAAAAAAAAAAGGCAAAAAAGTCTGTTCTGTGCAGAGCTTATGTGCTCTGCAGGAGTTTATTTGTGGCAGTAACAATCACAGAAGGAGTTCTGGGTGATAAATACGTCCAAGCCTTCAGTGGCAGATCTTTAGCAGTGCTGTAATGCTGTATGGTAATAATGCTGTTCTGTCAAAGCATCTGGGTTTTGCCATGGACAGTCTTTCTTCATCTGTGAACTCCAAGGTACATAAACCCTGTGGCCACTTGTTTCAATATATAATAAAATTTGGCTACTTTAAGATATACACTTTCCTGAAATTTAAAAACTCAGTGTCACTATCGTACGATTCAAAAGTCAGAGTGCTGGTAGACTCTTAGGACAAGAAAAATTTAGAAAAGATATATATTAAAAAAAAAAAAAAAAACAAACCTTACTTTTTAAACTTTCATGTTGTCGGGAAGGCAGGTCTTTTCAACATTGTTTTTAAAAATAAAGCAAAACATCTAGCAAAAAAAGTAAACTCATTAACCTATTATCATTTAGGTCAGTCATATAAGGCTACATCATGCTAAGGTGACAGAAATTGCTTTTTTGGCAGCAATCGAAGTACATTGTTACCTGTAGAGATTTTACCATCACCCTATAATAACATCCCATCTCCAGTATACTTATTCCTTAAAAACAATCAGTTGCCAATTTGAATATAACTAAATTCTATAGGGAAACAGTTTATCTCAGTGCAGTGTATATTGTCCAGTATTTCTCCCTTCTCTCTGTCTCTTCATTCCTGTTGGTGATGGGTGAATTGCTGTAAAACTGCACCAGGCAGCAGGACCTTTGTGCACTTTACCACAAACTCCTTATTACACTGGCTTTGCACCTTTTTTTGTGTGAAGAGATGAACTTGCCTTCACAGCTTTGCATGCAGAAAGGCCTGTCTACAGCAAATCAAGTTACAATTTTGAGCCACATTCTGCTTCCCATGTTTGCATAAAACTCCCACTGACATGAATAAGAGTGCTGTGTATATCATGCTGTGTAATAAATAGCATTCAAAACAGAACCTATGCAAAGCTTTCTCACTGTTTTGGGCTACCAATTTATCCTTGTATTTACAGAATATTGATGTAAGCAGATGTCCAAACTGCCTGTCATTTTTAAAATATGCAGAGATGACTGGTGCAGTGGCTACTGACTACAAAATCACCACAAAATTTCTGGGTCTGCAGTCTTGCTGGTGTCTCTGCTCAGCTCCCCTCAGGCCACAGCAGAAGATACCCTTGCCCTGACTCAGCTCCATGCACACATGCACACTCACACACTTGGCAAGTGATGCACAGCTGAGCTCACCCTTGCCTTCACCAACACCTCAACATCCTCACAGCTATATTGTCTCTAAACTGGAGATGGGGGTGGAAAACAAACCATAACTCCCAATCCACCCAGTTTTATGTGGAGGAATTTAATACAGCTCTATCTGCCTATTCAAAGGAGTAGATCCTTTCTGATCCCTTGGGCTGTGAACCAAAAGCAGAGCAACAGTTTCCACAGTGATCAGAGGTACAGCAGAGCTGTTCCCTCTTCCCGCAACACGTGGACCTCTGACTCCTCCTTATTTCTAGCATCAGAAGGACGACTTTCCTTTCTCCCATCTAAAAAGTTCTCTCAAAGTTTCTGGGTCTTAATAAGGCAATTGATGAGTAGCATCAACACAGTATAAATCAAATGCTAAATATTTATGTGCCATGTGAATCTTAAGAAATGCTGTCATCTTTTGTCTACCATTTCAGAGCTTCAGCTTGCTCATTACATGTGTTAGGGGGGCCACGGAGAAAATAAGTAACTAAGTTGGTTACGACTGCAACTTTCCTCATGAAGGTCTAATGCAAACATAGTGAGAGGCAAGTGGGGCACACCAGATTTATGTACGGGGATTGGCATCAGCAATCACTGTGCCTGGAAATGCTGGGATGGCTCTGCTAGGTACCATATCCAGCTTTCTGCATTTTTGTGAGTATTACCCTTTGATTAATGCTCTCCCCAGCTGATTTTGGCCTTGGGCATGAGTTCAGTCCAGCTATCACTCTCCCCTCCTAGAGGCCAGCACAACCCCCAGCGCATTGCTGGCACCTCCCCGTGCATTGTGTCCCATGGGAGGTGCCGGTACTGGCTGTCCTCGCCCTCATTGCCCTTCTAGGCAATGGCAGAGGAGCAGAGGGCAGGGCAGGACTGCTCTTCCCAGCTGTGACACACCCCCAGAACAGAGAAACGGAGAAACACCATTCAGCCTGGCAGCTCATTGACTAGTGTCCTCAAACACTTGACTTTTTCCAAGCCAGCAAAATAGAATAGCTCTTTGCCTGCAGTCCATGTGTGTGTGTGTGTTCTTGCATGCCTGGGTGCAGGCAAAAGAACTTTCCAAAAGCACCCTGTCCTTATTGAGTGTGCTTTGGAGGTGTGCCACTCCACAAATATTGGAAAAGCCCTGTGGAGCTATTTTATTTTGGTTTTGAGCATTGCTAATATATGACGACATCCTTTCCACCCTTTTCAATTTTCCACAGATGATTTCTATGTTATTTCATGTTGATTCTAAAACCATTTAATAGGGTTTTCACAGAACTCGGCCATCTCATGAAGGAAAATAAGTGGTTCTGCTGCCCTGGGGAAGCCAGAGGGGACAATTCTCAAAAGATATCTGAATCCACATTTTGTATTGAGGATGCAAGGTCACTGAGACAAGAGCAAAAAATTGTAGCTAATAAATCAGAAATTAAAATTCAATTCTCTGCACAGAAAAAGCCACTTTCAAGTCAATGAAGTTCTGTCCGTACAACATCTGCGTCAAGGCACCAAGTGACAACACCCTGTATCATGAGTGTAAAGATACTGACACAGCTGTAATGCTGTCATGGGTGACAATTAAAATTTTAACAACTGGACACTTTCAGTTAGGGTCTACTGAGTGATAATGGTCCTCAGTTGTCTGCACAAAGCTGGTGCCCATAAAACTTTGTCATACTCAAATTTTTACATTTTAAGCTGTTTTGGATGTGGCAAATAATTTCGGAGCCACAGAGACACTCCCATGTATTTCCATGAAAATAAGTAACTTTTTGTGTGTTTACTTAGATCAGGATGAAAAACATTTAGCTATTTTCTACACCTCACTTACTGATTGTACAGCTTAGAAATCTGACATTTGTGAGGTGTGTTTGTGGAATGAAAAAATAGTGAATTCCCAGTCTTATTTTTTGTTTTGTAATTTTTGTTTTTGAAAGTAAAAGCACAGTTTCTATTTTTTTTTCTTATTTTAATGTAACATGTTGACCTTAAAAGATCTTTTAGGATGCATGAAAATCCACTGTAACTTGTAAACAACAGGGAAAGACAGAAGCATACAAAAAATTAAAGGAAGGATAATAATGGTTACAAGTGATTTAGGCCTGCTTTTTTAAATAAAAACTGCCCAAAGATTTGTATTACAAGACCATGATTTTGGCATCTTACAGCCAATCATGAATAATTTGAAGTTAAATTTGCCATACTGTTCAAGTTGATTTATTTATTTTTGGGGGGGAAATTTCTGATCCATCAGCTTTGGCTTTTCCAAGAACAAGGTTTGTTAAGTACGTTGGTTTGCCCAAATTTAAATGTTCTGGCAACTTTTTCTTGGAACCATTGCATCATTCCCGTGCTTCAAAGCAGGGCTTGAAATATGGCAGGGGTTTGGCCTTGACTTCACAGATCTGCCTTGTACCATTTTTCTGAAAACCCACCTAATTTGGCCAATACATGCTTTTGAGGGAAAAACAATAATCTCACTTCATAGTTGCTCAGTGGAGACTATAGATGTTAACAGATACAACCCCCAAGACCGTCACTTTCATCGTGCATGTTCCATCTCATCATTATCTCCAAGAGACAATAGAGGCTGAACATGTACCTCTCCATGAAATAGCAGAGCATGCCTGAGGCCAGCATTACAGGACAGAAGCCAGTCATTCCCTGTAATAGCTGTTCTAGGCTGAGCTAGGGCCAGAACTGAGAAGAAGAGCCATATCTGTATTGTACAGGACTATACCATGATGCCCTTATGTTCTGTTTAAGCTGCTGGACCTGCAAATGTGTCCAACCTCTTGTAGGTGGGTGGGTATTCATCAGATTACCCCTCAGTTGTCTTCCAGAGGGGTGGGTAGAGGCTCTGTCAAGGCCTCTGATGCAGCTGACCAGGGAAAGACTGAAACAAGGGATCTGTTAGTAACAGAGCCAAGAGAGCAAGATCAAATGGGGCTGGAATTAGCTGCACAGGTAGGCTGGGAATGGGAGCCAGGGACAGAAAGGAACAGAGTATTGAAGTGAGAAAGCACAGGAGATGAACTCTGGACAGACAATGGGATCACCTGTGTCATTGGGTTATGATTAAGGCTGGGTCACAGGGAATGATGAGGCTAGTGGAGGTGGAGAACAGAACCAGGGAAGGAAGACAAATGTGTTAAGAAAGTGCTTATAGGGGATAGCCTGGGAATAAGAAGTGAAAGTGCCAAAGTAGAGATGGATAGGAGCACCAGAACTGGACAGAAGGCTCAGGAGAGCTTAACTAGTCCTGTTGGCCAGCATGAGAAAAAAGGTATAGGCAATAAATCAGAGACTAAGCTATCAGAGAGAGACTGTATCAATAGTGAGGTAAGGGGCTAAATAAGTTGGAAGCCTAGGACGCAAGAGGAACAAAAAGGCAAAAACAAGGAGCAGAGACGCTGAGGCATAAGTAGTGTAGAGAGTTGGAGACAGAATAGGCCAAAACATGAAGAGAAATGGGCAGACCAACCACGACCAGCAAAGGGCATTTCTTAGTGACTTTCCTGCAGCATCTGGGAAGAACTGTATTGTTATAGGGGATGCTGATGGATTTCCAGTTTGGACAAATGAGTTCACAGGAGAATACTGTACATGAGACTTCTTTGACACAAGAGACATGGCAGCTAGCATGAGAGAATTCCAGTTTGGATTTGCTTATGGTGTGTGAAGATCGATGACTTGAAGTTGGTGGTTGCTTAGGGACATTTTTCATGACCTGACTACACTCACTACACCAGAGACAGTAATACGTATACTTGACATTTGAGAAGGGCTAGTACCTCAGGGTGACAAGAAACGTGAGGAAAACTAGGAGTAAAAATTTGCAAAGACATCAAGAAAGATGTGTAAGAATACTGAGGTCATTATATGGTCAAGTGGTCAAGCTTTCACCATTAAGATAAGGGCCAGATTTGCCTGACAACTTACTCTGTTTTCAAGGCAGAGAGGAGTCATCTCTTAGGGGAAAACAAAAATGCGAAGGGAAGGGCAAGAGAGAAAATAAGCAGTATTACAACTTAAGAAATTTTAACAAAAATAAAGTAGGTTCAAAGAGCAGGGGAAAGAGCAGACTGAGAGGGTCAAGAATCATTTATTTAATATAGCAGAAAGAAAAGAAATTGGCATCAACCTATTATTGGTTGAAGGGGAGTTGCCAACATTGTCAATGATGCAGAAACAGTGCATATTTTTGTTCTACTTGGAAAGCAGTTAGGCAACATACAAGTATCAAATGAAGATATGAATGTTCTTTTCAATCTACAAACAACTGAAGAGTATATTAAATGACTTCTAGAGAGGCTAATATTTTAAATATTAGCTGTTTTGGATAACTAGCATGCAAGAGTTGTAAAAAAATTGCTGAGAGAATCTCTTTGCCACTATTATTTCTGGCAAATATTTTTATATGAAGGAAATCCCAGAAGGCTCCAGAATGTCATATAAGATATAAGACAGATCACTGAAAGCAAATTTTTAACAGTGGATAGCTAAGATTGCCTACTACAATCTGTTGTGTAGAATTACCAAGCTTCCACATGCAGATGGGAGTCTGTGTATGAAGCACAGGAACCCCAAGAGCCCCACAGGTGTCACCTTGAAAAACTGCACCCCCCTTATCTCCGTGTGTAATCCATCATCTCATCTAGAAATGCAAATAATTCCTCATCGTCATCTCCAAAAGGTGTTCTGAAAGTGAAACTCACTGAGACAACGTTGGTAAATACACTAGAATCATAAAATGGCTTGAGTTGGAAGGGATCTTAAAGATCACCTAGATCCAACCTCCCTGCGGTAAGTAGGGACACATTCCACAAGACCAGGTTGCTCAGAGCCCTGTCCCATCTGGCTTCAAACACTTTCAGGGATGGGGCATCCACATACTCCCTTGGGAAACCTGTTCCAGTGCCTCAACCATCACCCTCACGACAAAGAATTTCTTCCTAATATCTAATCTAAACCTATGCCCTTTCAGTTTTAAGCCATCTCTCCTTGTCCTATGACTATATGTCCTTGTAAAGAGTGCCTCTCCAGCTTTCATGTAGGTACTGGAATGCTGCACTGAGGTCTCCCTGGGCCTTCTCTTCACCCAGCTGAACAGCCCCAACTCTCTCAGCCTGCCTTCATAGGATGGAAGAGCCTCAGAAAAGTGAATCACTCCATGTTCACACTGGGGTCTGAACAGTGTTCAGTGAACAAGGCATGGGGTCTTGTATTGAGCACAGACCCAGTATAAATAGCTGCTCATTAATTGAGCACCACCTGTTCTATGAGCTGGATGAGGCAGGGGCTCCGTGGGACAAACAGTGCAGGATTATGCTCATGTAATTAAAGACTGCTTCAACGTGTGTATGCACAGAGGGGCCAAACTGAAGCTCTGCAAGCCAGCTTAGCAGTGGCCTTTTCTAGTTTCTCAGCGCTTGATTTTGCCACCCTTAGTAATGATCTTTCACTGTGGTCTGTGTAATGTCATTACATAGCCTTCGGTAAAGGCTCGAAGCTGATGTGGCATTGTGGAACTCAGCGGAACCACTTTTAATTGCCTCTGAGACATCACTGATGTGAAGTGAGACAAAGGGTGGTAGCAGCAGTAGACAAAAGTAACTACAAGACCTCTCATATTCCAGAACAGATACGGTAAGAAAGAAGGAAGGAAAAAGGAAAGAAGCAATGCCTAACACAATGCTTGCATGCAAATGCAAACAAACCCCTCTTTGTCTCCCTAAGACCCCAAACTTTGGGGAAGTCTGCCTTTTGATCACGGTTCCAGCTTTGTGACTCAAGCATCACTCTCCAGATCTGCAGTGTGTCTTCCCATTTATCTCTAACTAAGACAATTTCTGAGTCCTATATGAGTCATCGGTGTGTTTTATATAGAAACCAAAGAAGGTTCTTCCAGTCTCTCAGTAAGATATGCCATGCTGCCAGGGAAGCACTTTTGGTTGTTCTGACAAGCAATTGTGACTGCTCTGAATTGCCAGAAATACTGTCTTAAGAGCAAAAGGATCATTTACCATCTAAATCCAAAAGGCTTTATAATGCAATCTTTGTGTCGCCTGAATGCGTTGATCCCACCTTGCAATCACTGATATTAGGCTTTGCAAACTGGCCAGATCCCAGTGGGTATAATTTTCAGGCTGGCTAACTCGCAGGGTTCGAGTGATGCCACTCGGGGGCTCAGAGCCAGCCGAGCAGAGGGGGCGGTGTGCAACACACGGGAAGGGGTCTGAGTCAGGGCTCCCGAGAGCAAGGAGACCTGCCCCCTCTCTCTTTCCCGCTTCTGGAAACCACTCCTTGCAAGCCGGGTCCGCTCGCTGACAGCCACCTACCCTGCAGTTAGGTCCTGTCCTTTCTCAGCTGAGACAGGAGGGACAGGTGGCCCATGCCGGAAGCAGTGGCTGCGGCACAGGAGCAAGGGGGGGTTCCTGGTCCAGAGCCCAGAGCTGCCATGTGACAAACAGGAGGCCAGGTATTAACAGGTGGGTGAGAAGACAGGGGCTGGCTGCCTGCTCGGGGAAGCGGCCGTTTTAAAACCAAGGCGGCAAGGATCACAGGGAGAGCATGCACGGTGGGGAGGGCATATTTTGAAGAGGAGGAGGAAGGAGCTGTTTTGGAATTGGGTGTAAAGCCATTTGTTTGGAGGGATGCCAGGGTAACAGTAGGTGCCCAGAACAAACGCACAGAGCCATCCCAGCATTCAGAGCCTGCATGCTCGTCCTTCGCAGTACCTAAGTAGGTCAGCCCGTTTCTTCAACCTTTCCTCTTCCCTTTCTCACTTGCTCTCTTTGTGGGAGGTGGCGGTGGCGGTAGCAGAGGGGCTACACCCGTTTTCACTGATTTGCAACACTGTCTACGTGCGAACAAGAGAAGCGGGGAGAAGCTTAAGCTGCTTTCTTATTAACAGCTGGTGACAGTCCCTTTACACAGTGCGTGTCGCATTTCTTAGCCGAGGTAGAAAGGAATGAAAGAGGAAAGCAGTTATTTAAAGTTTAACATTACAGACGAATTACAAGGATATTCTGAGGCTCACAGTCCCCCTCAGCAATCCTGCAAGCCCCAAGGCTGGCCTCGCCACACCTTTGCAAGTGACTATTTTAAGCAAGTGTGCTCATCGGGTTCGGGAGGACAACTGCTCCAAGTAATTCTGGGATGCAGGTTTCGCACCACAGGATGCCAGCGGGATCCAGTGAAGGTTATGGACTGTCTAGCCTGAACTCCATCTGTGCCCTGAAGTTTCCTCTTGGCTGCGCACCGCTGAAGGACCAGAAGCAGCCAGTAGGAAGCAGTAGGCACAGGGGCTCTTGGGGAATTTAAGCCATCTGAACGTGGCGCTCAGTTTTTTAAGACAACATTTTTTTAAGCTCTGCGAACATATTGCACCCAATTATAATTGCATTATGTACTCTGTGCTGTGCTATGAGTGCATGCCTCCTCCTAGCTACGGAGGGGCAAATCTGACACACATACAACAAGTGCCCTGTTTTCTCCTATGTAGCTTCTCCGAGGCTGTGTATCACGATAGTATTTGCATGCATCCCAGTAGGGCACTGAACTGTGTGGCTAACATCTGCCACGTGTTGTTTGTTCTGTCCTCCTCTCCCAAGGAAGGAGGTGAGCGTAGTGGAGCATCTTGTTTTTGCGGCACATTTGTTTGACTTTTGCTTTCCTTGCCTGCACAGCTATATATTCACATTAGGTGAAAAGTGAGGGCACAGAAATGTGTCCTGCAATTGGAAATGCCTTTATTTCAGTGAGGAGAATTACGGCTAATTAAGTCAAATTAAAAACGGAAGGGAGACTTGATTTTCTTTATTCTCAGCATACTCTATTTGACAAATGGGTCTTAACCACAGATGACAGTATTAGCTTCAGCCTTTCAGACAAGGAAATCTTGGCTGCTATTCCTTCTGCCCATTTATCTATGATAAATTTAAAGACACATGTTCCCCCTTCCTGGACAAACACTCTTCAACTCTCAGGTCTTTTTGGTGGCTCTTTTTTTTTTTTTTTTTCCTAATATAATCTAAGAGTAAAATCTCTTGATATATGTTTTTTAACTTTCTTTGAGGGGGTAACCTTCTACATGATGCTCTCTGTGGATCTTGCCAAACAATAACACTGCCTCTGGACACAGCTCCATTTCATGGCAGTTTGGGTCTGCACCTGATTTAGTGGCAGGCACACTGCTGAAGCTTAGGAGCATGATTTATATGTGCTTCTGTCTCTAGAGCTTTATTTAAAATATTTTCACCTTTGAGTTATGCTGGGGTTTATTAATAATCCCTAATCAAGCAAAGAACTAGTATTATTCAAGCAACAGTTCTGCTGTTCTAGGAGGCATCGAAACTGACATTTCAGAACTGGAGGGAAAATCTGTATGTTGCCAGAAGCTGAAACACCTTCTTAAGCCCCGAGGTAATGTCCTATGCATTGGGTTGTGTGTTTTTCCAGCACTTACAGACTGATGGTTTTTTATTCAAGTCAACTTTTTCAGAGATTTTCTTGCTGTCAGTATAAAAGCAAAACGTATCCATGTTGCTGTTAACAGTAAGCTGATTTACACTTTCTCCAAGTGTATTTTGAGATGACCTTATTTGAAAGGATCAGAGTGATAATTTCTTTGCTTTAAACTCTAGTAAAATGCTCAGTTTCTTTTAATCTTTGCCATGGCCTTCCAGGCACTCTGTCTTATCCTGCACTTGCTGGCTTGCTGTTACAACAGAAAGCAAATGCAGGTTCACAAAAAGCATTACAGGAAGCAAATAGTGCCTTTAATCCTGGAGGTGTGCCAGCCCAGCCGTACCAAAGTTGAGCCTTCCCTGACCTCTGTCACTGAGGTGGGTCAGGATCCAGCCTGCACCAACAGGGCCGGGACTCAGAGTGCTCGGGGACATGTGCTGGTGAGGTCCGTGCCGCCTCTCTGAAGTCCAGAATGGCATGTAGCATTTCTGTGCACTCAGTGCCCATTAAAAGTCTCCATCCCTAGGCTTTGCATGGACATAAGACTGCAGTTTCCTCTCTTGATTGACCTTTAAACCATAAAGACATTTTTAGAGGAGGTAAAAGGCCACAATAACAGTGAATACACTGACTACCAGCCCAGGACAGTACAAAGCCCACTCTGGGGGCTGATGAAGGAGTGGGTGCTGAGCCCAGCCCCAGACATGCAGCGAGTCAGCCTCCTGTGCTGTCTCTGTGCCTCTGGGACAGACCTTCACTACTGGAAACCCCTCTAGGCACAGCTGGGCACAGCCCTGGCCAAAACGCGCTGCACAGGCTCTCCCTGACTGCCCAGCCTGACCCTGTGCATCACTGTGCCCTGCTGTGCTCCTGGCCAAGGGCAGGGATCAGCACTGTGCTTGGAAGGGCTGGAGAGCGTCTGGTCCTCCCTGCCTCCCCCACAAACAGTTGTTTGTCTTAAGTTTAGATTTTTTTCCCTTGGACTGCTGCAGATTTTCCACCTCAGGGCCAACCAACAGCCAGTGAGGGAGGTTCATTAGTGGCCATGAGCGCAGTGCCAGGCCCTTCTGGTGAGGGAGGTGGGCGGCAGCTTCGCGTAAAATGCCAAACAACCGTCCTTGTTTTCCTTGGTTGCCAGGGTAGGAGTTGACACTGTCCCCAGCGGAGCACAAGGACTCCTTGTGACATGGCGGGGACAATGGGAAGGTGTGTTTTCTTGACCTGCTGCAGGAAATCCTGTGCGTCTTGCCGGGGAATGCAGCATTTTCCTGCCCTGTCCATGGCCGGGCTGTGGTGCCGGGGACCAGCAGCAGCCTGCTTGGACCTGCCGTGCTTTGAACCTCTCCTGAATTCTAACAGGATCAGCTCTACTCAGTGCTCAGACAGACCTGTGCTGGATGCTGGGTGGGCAGGGTGCTCCCCTGCCCCCCCTCCGGGGCTGGGGAGAGTACATGCTGACAACAATGCTGAGCTTTGTAGCTATCACCTGAGACCATTCCTAGGGGCCGTGCTGTGTCTCCGGGATGGAGCAGAGCCGAAGATTATCAGTCGGCATTACTGCTGCTGTTGATTAACTGATTTGGCTTGTTGTTTGGTTGTTGTTTTTTTTAAAGAAACAATTCAGAAAGTGACGCATTACTTCTGCCTGTGGACAGAGGGAACAGCTGAGACGTGGGAGTCCAGACTACAGCTGTGTGACTACAGCTTTTTTAAAAAAAATAAAATAAAAAAACCCCTACATGTATTTTAGTGAATAAAAACTACTGATTCCCTCTGCTGGTGTTTTGGACCTATTTACTTCCCAAGGTTGTGATGGTGGTAGTTGCAGTCACCAGTCTGTCTGTGAAAGGAAAAGTGAGACAAGTAGGAAAAGTCATGACTTCTTCACAACTGAGGGGTGTTTAAACCACAGTAGTCACCCTGCTTAGCCAGCTTCTCCTGCTCCACCCATACATCTGTATGTTCTCCTCTCCTCTTGGTCATCACTTAGCAGCCTCACTGCCACAGATGATTGCATCCATTGGAGTAACGGCATCATTGCTAGGAAATAAATATTCATATGGTTAAATTAGCCTCGGAAGGGCTTCTGCAATCATTTGGAAAACACATTCCAAGGCCTATCAAATGTTTAGGGAATGTGTGTGAAACAGGAAAAAATAGAACAAACCCAAATCTTTCCTATGGTGGCCACATAGAGAGGTAATGCCATTAAGATTGAATAATATCCATCCCAGAAAATGATTAGCCAAAACTCCAAATAACTCACTTACTGACAAGTCTAGTGGGGCATGTTTCTCTTTTTTTGCCCTAATTCCTGGCCAAGCAGCTAAGAACAGGGGCATGAACTTGGTGCCCCCTGTGTGCAAAATTCATGCTGTGAGGACAAGCCTGGGTTAGTTACAGAGCTCATTTGCAAAAGCTAATGGGACCGGCTGGGAGTCTCCCTCTACCTTTTCTGTTTCTCTTTTCCCTTTTGGAAGAGATGCGGGAAGAACAACATCTGGAAACATTTGTACTGGAATTGTGTGATTCCTTGCGCTTCTGAAATAACCTGCCTTACACAAATGCCTGTATGGGTACATGCAGTTAGAGCATGAGGGACACCTCCTTGCCCACATGCTGTTTTGCAGCAGCAGTGCAACACAGCAGCCACCACAAGCACAATCTTACCTGCAGATCAGGGACACATGCAGTCACAGGCTGCTAGAGAAGAGCAGTGCATGTTAGCAGGACCTCATGTAAACACCTCCACAAAAACGATGTGATACACAGTGTGCCAGTGGACCTCAACATGGGAAACTTTCACCCTGCCTCAGGTGGGACTGGCTTCTGGACCCATGGTCAGAATAGAAGGAAATGTGTGCTGCCTTCCTCGATATAGGGCTTTAAACCTAGCAGCTGGAGAGTGAGAGAACACAGGAGTCAGGACTTTGCTCAAGTATTTCTGCTGCTGTGGTGTACAGGAGCACATCCTTTGACATAACATTTTACTTCTCCAGCAGTCCTTCCTACTGGCTCTGCACTCATCCCTGTACCCGGAAGAAGAAGCACCTCTGGGAAGGAGTGTTTGCACAGGGAACATACACATACATTGGGGTAGAGTTAGAAGTGCTGAAAGATTTTGTTATCTGGCTTTTTGTTCCCCATCTGGTAGGCTTTCCCCTCTCTGCACCTCTTCACTTGCTCTCATTCCTCATCTGTGATTTGTCTCCCTCCTCACTGTGTGCCTTTGTTTGTACCTCCATGCACTTGCCCTTTCTTTCCCTTTTCAGCGTTTCTGCCTCCTTCTGTAGTCCTGTAGCCCCTTCCTAGTGCTTAGAAAATTAATATAAAAGCAGCAATCTCAGCAGGAAAAGAAAGCAAACAGTTGTGATAAGTAACTCTTCTTCTTGGGAGCAGTCTGACCAGTGAGTCATTCTCAGGGTTTTGAAATTACAACAGGCATCTCCTGTCTTTGCTGTTTCTGCCGTTGTGTTCCTCACAGCAATGCTTACCAGCCAGTGGAGAATGGGGCCCCCTTATGCTTGGTGCTGCATAAATCATTTTCTTTAGCCTGGGGGAAAAAGGAAAAAAAAAAAAACTAAAGAAGATAAATGCATGATTCAAGGATTTACTGCTCAGATTTCTTTGAGTGTCTTTTATTCCTCAACCTTTCCTGTGTTTCTCTCCCAGGCTGCCTCTCCTGCTGGCCTAGCCCTTCACCCCATCCCATCACTCTCTCTTATGTCTGGCTGCCCCCATCTGATTTACCTTCCATTTCACTTTGTCCCCTCCTTTGTCCACACATATGCTTCTCTGTCACTTACTCCTTCTCCAGTGTGGCCAGATCCCCTGGTTGCCTTCTCCATTCTGCAGTACTGGGTAGCTTTTCATCACCTTGCTGGTGGAATCAAGAGATGCAAAATATTCAGTGTGAGGTAGACACTGAATGGTTAAAACTTGGCAAAGTTATAGAAAACTGAAAACAGGCTCTCATAGCAGAAAGTGTCAGGTACCACCAGCTCCAGCTAAATTAAATTCTGTCCCTGTAGTGTGTATGCACAGAGACATTTATATTCATATTTTTAACAGCCTTCTAAACTCTGCAGTTCACTGACAAACCCTTCATGAAGCTATCATTCCTTTTTTAACACCTGAACTTTAAAATGTCACATATAGCATTTAAAAGGACAGGCAAATAACCAAGGAAACATCTTAGCATGCATTTTGCTTCCCCTCCTTATGGTTGTTCTAAAGTCCATGGAAATCAATGGCAGTCTTTCCATCTAGTTCAGCAGAGTTCACAGCCCGTAGGTTGTTTCCTCCTAAAATTTCAGACAAAAAAGACCCCACACAAATGTGAGATTTTTTGAGTTTCCTTTTACTCATGTATCTGGCAAGACTGATGTGCTGTCAAATGATCTTTTCAGTGCTAAATACATACCATTAACTACTAATAAAAAAAAAAAAATTAAAAAAAAAAGCCAGGCTTTAAACATTCAGCTCTTTTTGGCATCTGTACAGAGCATTCCACTTGATCTCACAAGATGTATGGTTTGCACTAGGATTGCAGTCACAGTTTTCTTGTTAAAGCTGTCAACCATTCCAATGTCTATCTTTACAATGCAATTCAAACCTTGGTTAGGAAAATAGGCAGTTTTGCTTGAACTATGATAATAAGATCCTTTACCAGCCCTTTTCTGTATCCATTTGCAGGCTACGGCTCCTGTTAAACTAGGTTGCAATGTGAAAACAAGGGAGAGAAGAGGCTGATCCCTTCTGTTTGAGACACTTCCTCTCAGTGGCAGAGATACTGTGGACATTAAATGCTTCCTTAAACATGATATTTTTTTGAAAAAAAGCATTTTTTTAGAACCTCTTACAAGCAAAACTTCACTGTCTCATCTAGTTAGAGTTATAAAGGTAACTCCAGGACAGAACATTGCCTTTTGACTCTCTTAAAAATTCTCCTGAATGTGTTTTGCCCTAGCATTACATTGGTATCCAACTGGACTTATTAGCAGATATTTCTTAATGGCAAGGGAGAGGCAGAATCAAGTTGATTGTTGTTTTCTTGTGAGAACTGATTGTCATCTAAAGGTGAATGCCTAGAGTTTTTTTGCCAAGCCAGCCTAAATCTTCAGTCAATATTGCATAAAGTGACTTAAATGTAATAACACAAAGTAAAGAGAGAACACAGGTATGACATAAGCATATGTCTTCTAATGCTTAGGCGCAATGGGGAGCCCCTTTATCTGCTTCCATAATGCGCCTTATTGTCCTTAAGTAATGGGTATTAGAAGCCAAGCAGTATGTTACATCTCCTCCTACATGGTACATTCCCATACTGCCTAGATACATACAAATCCTGCATGTCACATGTCATTACATTTTCTGAGACTATATCTCCATCCATGCTAAAAATACACTGAGAGAAAGAGAGAGAACTTCAGTGTAAGCAACAGATACTTCTACACAGACCCTTGGCAGTACCAAAGACTGAGAGATTTATACATGTGTTTATTATTCATCATTGTTTGAAGAAGTGCGTTTGTGAAGATAACTAGCCCTAGGATTTTTCATAGCAAGTGCCTGCTAGGTGCTTACACTCATCCCTTTCCAAGCTGGGTACACTCAAGTGAAGCCCTCTCCACCTGCCTTTTCATCTACATGGTGGCCTGATTTTTTTTCCGAAGTGCTTAGTTACAGAGCCATTCCTGTAAAAATAACTCCAGAGCCATCCATAAATACTCTCACTCAGAAATTCCAAGCAGTGAACAAATCTGTGAAACTCGTGACCTGCTGGTGTCCTGCTCCTCTGCTATCAAAATATAGGGACTGCAGAGCCCTGAGCCTGCCATGGGGATGAGCCATCTCCCAGCAACCTCAGCACTGCCACCTCTGCTCTCTCCCAGAGAGGGTCCCCACTGCCCAGCCGCTCACCAGCAGTGTGGGGTGCCCTCCAAGAGTCCATGTTGTGATAGGGATGAGAGGCAGACCTTTTGGATGAGACCCCACTCCCCTCTCCCCAAAACCCAGGAAAATCATTAGTGGCCTAAAACCTCGCTCTAGCAGCTTCATCACTGGCACCCTGGAGTTGGACTTCGTCTTGTGTATGAGAGACAGGGGAGGAGCAGGGGTCCCCTGGTGTCATGTGTCAGGCAGGAACATGGCACATGCTCGACGTACCCTCAGTGTCCCGGGCTTTTGCACTTCTGCATGAACAGCCGAACGGGCAGACCCCTCCTGCTTGGCTGCAGCAGATGGAATGGTGGAGCAGGCTGTGTGTCTGCAGGGCTGGGCAGCAGAGCTGTGCTCTCGAGCTCCAACTAATGAAGCTGATTTGATGAGCTGATTATTCTTGTGTATTAGTGCGTCGCTGACATGGTGCTCCATGCTGTACCAGACACAGAAGGAAGGGTACAACATGGGCCCCCCAGAGAGCTTTCCACCTAGGTGAATGGACCAGACGATCCAGAAAGACAGGGTTCTGGATGATGAAGAGGCGACGGAGCCCCTCTTTGTAACAGAGCACTGCAGCTTTCTGAGCTGGAATGTAGCAGCATTCCTAATTTAGATACTCCGTTTGAATTTTAAGTGGAAGTGAACAAAACATTTGAAAAGCTGTCCCTGTTCTCTCAGCAGGAAGATTTCGAGAATTTTCTGGTTTGGAGGAAGAAACACTGGCACAAAACTGGCCAGAGTTTTCCCAGGTAGAAATGTGGTTCCTGGAAGCAACCATGTTTTCTAGACGTGATGAATGTAAACAAAGAAGGGTTGGTTATCAGGAGGTGTTTCATGATGGGAAGGATAATGATGAATAGATGTTGTGACAACAACTGTTCCACAGCTGTAGCTCTCTCCTCTGCCACAAAGTGCCAAAATCTCACCAGCTTTCTCCTGGGACCTTCTAAAAACAGTAAACAAGGCTTGACAGTATCCAACACAGAAGGTATATAACTGTTGACCTCCTCATAGCAGGAGAAAATTGGCTAAACAGCATCAAGTTGTGGAATTGCAGGTACCTGTTACATTTCTTTGTTTTTGCAGACAGCAAAACATCCTCCAGAAAACATTATTCCTGGTTTATATAAGCTATTAATTATGCTAATAATGTTTCTACCTGTGCAGTTTCTCCAATTTTAAATCGATATTCCTCCCTTGAAATGCAGAAAATTACTCTCTGGGAACACAAGGATGGCTTTTTATATATTTTTGTTCATTTCTACTCCAAATTGAATATGAACAAGCCCCAGCAGATTTTTTTCAGGCAGAGTGGCAGTTCTGCTCTTGCTGAATCATCTGTGACAATGATTAGGCAAGAACACAAAAATAAACATTCCTTGGCAGCCAGGCTCCAATCTCCCCTACAAAGTATCAAACCCACCATTTAGAGATCAGACACAGAGTTTGAACAATACTGTGCTAGGTGACTTGCTCTGTGTTTGGCACAGTCAACAAGCTGTACTGGGAAGTTCAGCACAGTCCAGAAGAGGCACCAGCTATACACCAGTGATCAGGTGTTAGAACAGAGCAACTGTGTAGCCTCCACCACAGTATCTGTATGCAAGCAGAATAAACAGGAGAGATTTGCTGGAGCGTCCAACGTGAGGCTGAATGCATACAGAGGTCTGCTGGAAAGCAAAGCTGACACAATGATAAGTGTTGCTCATAATATTTATGTATTCGTATATATTTGAATATCTTTTCTAGATTCCCTTCCTTCAAGTGCCTTATTCATGTGAGTCCCACGCCTCACCCAAATCAGGAGGTTTCTGCTTGTCAGCTCCTCATCTCTGTCGTTCCTCATTACAACAGTCACCTATGAGAATAGGTAGAGAAACAAAAGGCCAGATGCACAGCTGCACAGATGAGTGGAGCACACTGTAACAAAAGAGAGCAACTCTCTTTGGACATAACTAACATGTGTGAACTTGCTTGACTTGTTTGTAATCCCATTTCATGTTGACTGTTTTCACAGCTATGCTGAATTTAAACATGCAGCATTTTCCAACTACGTGTCCTCTTCTTCATAAGACCTACTTAATCTATATGTTGAGGCATTAGAAAGAATGGGAATTCAGGGAGGAGGAAGGATGAAGGGGAAGGAGGAGTAACTGTCAGGGCAGGGAAGTTCACGCCAAAGTTACTGAGTTCCTTTCTCAGTTTTACCAGAAATTTTTCTGCACACTGTTGGACATGCCACTTCACCAACACGTGTCTCAACTGGGAAGTATGTCAAATGATGACAGCTGACAGCCCTCTTGCTGGGTGTCTTGATGCACATTTGTGGATTTCTGTGATCCCACTTAGGCTAGCACCATAGAGAAGCTTTGAACTAACCAGACAGAAAAGGAAGTGGAGGCTCTGGGATCTGAAAACATCAGTCTAAGGATTCACACCTGGCAAAGAATGTCAATGCTATTGCCAAGTGTATTCTGCTGAACTTTCTCTGAGGTGATTCTTCTTGGTTTTACACAACAGCAAATATTCCATGAAGTATAAAAGATGACTGCTATTTACCTGCACCACATTTCCATTGCAAACTAAACTACTCACTGACTAAAAGTTCAGAGACATCATGGGATGGTGCAAGGAGTGGTGATTTCAAGGACCAAGAACAAGGGAAAATTCCAGTTTCCTTCACTATTCTCAATCACTTCTACATCATTTGTAGATACAGTGGTTTTACAGCCGGAAAGTTGTGTTGCACAAAAAGACTTGAGTTTCCTACCCGGTGTCTAAAAATCAGAACCTCATTCATGGCAGAGAATCACTGGACACCTCCTCCCTATCTTTTGCCTTGGAAAGCTGAGATAAGAATGAGGTGCCCAAACAAGAGACAATATTTGCTGCCCAGAGACCCCTCATCTCCGTAATGGGTTGGGATTGGGTTGGGCATGCAGCTGGTCTTCACAACTTCATGGTGCAGGCCTTTCTGGCTCTCCTACTTCCCGAGGCAGAAGTCTGGATTACACAGAGCTCTGCTGACTGCCCTGAGCTATCAACCAGGACAGGAGCTGTATGGGAAAGTCATAGAGGCAGAGTACACCTCTCCTGCAGAGCCACCTGCCTATGATATGATCCAGGAGCTCCTGCTCCACTCAACTTCCACTACATCTTCTGTGACTGTTCTTTTCATGAGGATTTTGATAAGAAACTTCCTGAACCAGGGAATTTGGCTCCCTGCTCCATATCTTGCATTTTTAACAGTGCAGGACAGACATTTTTCGAGGTTGGACAAAAAGTGGTAGATAGCTCCAGGAGACACTCCTATCCAGAGCTTATTGAATTGTCTTATTAAATTCCTGCCCTCTAGTCTATCTGTCCACTGCCTTCATAGGTGACCTAAGGTATTTCTCAGGGAGGTGACTAAGGCCTCCTCCCAAAGCTTTGGTAAGTAAAAGGAGAGCTGAACGTGCAGTGCCCTCCACAGTGGCTAATAAGCTGGGTGTGCTGTACTTGTCTCCTTGTGGCTTCAGCTATGTATCTCTGTTTGCTATGGATCACTCTTCCCCTCCTTCTCCCTCTCTAGCTCCTGTGTTTCACCCCTTCTTTCAAGGATGAATACATAACTCCTTACTTCTTTTAAAGGGGTTATACAACACCTAGAGCAACACTCACAATGCAATGTTCTCTGGTCCACGCTGAAGACCTCTCAGTGCTCCTGCAGTCCCTTAACTCTGACCATCCAGAAGCACCTAAAGCTTGCTTTGGATGCAAATTAATACCATAACGTGCATGCAAATTAAACATTTATTTTTTTTCTGCACAAACCATAGAGAATAACGAGTGCTTATTTACTGAGCCATGCTATAGCTGTCTTCTTGGTAAAACACAGACAGTTAAAAAAAAACCTAATCATGCTCATTTTAATTGACTACTGAAGGAATGCTTAATGGATAAATTAGGCATATCTTGGCTGCGAAGATGGCACCTTTCAGCAACATCCCATGATGAAAGCTTTGGGAGTGATGACCTGATATGGTGACACGTTAATTTGAACAGCTTCTCTCAGTTACACATTTTATGACAGGATCTGAAGAGTGACAAATTAAGAATATATTAGTTATCAACTGCTTTTCAGATCAGTTTCTTAATACAATAAGACTTAAAGGCAAACTGGTAAGGTGCTGTGTTATCTGCAGATACTTATGAAACAGTGAGCAAACCTAAAAGGCTGCATTTTTTGATTGTGATTTAGTAATTTTCTATCTGAGTTTCAAAACAGAAAAAACTTGCATTTGGATCATTTTTTTGAAAACTTGTTGCTTACCCGTATCTTGAGCCAAACTGTTTCTGGCATGGAAGCTGGGTGGGAGAAAATTCTCCTACACCCTGTTTGCAGCCCCTGTGCCCTGCACTGGAAGTGAGGTGTTGGTGAGAGTTGCCAAGAAAACGAGTGGCAGCATTTGGGGATGAAGATGCAGAAACCTAAGCCAGGCCACCTGGGAGGTGCTCTGATCCAGCACATGCACCTCCCTGTCAGAGTGAACCAACATATCAGGAACATACTCATGCCTCATGTTTACATCATCTTCATTCTTCAAAACCCTGAGCTTTGTCTTAAGTGCACAGCCAAACCCAAGAAAATTTGCTCTGATACCCAAATTCTGAACGTTGGGGTTTTTTGTAGGAAAGGAGGGCAAACACAATGGAACATGAAGGAGACTTCTACCCCTCTACGGCGTAAGTGGGGTAGAAGCTTGTGTAAGAGAAGATTAACACTGCCTAGGAAGGGGCCAGCATAAATCCAGCGTGAATCCTCAGAAAATTAAGCATATGCAAGGAGTAGCAGACAGTGACTATGGGAAAACCTGTTGGAACAAAGTAGCAGTCTTCCACTCTCTCCTACCTACAGACGCAGCCAAACGCACAAGAATGGGGTTGGGGGTTGTTCATAAATAGTCTGGCTGCTGTTTGTCAGAGGCAACTGTTGAAATGTCTGTGCACAATTGCTACTTTAGCATGTGCTAAAAATGACAATGGTGTCCAGTCGCAATGGCCCCGCTGAGAACTGCCGTTCCAAGTCAGAGTCATAAAACTACTGGTGGGTGGTCTTCATCTCTGCTTGTCCTCATTATCATTTCATTGTGTTTCTGTGGCCCACTGCACCATGGCACTCCCTGCATTCTAAAGCATTTCATTGATGGAGCAGTTTGACATTCATATTTATATGTCCTTGTTGTATTGCAGTGGTTTCTTCTATTCTTGGGATCCAAGCCTTTTGTGAAATGGTGCGAGGAAGATGTGTATTCAAATCTTGGACCAATGAATTGGGTATTGTCAGGAAATAACAGAAAGTATTGAGGATTTAAACATCCTGGACCTTATCCTGCTGCTGTGGAACCTAACAGAAAGGTTTTTCTTGCCAGGGACTGAAAGCAGGGCTGTGGAAGAGGTCAGATGGGCGGCACCTACCTGGTTTGGGGTTCAAGAGCAAACTCACTGGGTTACAATGTTAACAAGAGGCAGTCTGCTCTCCCTTTTCCTCTGACAGGAGCGGAGAACAAGGCTCCCATTGACTCCAAAATCAGAAAGTCCAAACCCTAATAATATCTCTTTTATTTCCTAATTCTAGTTTAATGTGCAAGTCAAAAGCTAAGCAAAGCCTATATGCAGCTCAGTGACTGGGCAAAGCTTGAGCTATAAAAACTAATTGTTTGCCAAACCTGTGGAAAACAAAAACAAGAGACAGCTTACACAATAGAAAAGGGAAAAAGAAAACAACAAAAAACCCAAACAAACTATTGAAACCTGAAGATCTACTTCGATTGTTTTACTTGTGCTCTTGGCCTGTGACTCCTCTGCTTCAGGAACCTGGGCCAGAGCAGAGGATTTGTCCCCTGCATCCATTCCTCGGGTAGGATGGCCAGGAGCACAGCAGAGATGAGGCATGCTGAGCTGCCTTGCCCTAGCTGGGAAGCAGAGTGAAATGGGGAGGCATAGGAAGCATTTTGCAGGGCCAACATGCACATCACTGGCTTGCTGTGCGGCAAATACCCCACTTCTGCATACATCGGGCTGCACTACACGGCTCTTCCCACTTTCCAAGTTTTGCTTGTTCCAGGCACATAAAGGAGCAGATGCTGCTCATGTGTGCATGCATTGTTGCCCAGTGAGGAGTTGAGGATGTGTCTTGGCAAATGGCAAGAGCCTTAAGTTTGCAGGTGAAACGCCACGGAAGGGAAATTAAAAAGATAGGCCCGACTATAAATGTAAGGAGGGGTTTAAACACTCTATGGATGACTGTTCAAAGCAGGGCAAAGCATGGCTTGGAAATCAAACTAAAGAATGAGTAAAATATCTGACATGGGTTTTCTCCAAATCTACCCCAGAGGAAAAAAAAAAAAAAAACCCTAAAAAGTTACCTGCAGATAAGAAATCAGTGATATGCTTTTAGCCTAAAGACCAATCTGTTCCAGAAGTTCCTCTTTTTTATATCTCACCACCTTCTCAAACCATTACCAAGAATGACAAAATTCTTAGAAGAATCCATAGCCCTACAGGATTATAATTTCCTTCTTTACCTAGAGAGAAAAACCATGCAGGCATCTCACTTTGCTCTTCCAACATGCCTCAGTCCTGATCGGCAAGCTTTTAAAGCAGAATTCATCCCCTGTGCTTATTCAGTGCTTGGCCTCAGCTGTTGGTGCCAAAAATGAGAGCAATGAGAGCCAAGTGGGATGACAGCTTTTGTACTGTGCTCTTTGGCCCACTAGAAACTGGACAGTGAGACGGCAATAAAGATGCCTTGCTCGACTATTATGCCTAGATCCACAACAAGCCACCAGCAGCAATAACTGAATTCTGTACTTTTATGCTTGTATAACAATGACCTGAGATGGGAGAGGTGCCTCTGGACATGCAACATGGTCCAGTATGCACCTCTGTGGAGCATCTCTGACATGCTCTACACTCAGGGCAGGAGATCTCAGCCTAGCCTCCCTCTGAGACAGCAGTCATGCACAACAGAGCTAGCAATAGTAATACTATTGTTTAAACATTATTTGCCATTATTGGAGCCCTTCTGTTGGTGAATGATTGATGAACTGGCTGGAACTGTATTAAGCATATTTGTTAAGTTTTTGGTAAATTTTTACTTTTGGCTGTCAGTGGTCTCAACTCATGATTTTCAACTTGTGCCTTATTTATGAGCTGTTTGAGTTGACAGTTTCTTATTTGCCATTCACCCCTCATACTATTGAGTTGATCACCTAAACCACACAGTATCCCTTCTGTTTCTCTCTGGGTAGGTGAAACTGGTCAAAGAGAACAGTAAACAAGGAAATACCACAAACTCATAAACATTCATGTTTTTTATATGAAGAAGGACATTACAAAGAGCAACCAATCACTCCAACAATAGTCAACCCTCTCTTCCCTAAGGAAATATCCAGAAGACACAGCATGGAATGAGAATTCAAATGGCATTTAAACAAATATTCACCAGTCTTGTTTTTCAGCCCTTAACCTGCTCTGTTATTTGGACCCTCAGTCTTTGGTCATGTTGGAGTATTTTTGGGAGATAATATTAGCTTTTATTTTTAATGCCAGTGTGTGATTTCCTTATGAATTCTGTTACTACTCATGCAGGAGAGGGGAGAGGTTCACATTAAGGAGACTAACCGATTACTTGGTTATTATTTTGATCTGTAATGTGTGTGCTTTTACCAGCCTAAAAAAGAAATTATCTTTAGACAAGGTTCTGACCTACATGCAAAAATGAGACCTGACATTTGAAATTTATTAAGCACTTTAATTTAAAAGGCACGTAATTTCATCAAATGCAGGTAACTTCCTCCCGTACTTGGAACTGCACGGACGCGTTAGCCTTCCACCAGACCAGGAGCATCACTCATTTTAAAGGTGAATCGCTTCTCTTCCTCAAATAACCTGCAAAAAAGAATCTGTAACAATCTTGTTGTGATTTAACTTTTTTACATTCTGCCTTGATCCATTTAAGAAAGACTACAAGAACATAAGATTTTAGGAAAGATTGTGACAAAGGATTGTGAAAAGATGAATCTTGGAAGAGACTTCACAAGAATGATAGCTATAAATCATGTGCAGAGACTGTCTACAGACTGCAGAGTTATATGGAAAGAATCCTTTTTCCTAAGTGCAGAAAAGACAGGTTTAAAAACAGAAGCAAGGGACACCAGAAACACTGCTGCTTTGAATGCTGAATTATGTTTAGCTGGATTTCATGTAACACTTTGTGTCACTGACATGAGTCCTTCAGCATATATTCATAGGCCTAAAATTTTGTGCACTGTGTGTAGCAAAGAGAAAAATAGAAATATCCTTTTGAAAAAGTGTTGCTGATTTTTTCCACTTTAATTTTCTTCTGTCATTGTCAATACTGGAACTTCTGCCTGTGGATCCTGTTGTAATTAGGAGACGTTTTGCTGTACATTGTCCCCAGTGGCTGGCTGGCTGCTCAGAGCTCACTTAGAAGCACTCAGCAGGGAAACAGGGTCATGTTGGGAATCAGCACAGACAGCTGTTACCCAGCATTGTCCAGTATTTGGCACTACCAAGAGGGCCCAGTAGTAGGCGAGGGAAATGCCCTGTTCCCCAAGCACTGTCACCTGTATTATTGGATGTACACTCTGATAGGGTGCCAACAAACACCTCATGCTCCCCTGCCCCCCCCAACCCCGTCCCACCCACTTCTCTGGGATGCCTGATCTTTGCATATCCCTCGACTCAGCAGAAATGTTGCTTCCCAAAAAAAATCAGGCTGCCTTAAAGGCAGCCATCCCAAGATGACCTGAAAACAGCTGTCCCTGGTCCGGCTGTGCATGTGGAAGTGCAGGCACTGAAGTCTAGTGTCCAGGAAGGAACCTTCCAAAATGCTAGGAGTCACATCGTGTTTTGAAGGCTTAATTTGGTAATTGGGCAGACCCCCCTGGCCATCTGTGCTGAGTGGTATCCACACTCACTGGCTAGGCAGAGGCACTTGGCTCCCCCCTGACAACAGCCTGACACCTCCGATTAGGGAGCACAGCCTTCCCACACCCTGCTAATCCCTCCATACTCTCCAGGAAAGGCAGCTCCCGTCAGGGGGTTGTTTGGGTTCCCAACTTCAGGCCAAAGAGTGGCCAGACTGAGTCTCAGCAGCAACACCACTAGCATGGCAGGAGCTGATAGCAAGTGCTGAAGCAGGAGATGGGTACAGTGCTTCCCTGCTGCACCCCTCCCAGCCTTTTGGGTTCTGCAGGTCAGAGAGGCAGGAAGGCTGTTCACAGCCACAGCTCCCTCGGTGTTCACTGAGTCCCTGATTTCAAAGTTTTTCTTCCAGGCCAAGGCACTGTTCCCCTAGGTGGCTCTGAAACTGTATTGAACCTCAGCATCCAGAAACATCAGCAAGAAACTTTTTTTTTTTTTTTTTTTCAATATGGGGTTTTTGGATATATGCTTGATGTTAGACTGTCGTGTCTTCAAAATGATCCCTCTGGAAGGAAGGGAAAGTGAGTATGGGAATGCCTAGGTAGTCTGCAAAAACCTTCTGTGTTGTTTTGATACAAGTGGCCACATTGCATTTCATTCTGGGAGGAATATTCATGGCTAAGCTCTAAGCCTCTGATTTATAATGGAAATACTGATAGATCCAGATCCATTTGCAGATGCTATTATAATGTTTCATCCTAGGGAGAGGGAAGGGGAGCAACCTCCTTCCCTTTTCATTTTAAATATCACTACACTCTGATATTGGTTTCATGAAGCATTTGGATAGGTCCTTATTCACAAATGAATAAAAATGAGTAAAGTCCTCAGAATCAAAGGTAAGCCAAAACTGGCACCCATAAGCACAAGGCAACCCAGAGAGCCCATCTGCAGCCAAACCATGCAGCAGACCCAGACACAGCTTAAAGGCTGGCAACAAGACCGCCTGCAGAATCTGCCAAGGAGCCAGATGCTGTTGCTTCCCAAGCTTGGCATGAGGGTTCCTGATTGCCATCCAACAAAGAGGAAAAAGAGGAATGATATAATGTGGTGGGATAAAACACATCCCACCTCAACCTCCTTTATTGCTCATTGAAAAAAAATTGTGGAAGATACTACTGGAAATGTATCATTGTTTTCAGAAATACATACATTAGCCACAACAATGGCCTTGCCAAATGGGAAAAGTAGGAGCTATTTAAATGTATGTACCATTTAAAAAAAAATTAAATCTTCATGTGCTGTTTTGGGTATGGATGTCTTTGTGTCTTTTGTTAACTGTTACAGTGATAACAACTAAAATGAATACAAGTGTGGCAAAAAGCTTCCAGTTTTTTACAGTAATATTTCAAAATCCCATCTTGGCACAGCTGTCTAGATCAGATAGACCACAGTGATGGCTACTGAATGTAAAGAAGCCAGGTTTGTAAACTGAGGTGCAGAGAAATAAAAAGGGAAACTGCAAATGAAGATATGTGATGAGGAAGACATTATGAATGAAAAAAATATATCAAGGCACTGTACTGATAAGGGCTCTGCTTTTTCCATGGTTGCACAAGTCCATTGATGTAGGTTGATTTCATTGGTATCACACCTGAGAAAAACTGGAGTAATACTGTGATGGATTTGGCCCAGGCAATATAAAAAGAAGTCATGAGTCATTTGGCTGTGCACCTGATGATATATAAAGCCACGAGAGCACTATCCAGTATTGCAGTGGAGAGGAAGAAGCAAAATATATAGGAAAATACATGTAAAATAATATGCTGCAGGTAGGTAAACAAATAGGAAGCAGTAAAAAAATTATGTAAAAGAAGAAATAAGAAAATACCCATAGTTACTTTAACAATAACAGCTGTTATCATTACTCTTATCATCATCATACATTGGAAAATAGCAGGTGTGTCCACAAATGATGTTTCAGAGCAGCTCAGACATATTTAAAATTTCAAATCATTTTTTGCCAGACACTTCCAGCTGAAAGAAATACATCAGAACATTAGATTAACCAGTCCCATAATTTTCACTTCTAGCTGTTTTAACATAGATTCAGGCACCTGTTAGAAAAGGGAAGTCTCCCACTAAAATCAAGGACAAGGGATCTCCTTTCATTCAATAGCACAGTGGATAGAGCAGTTACTGAGGACAAGGAGATTCAGCTTCAATGAAACCTGTAGAGTTTCACATTTCCCATGTCAGAGTGTTGTCTGAAGAGGGTTGTGGTTGCAGTTTCACATCTCTTCTGGGCATGGGAAAACATTGGATATTAAACATGAACCCTCCACATTAACAAAACTATTCTGGCTGCTGCAATACTCACTCACTTCTCTCCCATTCTGTCTTCCCAGCTTTTACATCCCTTAGCTTTCATCAATATTTTTTATTGTAATCATTTTATTGCAATTGTTTTGGCTTACGAAGACATTCCATTTTCTGTACCTGAATCATATCACTTTTAGATTTTCTGTTTTAATTATTGTCTTGTTTGGTTCAGTCTAACTAATTTTAATCCTTTATCAAATACAATTATCCATACTTCAAATAAACATTCAGTAATGCCATTAGATGCAATCTTTCTTACAATGGTTTCAACAGATTAAGTTAAAAATACTTGGTGAAATATGAGGTATGGAAATACGTTTAAAGAAAGGATACAGAATAGTGAGAAATATACTGTAAAAGTGTTACGTGCTAAAGGATATAAGGTTGTTCTTGGTGCATCCGTCTAAGTTTCAAATGCATATTTATATTTACAGAGCACTACATGTGATAAATCTATTGTATGTGTAAAATCCTGGCTGTTAAAAATTTTACTGACAACCATGTTTATACACTGGGAACTGAAGAAATGTAATACCATGACAAGTTGTATCTCAAATGGTTTTGCTCACCTTTGAAAGTCACTGGGAGATGTTTGCCTTTCTGGACTTGGATATTTAAGATTAGTAATAAGGAAGCCTTTAATTTGAAAGCCTGCTATGTATTTTTATACCTGACCACTCCAGGGTATATGGCCTAAAAAGTATGTATTATGATATATTTGTTTCTTGCTCAATGTAACTTTCTTCACAGGGAATGGCACTGCCTACTGAAACGGTATCATATCATAACATCATATTATAGAATGAATTACATCATTACAGAAAACACAGGCACTAATGAGTACTGAAGTCTGTAAACAGCATTGCCCGAGATTTTCTATTATAAATTCTTCCTTTGTTATATTCTAACTTGGCTGAACATTCACCATTTGAGGTAAAATTTTCCATGATGCTTGGCTGTCTCAGGCTGATAATTACAGGTCTTGTTTTGCTAAGTTTTACCAAAAAAAAAAAAAAAAAAAAAGACAAAACACTCCTTCCTTAAACAGGGGCCTGTTCTCCTGTGAAATGAGTTCCTACATTAATTGACTAGCCTAGGACTTCTTTGATGGAAGAAATAGGAAAAATATCAGAGATTTGACACCAATATGGTCCATCAGCAAAACGCTGCTGAGTCTGTGTTACAGCTTTGAAGAAATCAAGCTCGTCCTGTCTGGCAGAGATGGACTAGAGGCAAAAATCCTCTGGGCAGACCTGAGCAGACATCACTTGCTGGTGTGCCTACCTCCTGCTCCCTCACCCTTGCCGCCCCCTGCAACACCACCCCTTCCCAATCTGGAGAGCAGGATTCACCTCCCCAGGCTCCAGCGCTACACTGAGATGATAGGAAATTTTCTTCCCGAGGGTGCTGAGGCTGCACAGTGGAACACTGGCCTTTCACAAGATCCCCTGCGCTCCTCCAGCTGCCTCGACCACGACATGGGACTCTGGTCCACAGCCCTGCCGAGCAGCGGTCCGGGGCTCAGCGAACGACCCTGCCCGGCCCCCGCAGCCGGCAAGAAGCGGCGAAGAGGGGTCGTGCAGCTCCTGGGGCCGATGCCCAGCCCTCCCTGCGGCAGCCTGCCGCTTCGGCACGGCGAAGTGTGCCGGGTGCCGGGGCAGGTCCCTCCGTCGAGGGCTTCTTGGCCATCGGGGTGCCTCCAGCCGGCGGAGCACCTGGAATGCTGGCGGCCGGCAGCAGCAGCTGTGGCAGAGGGGGATGGCGAGCCAGCAGGATGGGCAGCAGCGGCGGGGGGCACCCCGAGGGGCCCCGGCCCCGCGGGCACAGGGGAAGGCAGGCTCGGAGTTATTAACAGCTTCCCTGGAAGCCGCGCCGGGGCCGCGGCCAGGACAGGCAGCCAGCCAGCCCAGCATCCCGGGAGGCTTCCTCGGCTGTCTTCGCCCACCTCTTTTGCTCCATCCAGTGGTGACGAGCCATCTTGGAGCGTCCAGGCTTTGAGAAAGAAGCCGAGGGGCATAGGACGCCTCAGCTGCCCTGCCTGAGTTCCTTGTAGCCCTCAGAGCAGACGCCTTCCCCTGCTCCCGCTGCTCCCTGGGGTCCGGAGCACCGGGAGCACACACAGCTCCGCTATGCAGTCGCCACCCCTCAAAACACCGGCAAACTCGGAGCTCCAGCACCCCTCTGCCTGCGGGACACCATCGCTGCCTTATAGCCCTGGCTTTTCGTCTGACCAGCTGCCTGTCCAAGTTCTCCCTGGGGTGGGGGCTGCGAGGAAGGAGCTGCTGGTTTCTGTCACTTCAGGGATGAGGCAGAGCAACAGAAGCCTAGGGCAGGAGGGGCCCTTTCCCTTCAGTGTGAGCCCAGAGGGGCGTGCTGGCTGCTGGAGTGAGCCCTTGACCCCAGGTTCCCAGCTGTGTCCAAGGTGAAGCCTGCAGGGCCCCCTGACTACAGTCAGAGCAGCTCATCAGGTCCTCAAGGTGCCCATCACCAAGGGCAGCATTTGGCCTTGTGTCATCTGTATTTTTTTTTTCCTTCTTCTCTCTTTTTTTTTTTTTTTGGTGCATATGACTTTCATGTCTTTTTTGTCAACCAGAAAACCTGTATTCTCACAATAATCTACATGTTGCCTAAAAGAAATGCACTTTGTCTCAGCAGCAGGAACCCAGCAGTGAAGAGTGAGAAGCTTCATCACCCCCCTCCCCATGATGGCCTTTCTTACCAGGGGCGTTTTGATGCCACAGGATAAAAATAAATAAAAGCAAGTACTTCCACTTCCTCAGAGCAGAGCTGATATGGCAGTAGCTCACTGGATGAGAGCAGCTCAGACCTGAAACGCTTTCTTCTCTGTTGGGATCACAGCTTGAGCGTAGGCTTGTTGTGTCGGAATGGGCCTACTGTACCCAAACATCTGAGCTTGCTCCAGCTCCTAGAGGAACATTTTATACTCATTATACATGCAGTAGAATTTCAAAATATGTCCCTGGGACCAGAATGCAGGAGGAGGACATTAAAGGTTAGGAGGTAGTAGGGGAAAAGCAAAAGGAATGAGTAATCCAGAGTTGCCTGATAGCCCTTAGAGGCTTAGCCAAAATTAACCATAACAAGATGTCATGAAAATGGGAGACAAGATACTTGACATACTGGTAACAAAGAGAGAGTTTTATTGCTAGGTACCTTGTAGAAGTAAAAAGCAAAGGATAGGCTCCACATCCCAGGTTTCAAAATGTTATGATCTAAGTGCAGAATTCATCACTGCCACCACTAAGAGATCATACATCCTGGAGTGTCATAAGCCATCCGTGATTTGTGTCATTGCAGAGGATGATAAATCACTGCTAAAGACATAACAAGCAGCATCATCGCTGCAACACAATAGATCATGATGCATCAAGATCTTTGCTAAAATATTATTTACAGTTAGCAAGGGCTGGGAATGGCAAAGCAGAAGATGATATTAATCTTCCCCGCATTGTGCCTTTGTGCACGCTAAGGGCCCTCCCTGCCCTGGGAAAAATGGGATCTGTGATATTCACTGATGCAATAGCCACTGATTGTATACACTGGGGCAGAGCAGGATTAAGTGTATATACATTTTTTTTAATTTTTTTTTAATGGAAAAAAGGAGTGACAGCAAGAGCAAGTGAAGTCCCGTTCTTCAGAGCATTGAGAACACTGCACTTATGCTGTTCAGAACCCATCTGTAAATGCAGACATGTAAAGGTCTCAGTTCTTTACAGTAACGTTGGGGAGAGAAGCAACTTACTGGTTTTCAGAAAAGCTCTAAAGGTCTGGAAAAGTCTTAGGAGTTCTTCCAGCTCTGACCCTATTCAGCATGTGCAAAGACTTAAACAAATTAAGCTTTACTCCCCAAACTAGTTTGGGGATCACTTTAAGGGAGATGCTGAATTTAAAACAACACTGATTACACAATTAATGTTTTGGGGGTTTTGCCTTAAAATTATTCCAAAAATCCCACATCCCCCCAAAACTCAAAGAAACCCAAATATAGACAATTCAAACTTCTGAAAATTACAACTGGCTATTTTTATAGGAGACTCTCTGGAAACAGACTCTCACTCTGTCAATCCAGACAAGTGTTTCTGAGGCACTGGGGACTGTGAGTTATTTCTCTTTCTTATGCAGGACATTGCTGATTTAGGTCACATCAACAGGACTAACAGTTCCATTTAAAGAAATGCTGAGATGTGTAGAAAGTGTTTTTAAAAAAAAAAAAAAAAATACTACTTCCTGCTGGAAGGAAATATGCATTTCCAAGCTGCTGATGACCTTTTTGACAACAAAAAAATCTGTCATGCTTTACAAGAGTCTGCCCCACTCCAGCCTTACCCTGTCAGTGCTGGAATATTATCCCACTCCTGCCATCCTAAAGACAAAAGACACAAGTAAAGTGCCTTTCAGTTTTATATCAGTTACTCACCCTGTGTTTGCTTCATGATGTGAAGCTGAACCCTTCCACAGACTTTAATTGAGTTAAATCATTGCCAGAACCTTTTAGGCTCCCTCTCATGCACCCTTCAATGTGTGCATCTCTGATGAGGCATGTGAGCAGGGACATGCTCCCAGGACATCTGGGCAGCGAGCCACCTACCTGTGGGCTCCAAATATTTCCATGAACTATATTTCACTTGAACATTTCTTTCCTGTTTAGACAATCATCAAAGTTGGGGAGGAGAATAGGGAGGAGCCATGAGCAATTTACTGGAATATATACAGGCATTCCCCAGACTTCCCATCCTCCTCCTTAATTGGATATTATCCCTCATTAATGACTCTGTGAGACCCTGTAGAGTACTAATTGTCTGCAGTTCCTCTCTCTTTCCCTCCTCTCTCCCCTCACAGAGATTAGTCTTTTGTTCAAGTTCATGAAGTTTAATTTCTGTTCCTCTCACAGAGATGGGCAGCACATCCAACCTTTGTTCCACCAGAGCCCTCAGAACCTGGTGTCACCTCACTGTGATGGTGTTTTAAAATAAGGGGAAGATCCCAAACTTCCTGCCTGCTTCATTATCAGTCACCAAAGCCCAGCTCTGCCAGTGGTCTAACCATGGTCCAGCATAACTGTGAGGCTGTTGCCACCTTGTGCACCCACAAAGTTCTTGTTTCACATCTTGGGCAGGTCAAAACCCAGAAGAAGAGTCAGAAGTCATCTAAGCCTTTCAAAGAAAGCAGAGATGGGGTGAACATTTGCTGCACGTCACCTCCATTTATCTTTTGAAAGGCTTGTGTTCTTTCAAGGTGAAACAGCTAATCCCAGAAGAACGAACAAACAAATAAAACTTAATTTAAATGCCTATTAATCAAGGACTGATGTGGGGGGAAAAAAAAAAAAAGGAATGGTTTCGAATGGCTGACTTATTTTGTATTGCTGACTGCTTTGGTAAGCTTTCGGACAGTTTTTGGCGTTTTTCTGACTGCTATCTTGTTAGGATATTCTAGGTCCATATATTTAAAGGATGAATCGCAGTAAGGCTTCCACTGGCACTAACAAATCCCCTGCGAAGATTTTGGGCATGATAGCCTATTTTGACTTATAGTCTCCTTGGTCAGGGCCAAGGAGCGTTCCTGCCATTGTTTCCCTCGTTGCTCTGGAGATGCTGGTCCCCGAGGCTCGTCCTTGTTAGCACACAACGCTGCTGGGACCTGCTGGGCTGCAACCCCCAGCGCCCAGGGCAACCCCACCAGGTCTGGCCCTTCCTGCAGCTCTGTCTCGGCACTGCAGGTGCTCAGGGAGATGGGTGACCTCTCTTTTAGACCTCATCTGGGATTTCTGCCATGCCTGAGAAGTGCTCCTGTTCCAGTTGCTTTTATGATGGGAACACTGGAAGCCTGGGCTGTGTGGGGAGGCAGTGGGACTTCTGCTGGTGTCTTCAGCTGAGTAAAGTGTCACTGTCTGCTTTCTGCTGTCCTGGTGACCAATACAGACCTTGGCAATACACAAAGAACATGACCCTGTCTTTTAACCACTGCTACCCAGGGAAGCCTCATTTTCCAACAACCATCAGATGACTTGAGGAAGATCCTCTATAATAGGACATTACTACTTGAAATAAGAGCAAATCTTAAAACAAAAACAAACAAAAAAAAAAACAAACAAACAAAACAAAACAACAAAAAAAACCCACAAAAACCCAAACAAAAAACAAAACAAAAACAAACAAAACCAAAACAAAACAAACCAAACAAACAAA
>VXAU01005059.1:997097-1058021 GCA_013399695.1 Formicarius rufipectus | reverse complement strand
AAAAAAAAAAAAAAAACAGAATTGTAGCTTTCTGCTAGCAAAACCAAACAGCTGAAGGTGATGTCAAGCTACTTGTCCCAGGAGCTACAGGCTTTCCAGCCACAAAGTGGTTCAGTGTCTAGGTCATCCCAGGACACTGACAAGGTGATGGCAAATGATCTGGCTCCCATCCGGAGGCCTCATGTTTCAGGCTGGTCTGTCTGTCAGGGAAGTCCTGCCGGTGCCTCGTGGCTATCCATCCGTTCCACCTCATCCAAGGTCAGCCCTGCCCAGGCTTCAGGCTCAACCTGCCACTTGGTCCCTAGTTTCCAGCCTCAGCATGGCTCCTGCCCCAGCTGCCAGGTCTGTGCTTTATGCCTAGTGTCGAACAGCTCTCACGGGTCTTCCTCCTCACCTCCCAGCCCCTGGCCACAGAGTAACACCATAACCAGAACACTCACAGCTGCCTGGGCTTCATCCCACACTTCCTGAGATCTGTTTACTCCCCAAACTCTCATTCTTAGGACAGTGACATCTGGGCTGACTATTCTACTTTTGCCTGATTCAGATGCGGAGACAGCTTATTTTTCTGAAGATGACAGACGGAAAGGCAGACCTTCCTCTCACACACACCAGTGCTGCCTCGATTCCAGGGGTTTGGGACACCTGGAGCGGGAGAGTTAGTGTTACCCACTCTCATCCTGAGAAATATAGGACAACAGAGACTACGCAGTGCTTAGAAACTCTGCTATAAGGTCTGACCCATTTTTGTCCTCTAAAAGCAATCTAACATCTGCTCTCAGTATTTCTGTGTGCCATTTCAGAAATATCTTTGGAAGAGCACTGCTAATTCATGCCCTGTCTACTTTCAAATTGTATTATTGCAGCCTGGAGTTTATATATGCTTGGGGATGGATCTTTATATAAACTCAGACTTTCACAGAATATTATCTTGGGCATAAATTCAGTAGAAAAATGGATTTGTACCTGGCACTTAAATCTCAGTTTGGTCCAGATGTCCTGCAGATCCTGCTGCAACTAAGTGGGAAAAGATGTTTGTTGATCTATGCTGAGGCAGCTTTTTGGAGGCTCTTGGGACTTTCCTTCTGGAGGCAGTGAGGAGAAAGGGCTTGGAAAGACACCTCCCTACAGCTCCCCAGCCAGTGCAGGCAGCAGGTAAACCAGGTCTATGAGCTTAGTGAGGTAAAGAAAGGAGAAACAATGGGGATCCCAGAGGTTCCCTGTGCTTCAGTGTCAAGGCCTGGAAATGATGAACAGGAATCTCTCTGGTTATTCACCAAGGAATCCCTTTCAGCAGTGCACAGTCAAGAGTCAGAGTGGCTTGGCTCCATGTATCAGGTGGTCTTTCATGCCCTGAAGGAAGAGAACAAAATCCCTGTGGACCCTCTTTGCCAGCCTGAGGTCTGGGAGACCAGATGGCTCCCAGGAGTCCTGGCCACTGCTAAAGCTCTTCCCTCATTTCTGGGAGAGAAGCTTTTGTTCTGCAGATATTATCTGCCAATAAATATTCCTCTAATTTGAGACCCATCAAAAATGCTGACTCCACTTATTTTAGAGTCCATCCTTGACCTTTAGTGCTGTGAAATACTTCTAATGATATTCCACCAGAGGCTATAAAACATCTGGCCTGACTATGCACCAAATATCTGGAATTTTCTGCCCATTTCAGTCTGTAGCATTGACCCCAAATGACAATTTATCTGCACCATTTCTGAGTCCCCTGGAAACTGTGCAGCCTGAGATGCCGGGAGAAGCTCTCTCCATCAAGCAAACCCAGCCTTGGGCCTGAGTAAATGGAGAAGACATGATTTTGAAGGAAGAATTCTGGTCTCCACCTAGCATCATGCAGAAGCCTTCAAGACAAGACAACAAGACTGAAGGATATTTGCTCTTGCACACACCCTTCCCGCACCCAGCGTCACTGCTGGGTGGCAAAGCAATAGGAAAAGTCAGGCCAGGGGGAAACCAGTCTGGGTTTCACTGCCACTGTGGCTGTGCCCCTGCACCTCCAAACCCCTCAGGGGCCCCAAGCAGTATAGAAAGGAGCCAGGTGCAGGGGTTATTTACTTGGACAAACAAAAGCAGTGACTTTTGGCAGGCCTGGGAGCAGAGGCGAGGAGAAGACATCTGCGTGTCGGCAGGTGGGCTCAGCTGCTGAGGTGCTGCACTTGCTGCAGCTGCAAAAAGCACACCAGTGCCTCGGCTCAGGGTACCTCCAAAATCTGTAATCGGCAGATGGTGCTTTGCCCCACACCCCCAGTTTCTGACTCTGTCCTTTTCCCTGTCTCTTCTCCACAAACCATGGGGCTGCTGGCTGGTGAGGCTGGAGTAGACAAGACATAATTTTGATGTAATTTTCTAGGAGAGCAAACAGCACTTGACCTTGTGTCTGCTTTGGTGGGCTGCCAGGAAGGTCAGCTGCCCAGGAGCATTTTTGGTGATGGCAACCATAGTGGTGAGGCATTGCAATGTCTTCAAACTTACATCTAATTCCCTGTGTTTTCTACTGCAGTTGAATAGACAAAAGACCTCCTGGGTGGGAAGGGGGGCCCTGCTCCACCAGAATTTGGATTTTTCACTGTCAGCCAAGCAGAGGATCCAAACTCCAACAATGAGCTCCCTACTCCAGACGAAAAACATTTATAACCTCTCCAAGCCAGGCTCTGGCAGGGTGATACAAACTGGGAACTCCACAAGCTAATGACCTTGAAAGTATCCATTTATCTTGGCCTTTCCCCCCAGCTTGAGATGCCACAGAAAATGTGAGGCTTGCTTTCTTCTTCCTCCCTTTATTTTTTTCTTTCCCTTTTTGAGCAGGAGGAATGAATATTCAGGGAATGCCAGCAACATGGAAATTGCTCAGTTTCACCTCTCTGGCTGGAGCTCAGCACTGAGATCCCAGTGAAAATCAAGAGTGAGGTGCAATTGGGCCTCCTGTCCCTGGTATTCCAGGAGTGCAGTCTGTGGGAAAAGGACATCCTGCTTTGCCTCCATTACCTTACTGCTCCACACTGGCTGTTTTTTCATTAATCTTCACCAATAAATAATATTTACAAACCAGCAAAACTCAATTCTTTGAACCTGTTGCTCTTACTCGCTAAAGGCAGCTCATAGCTTGGTGTGATATGACAATCTGAACTGCATTAAAATCCAGACAACAGGTTAGAAATGTTCCTGGAACAAATGGAGCTGGTGCACCACAAATGTTATTTCCTCAGGGAGAGCAGTGACTCCCTGGAGTGTTTTACTTTTCAAAGTCGGTGTCTGTTTTCTATGCATTGCCACTGTATGGAAGCCATTGCTTGGCACAGTAGGGTGCTCCCTTTTTTACGGGATATACAACTTGGGTGTAAAATAATCCCACATCATTTCCTTTGGTGTTCAGCACAGACAACTTAAAGTGAAAAGGGAAGTCACACAAAGCAGCCAACAACGGACACAGGCAGAAGCTGCTACTAAGAAACATCTGTGTTTCTTAGAAAAAAAATTATTTGCCAAGATATTTTATGATTGCTGCACATTTTAGTCCTCTTATAGATATGGTGGGATCCAACCACTTTATTTGCAGATATCCCGCAGTGTACAGCTGGATCTGGCTGCTGCTCTGCAGATGCTTCAGCACCTGAGGTCTGGGACCTGCTGCTCACCTCTGTTCTCAGTCACTACGGTGGGCTGTCTGCTGGGACCAGCATTTGGGCTCCAGAGACAACTTGCTGGCTGCTGCCTTTGAAGCAAGCACCAGCTCGTGTTTCCATTTTAGGCATACATGTAATGTACATCTCTGCTTACTGGCCACGCTGCAATGCAATCCAGCCTCAGGAATTCTTGGCTTCCCTCTGGATTTTGATGACTTTATACGAGGTAATGTTGCACTGAAGGGGTCCATGGTAGTCATCTCCTGTCTCACTGCCAGAAGGATGTAGACTCATATGGAGACTTACAGAATAGAATTATTATTTAAGGAGACACACACTCTGAGCTGCCTGCCCAGTGCCATCACTGGAAATGTGCTGGAGGACCAAACATATAAGGACACAAGACTCAGTGTGACCCTGCACTGCAGGTGAGGGCTTCCTGGGGCTCTGTGGGTCAGATCTGTGCTTTTTGGCAGGTCGGGGAGGTTGAGCCAACTTGTACTTCCTCTGTTCTACCTCCTCAAGTGCCTGGCTCTCCAGGTGCTGAGCAAACACTCTTGATCAATGGATAAGGCCTCAGTTCAGCCAGATACTTCAGCATTAAGCAAGCTATTAAGTTTGTCAGCATTCAGGGAAGTTCTTCAGGGGACTGGCACAACCAGATCGCATTTAGCTTGAATACAGCTATCAGAGCCAAGCCTCTTTGAAAGTACCTTTAGGTTAACTATTTCTTTAAAAATAAAAATCCCATCAAGGAAAAAGAAATGCCAAAGCCTTTTCGAAGCTCTTTAGCACAGTGAATAAGAAATCAAGAGTTGATTTACATAACAGAGATATACATACGTATGTATACGTGCGTGTACATTTGCATGAAAAGCATTTGCAGAGAACTCTAAAAATAGAAGACATTTCAGAGGTTTTAAGGCAAGTAAATCTTTACATACTTTTATGTTTTATTGCTTCCCTCCAATTAATAGTTTAAATTAAGATCCAGTTCTCCTGTCTCTACAATCTGCAAGCCAGTGAACCATAGACTTTGCTATAAACACCTTCCTCTAATTCCTCCATTGAAGGAACAACCAAGAACACCCCGTGCTACCAAAATGAAGGTCAGTAAAGGAGAGATGCCTTTGTCTCTAGTCTTGCAGTTCTCCTAAAATGCAATTCACCCCTTAATTTGGAAGGCAGTTTTCCTCTAAGGAAGGTGGGAAAATTATAATAGTTCCTGTGAAATGCTCACTATTTTAAGATGAAAATGTTTGGAGGTTTGAGGTGTCCAAGCAAAAATGGGCTGAGGTTGAAAACCAGTTCTGAGCTGTGTGCTCTAACTACTAGAAACAATGCTTGACCTAAAGGTTAGGCATACCCTTACTGACTCAGGTGGAGTGGCTCTCCTATCTCACACTAAGCGAATGCTTAACTGCTCCTCTGGGTCAGGGCTCCAGTTAGCACACGAAGATCTAATTTTATTCTCAGTTACAGCTGCATAAGACTATATTAAGCAAACCACTTTATACCAGTAACCAAAATTAGATTAAGCTTTGGCTCAGGATAGAAAAGGAGAACACAGCACAGAAAAAGGTATCAATGTTGGATGTTGTGCCTCTGTTACATATGTTCTTACCCTGACAACTCTTTGCCCTCCTAGAACATCTCTGCTCCAACCTTGTCTTGCTGAGACCAGTCTAATTTTTTCTGTGAAACAGCCTGTCAGCAGAAAGTGTTTGTGAGCCAGTAAGACAATGCTGTGCCCAAGGATCCCCCAATTTCTAAAATGAAGTTTGTTAACTAAAATCTACACAAATCCATAGGTAAAATGCAGGTCTATGAGTTAAATATGCACCTGAGTCCTTGAGTAAGCACATTCTTGTGTCACTGTAACCTCTTATTTCTTCATCCTTCCCTTCTCCATCAAACCCTTTAGACCTTGATTACAGTGCTGCAGGCACCAGTTCACATTACTCCAAAGCAAAACTCATTGACTTCAGCTTAGTTTAAGTGTGTTCTTTTAGCACCTCTTTTAGATGAGCTACACTAAATTATCCAGAATTACACCAGATTATCCACTTACATATAAACACATGCTTCGGTGCTTTCCTGAACAAAATTAACATAAACAAGAACTCAAGACCAGCATGAAAGATCAACCTTTAAATTGTGTGTACCCCAGTACAGGCAGCTGCCTTCCACGTGCCAGCTTCAAAACACCTCACACGCTGTTGGATCTGTGAACATCAGCTAGTGCTAAAGTATTTTGTTTGCCTGTCATTTGCACCTGTAAAAATCAAGGGTAAATCCAGGAGAAATCAGTAATAGGAAGGGAGAGGCTGACCAGTTCAGTGCTCCCAGCTTTCCTGCTTGCTGGGAGCTGTGGCAGGACTTGAGAATCCCCTCAGCACAGCAAGGCTGCAAGGTTTGGCCCCAGAAGCTTGAGGTTGGCTTTGGCCAAGCATCGAGGAGCTGATATGTGTGGTGCAGTGTCACACAGACCCCGGTAACTCCCACTGTGGCTGAGAGGTGACGAATGCCCAAGTCAAACCCAACTTGTGATTTACCCCAATCTGTAGCAGAAGCCATTCTGATTTTTAAAAATGCAATTTTGTCTTCATACAAGGAAAGTAGGAAAAAGCAGCATGAACAGAGGCACACTTCAAGTTGAACAAAGCAGAGCTCTTGTTTGGAAGCATTGGCAGGAGCCCAGCATTTCTCAGGGGCAGGCACTGGGGTCAGTCCTGTCTGGCTGTCCCTGCCAGGGAAGGACAAGGAGTTTTAAATTTTATTAAATGTGGTTAAATTTTTTATTTTTTTTTCCTGTTAGNTTTTTTTTTTTTTTGTGTGTTTGGCAGTAGTGGTTGTGCTATGCAATGTAAGCCAGAGGGTTTGTAGAATTACTGGTAGGACAGCGTCGATGTGGCAAGCCAAAAGTTTGAAGAAAAATTCATGCATGCAGGCTCCTAAATATGGATCCACATGGTTATTTTCAGCCAGAGTCTTGCACATCCATAGTTCTGGGTTAGAAAACATAAGCCCCAGGTGAAATGCATTTGGACGCTCTCTGCCATCCGATGTGAATGAAGACCCCTGTCACAAAGTCATCTGTATGACCTACTTGCTTCTCGCTGCTAAGGAATTGTCCAGGACTCATGTAACAACTTCAAACTCAGGCACATTCCTCGAGCTGTGTGAGGAAGCTTGCACATTGCCTGACCACATTATATCTGCCTCTAGGCAGTGTTATCACTCCTTCCCTTCCATATGCTTAAGCAGAATTTTTACAAAAATAAATGAAATACATATGTACATTATGCAAAGAGTGTTCTTGAGCCGTGCTATATTTGGTTTTGCATGATACGTATCCAGCGCGTAGACCATTGGCACTCGTTTTTTAACTGTTAGAGATAAGCAGAGTCACAGTAAGCTATAAAAGAGTGTAAAATATGCAGGGCCTGATTCTCCGGCTCGCGGAGGCCCCTTTACATCACGCTGGCACTGCACTGGAGTCTAAAAGCAAGTGCACATGTGACTGGAATCCACTTTCAGGCCCTTTTATCCTGCCAAAAGAGCTTAAAGTTGCCTGAATTCCAATGAGATTCAGATGCTTGTAGTACAAGCCAGTAGCCATCATTAAAATCTTCGTTAATACTGCTGCCTCTCTGCCCCTCAGAAGTGGGGTGACCAGCAGCAGTCACCCATGGGTATGAGGAGCTGAGGGAGGACTGGGGAGCACTCTCTCTCTCACTATCTCTGGGGGGGATGGGGGCATTCCCAGGTCTAGGCACAGCAAGATACATCAAGCGGATGCCACCAGAGGCAGGAAGATGCAGGGGCAGACAAATGGGGGTGTGTGGGCAGCTGAACAGGGAGGAGTACTTGGGGCTGAGTGTCCTGCTTTTCCCATCTGGTTCCCTGCCTAAACTGGGATCCACATCACCTGAGTCTCCCTTTTCAAAACTGTTTTTTCTCCCTACAAAGAGCTGGCACAGAACGAGCTGTATGTACAAGTGCAGGTACACCCGCCCTTGGTTTTAATCATTCAGTGCCAGCCAAAGAGGGAGGGACAGGAAGGCTCTGCCACCTTCCCGCTTTCCCTACAGCAGCCGCCTCCACCTTGGCCCAGGTTGGATCCAGCCACCCACTGTGCAGGCTCTGGCTCTGTGCGCCTTGCCCCAGGGCCCAGACACAGCCACTTCTGCATCCAGGAGGGAAACCAGAGCTGCTGGCTCGTGACTGGCACTCNTTTTTTTTCCTTTTCCAAACCCAAAAATCACATGGCCAGACTATTTTAAACATTCCTGGCTATTCCCCCATGCACCAGCTCCCTTGGCTGGCACTGGGGTATTCTCGAAGCTTGGGTAGGAGAGTAAACTCTGCATGTATAATTTATCCATTGTAAAGGATGCAAAATCTACTGGGAACAGGAGGGGATAAGAAAGAGCGAAGACACTTGTGGATGCCAAGAATTCCAAGTGCCAGACCTTGCTAGCGCTCTTCCAAAATGGAGGGTCCTACACGGCTCCCGTTTAGCTAGAGCTGAGCCTAGCCTTGCCTGCTGTGTTGAGATTTGGCAGGCTGCAGCTCGCCATTGTTGCAAGCTCTCATCCAGACGGCAGTGCCAAGCCTTCCCTCCGGCTGCAGCCCTTCCAGCACCGCACGCTAATCCCCCAGTATCTGCCTCTCCCAGATCCGGCGGGGCACCCTTCAGAGCTGGGGAGGGAGAGAGGAGAACCTTCTTTGCAGAGACTCCTCTCACGACAAGCATCATGAAGAAGCTCTATTTGTAACCTTAACAAATTGCCACTATCGACATAGCGGAGATATTACAAATAAGCGGGAAATCTGCTCGCCTCATGCTCCAGAGCTGGGCAACTCAGCGCCGGCTTCCTCACTGGGGAAAGCAAAGGATCACACGGTGAAGCCAAACTTCTCACGCTATTTTTAGTTTGCAGTTTCTCCCCTATTAGCCTGCCTACATGGTGAAAGCTCACAGGGGACACAGGTCACTCACTCTGCCCAGCAGCCTCCTGCAGTCAGTGCCGAAGTAGTGCCATCAATATAGTCAGTGAGGAGTGTTTATCTCAGCATTCCCAACGAGATCAGGTCAGCAGCTCTGCACTACCAGGCAGCCCCACAGCACTTGAGCCCCTCTTCCCTTCAGCATCCACACCTGAGACAAGCACAGGAGTCAGCTGCCCCTTCCCCTTGGCAGAAGCACTCAGGGCCCATGAAGCTTTCCTGCAGAGCACGAGTGAGGGATGCCACAGCTCTCAGGCAACCACAAAGGGACCACCCTGCAGCCCCTAGTCCACAGCTGAGGCCAGCCCTCCATGGGGCTCAGCCTTTGTAGCCATGGGGCTCCAATGGCATGGTTGTGTAATTGCTGTAGTTTTGTAGGTTTTCATTGTTAACACCACTCAACACTGGGGTTGAGCTGGATTTTGCAAAATGTGTGTCTTGCAAAAGCAAGAACTGAGCTCTGCATGCTGTCTGTGCACCCTGGCTGCCATCCCAAAGAAATCCCAGAAGGAGGGGATGCAGCAACCCCCCGCTGCACTGGAGCAAAACTGGGTCCAAGGCACTTGGCCCTCCTAACAAGCCTTCTGCTTTTTCTGCAGAGGGGTCTGAGCTTGGCCCTCTTTGCAAGCCGCAATAGGATCTTGTATGGCATGGGAAAGCATGGGCTTCCTGGCACGCCATCACAAGGAGGCAAAGGGTGGTCATGGGTGCTACACTGCTGCAGTGGCTCTCACCCTGTGTGGGAACAACCCACTTCTGGCTACATCAGAGCAGTTTTGGGAGCTGGCTGGGAGACCCCACTGAAGAGACCCCTCTGCACCATCAAAACCCATGACCATGATGGAACCTGCCCATGTGAGTGATTTTCAGAGAAGAGGGCTCCTTTTGCAAAAGGGATGTTACCACAGAGCAGACTGTGCCAACCTGCATCCACAGATGTTTGTTATTAAAAGATCAGACTGTCTGACCACAGGGGCTGGTCAACACAGGGAGCAGCTCCAAGGCATCGATGGCTTCCTTTCTGGAGGGACAGAGAAGCAGTGCAACCTCCCTGTCCTAGCAGGAGTTAAAACTGCCTTTTTCATCTGATGTGATCACCACCTCCCTTCAGCAAAGCATCTGTTTTTTCTAATGCCACCACCAAGAGTCCTCAGCTAGGTGTGAAGGGGTGGCTTCGGCCACAGATGTACTCCATGGGCCTACCTGACACATGTCAGCATGTGTCTGGGTATTTTAGACAGTTCACAGGAATCTGTGCTGAAAATGAAGCCATGCTGCACCCCCTCACCCCAGCACACATGGCCCAAGATTTATCTCAACGCCTCCATCCCCGCCAAGGTGCTGGTGCCAGGGTGCTGCCCTTTGCCCTGTCCCCAGACTGTGTGGAGGAGACAGTCCATGGAGTGCCAAGGACAGCAGGGGACTCCCTGCTCTAAGCACCTCACTGCAGGGCTGCCCACCAGCTTTGCTGTTCTTACAATGCCACTGGAAAAGCCTTCCTGCAGGTTTCTGCTGAGTCACTTTGAAGATCTTACCTTAATGTCCCCAGGTTGCACTTACTGTAGGAGTCACTATTTCTGGCCTACACATGTCTGTCCTGTACTTATTGGGGAGGTAAGGCAAGACAAGAAAATGATTCCTCATTGTCCTGTGTCAATTTGATAATCAGTAGTAAATCTCTGAAAGAAGCAAAGCTGCACCTCTGATGCTAAACTCTTCAGTGACTTGCTTTAGTCCAGCTTCCAGCAGGACAGAAAGAGGGGCTTAGCAATCAAAAAGAGCCTGTTCCATAAAGAAAAACAAACAAAAGCAAAAGGAATCAAACAGCCCTCTTGAAGGAAGGCAGTCTGTATCCTTTAGGAAGGGCAAAGTGCTATCACTACACGGTCTGGCTGAACCCTTAATTGCAGGCTGTCAGGTGCCATACATCTCCAAACTTTCTGAAGTGCAGGGAGTGGTGTGATGGGAATAGATAACACACAAACATCACCGGCTGGGCAGAGCAATACAAAGAGAATGTGCAAGTGCTCAGCTCAGCAGCAGAATATTCCTGTGTATTCAGGCTGAGAGGCTGTAGCATGCAGGAGGTCAGCAGAGCAAGGCGATTGTGCAGAAGGTGCACTGGGCTCATAGCTAAGGCAAGTTAATTTCATCTAATGGTTAGGAGCCAACCGAGTAAACTTAAGTTGCCTTATAATTCCCATTAATAGCTCCGATAGTCTCTTTAAAAAGAGAAGGAGTAACCCATAAAATTACGAATTAGACCAGTCTAGAGAGATACGCCTTTGCTTGCTGACTCAATGGAAGCCAATTGAGCATCTTCTTGAGCAGAAAACAGATAATAAACATAATCTTGAGAGATTTTCCCAGATGTTGGTTAAAGTTGAGTCTGTAGTAGAAGCTAATAAAATCTTTGTCATAACTGTTTATTGTACAGGCTGCATTTCAGAGAAAAAAATCCTGCACTGAGAGTCCCATGAATGTAATGACTCATGGTAAAAACAGTGAGCATAGAGAGGGGAACAGCTCTTAAAGGGCTACCTCTAAACGATGTGTAACCCCAGGTTGGTGAGGGCAGCCTTACCTTCTGCAGGGTCAGCTGGTCTAGGGAATTCTGTCCCATTGCGGGGATCTGGTGGGTTTTATCCAGGCAAGATGGGGGTTAAGCAGGATGGACAGCCCTCCAAAGAAGGGACCCCTTCCTGTCACCAGGGACCCTCTCCAACAGGTCTGTGCAAGCCTAGTTTGATAAAATAAACAAATAGAGATGGAGGACAGGACTTGTTCTGGGCAGGGGGTGCATGTTTTTGGTAGCCCGTTACAGGGGATAGGCCTGGAGAAGGTGTGATCACAGCAACAGCTGGCAGGGAGGTCTTTGTCCAAAGCCCTCGTCACCCTGCAGAGCTCTGCACTGCTCTGGAGCCCTGAAGAGATGGAGCCAATATGGAGCTGGAAAATCAAGCATGCTCGTCATCGCCATCCTCTTGGGATGCAAATGCAACGTATGTTCATTCCCAAATGCACAAGAGGAATATTTACTGATTGCAGAGCCTTTTTGTATAACGTTTGACTGACAGTTTATAATTTCCATTTAGTGACACACTGTTACTCAGATTGCCTGTGCTACTAATATGCTTTTAAAAACTCATATTAATTGCTATTATTTTTTATTTTACCGATTCTATGCTGTTCCTTGTTTCTAGGCAATATTCATTGCAACTCACTTCCCATTCTACTGGGAGTGTATGGAACTCCATGTAACATGAACACTGGGACTCCCAGACACATCATGATCAATGTGGAAGTGACAAAAGTTGGAAGGAAGTCCACCTCTTCTGTTGGCTATTCCTGAAGGCCACTGGTGCATCCATCCAGTGTCCAGGGAAGACTCCACAGTATGTTGTCCCTTACTAGTGGATTTCCATCTTCATTTACATGTGCTTGCAAACATTCGTATGTAGGCACACTCCACACGTAACCCTCACAAACGCGTATTTCTTTAGAAATATATACATATAACTACAGTTAGTTTTATTCCCTTCTAATCAGCTTGGGCATAACCTCTCAGTCCTTTGAATTTAGGGATTTGGGCATTTAAGAAAATATTTTTCAGCAATAACAATTCACCTTTTTTTGTTCTCTGTGCCATAATCTCTATCAATGTAAGCATGAAATGTCCCCAGTTACTCCTGGGGTTTAACTTTTTATCTTGCGCCGAAAAAAAAAAAAAAAAAGAGGTCACGATCATTTTGTACATAACCAACTGCCAACTTTTATTTCCATTATTAATTTCTCCATCTCTCAGGATGGCACCCAATGCAGGACCCCTCTGGGAGGAGCAGGCAGCAGGGCCAGCTGACTTAGGAGATGGTGTTTTCCAGTGCTCAGGCTGCCTGCCACCGCAAGGGGTGCAGCAGAAGAGGACCTCCAGGGGCTTCCACCATGCTCACAGTCATGCTCAGCCGTGGCCATGCCCAGTCAGTTTGGCAGTGCCTCTGGGGCTGCCAGTGGTCAGCTGGTTGGCAAGGCAGCAGCCATCACGTCAAGCCCTGGGACCCTCCATGTCCTCACTAGCAGGGCAATCTGGCCCCAGAAGTCTCTTTGTGAAGGGTTTGCCGCCTCTCTCCCACTCCCTTGGTGTGTCTGCCTCCCTCACTCTGCTCTCCTCTTTCATCCCTTGGCCACAAGTATCTGTGGGCCACTGGGCAGTCGGCAGGCACCGGACTGACATCTGTGTGCCAGATCCGCCCAGCTGTGCCCATGACACACCATCCATCTGCGGCACTTCTCACGTGCTGCAGCCGGTTGCTTTCCCTGGGGCCAGCTGGGAAAGGAGACAGGCCACTGTGAGAGAGGGATCTACAGCGAAATTTTCAAACAATGTTTTGCCTCCAAATTGATTTTCTCCTGTCATCTCCTTGCAAGGGACAGGGTTTGCAGCTATTGTGACTCGAAGGTGCCCAGTCCAATAGAGCCAAGTTCTGCTTAGATGCTTGCTCCAGGGCCTGGGGCTGTGTTACGGTGCTGGCACATCCCTGGTGGCTCCTTCCATGCTAGAAAGAGTCTCACACAGATAATAGGACTGATATTATTGGTGCAGCTACCTGATGCTTTGTATGGTTTAGGCTTAGGGATTTGCTGTACATTTTGTTTTCCCTGTCTTGCCCTGCTTTACATCCAGGACAGTCCATGCCAGCAGCAGAACTTCCCCTGACTTTGCAGGAACCAGGGCCAGGCTCTGGATGGGTGGCATGGGAGAAGCATATCATAGATCTTCTGAATTAATGTTGGAGTCTAGCACTCACTGGCAACTGAGACCTACATGATTTTCCTCATTTTCAAAGTCTCCATCCATGGCTATAGATTAGCAGGAAATGAAACAGTGCTTGAGCAGGAGTGTGTTCTTGGAGGTTTGATGGAAAAACTTTCTGTGATGTGGTTTAAGGCATAGAGGAACCATTTTATCTGCTCTTCTCCACTTGCTAACCATCTTTCCAGAGGCTGTTCAGCACCTCTGAGTGTGCCACCCCAGCTGTCCAGTCCTGCTTCTGCATGCCCTGCTGCACCGGACAAAACCAAGGCAAACGTATGTAAGACCTGACAGAAAAAGAAACTTTTAAAAAATAAAACTCAAGAAATACCATCCAAGGAAAGAGTTGACCTTGGTTAGCATGAGACATTGCATTCCCAGAGTGAGGCCCAACCGCAGGCCAAGACAGCCAGCTCCCCTGCTTTGTGGATCCCTGACCCACCACTTGGCATGCCCAGAGCCACTCTCTAGGCACATGGCTCCCAGGGTGGCCACCTTCTGAATGTGCACCTCTCATTTGGGCACAAGTCCAGGTGGCCACAGAGGGCACTGCGGGGAAAGGAGGGTACTCCCAGAAAAGTGCAAGATGTGAATACCTTGGTGGGAGCCAGACAAGTAGTTACAGTGCATACCAGCAATGTCGTCACGGTCTTGCTTAACCTCTCTCAAGCAAAGGCTGGATGGTCATTAAAGGGACACTGGGTGCCTGTGAAGATCGTGAAGTTGTTGCTGATCTTCATCCATTCAGTGGTGGAAGATTTCACAAAGAAAACATCCTTGGCTGTTGCCCTGCATTTGCAGTCCCTCGCTGCCATGACCCACTGTCCCATCCCTCACCACACACCAGGGCACAGCAAGGCATCTGCAGGCATGAGGGCCCTGGCATGGACAGATGGGAGCAGCCAGAGCAGCACACAGAAGCTGTTTTTCCCCTAATGGGAAGCTTCAAATCCCCAGTGCTTTCCTATAAACTCATCCACCACCCAAAAACTGTGCATCCTGCTTCTGCTTTTGCTTTACAATCAAAAGGAAGGAAAATTCCGCCTACCACCACCCTTGCCCTAAACGGAAAAGTTCCTTCCCCCATGTTCTTCCAAAGGACTTTTGCATTTTCTGTTTCTTTAAATACGTGCCCCAGTTGACTCGTGTGGGTCAAACAAGAGCCCACTGGTGCCTACGTCATTACGTTCCCAGCTCAGCACATCCTTCTTCTCATCATCATGCAGAGCATAATTTTCACCTGTTATTGAAAATTCAATATTGGGAGTTTTTAATTCCAAAGATTTTGATTTTTCAATAAAAAAGTGAAAATTAATCTCGGCGGGATTGCAGCAGAAATGTTGCAAATGAGCTGGTCACATAAGGCAGAGAGGGAAGAAAAACACAGAGGAAGAGAAGAACAGAGTGAAGGAGTGGAATATACAGAGACAACCCTTCCAGAAAAGAGTTAAAATAATCCAGGTGAAAAATATTACCAGTAGCAGAGATGTAGGTTTTTGGGCTGGAAAACAGTGCTGCTTGCTCGCTGCCCCATCAGTTGGCTGGACCATATCCCACTGCCACAGCATCCACAGTCACCCTGTTTATTTTTGTGCTCATGTGCTGACAGCTCAGTTTAGGCCACCAATGTATCAGGGGCCCCCAGATTTTGCAGTCATTCTGTAAGTCCTTGTCAATGTCAACCTTATGAAATCGAATGGGGCTTTTCTGTCAGGGTTAATTGGATGGTTAAAACAACAGAAAAGTGGTGTTTAAAAACAAAACAAGAGTATAATACCCAAAGTTAAATATAAGCCTTTTTCCCCTATTATTTCTAATAAAATATACTATATTAAATATTGATAGATTGCTTTTTGGCCTCAGTGGATGAAGGGGATGGTGTTAGTCCTTTGTTAGCCATGAGGACCTGTCTCCTACCTACACCAAAATCCAAAGTCTCTCAGCTTTGCCTGGACAAGCAGGGATCAGCTTGCACACAGTGAGGCTAAAATACAGCTTCTTATCTTTTGCCTACCCCTTTTGCAGATGGATCCCTGTTTCTGATAACTCTGCACAACCCCATCCCTCCACCCAGACACCCACCCATCCCTCCATTCACCCCTCCATTCATCCTTCCATCCATCTCTCCTCACTGTCTCTCCACAGAGTCACCTGGGCTCCTGTGGGTGCCTCCCCTGGGCTCACATCCAAGCTCGCTCTCTGCTGCTTGCAGATTCTTTCTGCATAACATCTCTGAGATATGGCCTTCCTTACCCATCTGTACAGCTAAAACTCTTGTCAAGACTCTCAGCATTTCACATCTCAATTACTGTAAAATCCTTCTCCTTGCTTGGCAAATGCAGCCTCATCCAGTGCTTCCTACTCCATCTCCCTGCCCAGCCACTACCGTACCCGCCAACCACAGCTTAAAATCATTTATGCTCAAAAGGATCACACACAAACACCTCTTGTGAGTTATTTTCCTTGCTGGCAAACAAAAATAACAGTGAAGATACAGGCTCCCACCTGGATGTGATTTTAGAGGTACAGCCCTTGACACTGGGAATGGTGAGCAGCAGCTGGCTTACACATCTCACCATCACAACTGAGGTCAAATAAAGCACCTGGAGCCAAACTCAGCCACGAAGTATCAGCACCTTTAGTTTCCCCTGGCTGTGCTGTGAGAGCACTGGCTCTAGCTCAGAAACCCCACGGTGGTTTCCCACCATCCCAAAACGCTGACCTGTCTCCAACCCAACATAAGCTTATGCTTTCTGCCATACTGGTGTGTTTAATACTTACAAAGCCTTTTGCTGTTGCTCTGTAGATTCTTCTATTTTCCTCCCTCATCCTCTCTTCCCTGAGCTGCTTTTTTTCTTGCTTCTCCTCCTGCTGCTTCTTTCTTCCCCTTCGTCTCCCTTCCACCTTGCAAGAAAGCAAGGAGCTGGCTCCCACAACTCATTCCTATTTATTTTGAGGTCTGTGTGGCTTTTACTTGGTGTTCTCTATTACGGAGATGACAGCACACTAAGAGTTTAAACAAATTTGGCTTTAGGTGCTTTAATGAAAAATTAACGGGTTTAATACTGGCTTCACCATCAAAAGAAGAATATTAATGTTTAATATTTAAACAGTGCATCTTCACAATAATTCCATCACATCTCACATAAAGAACCCACAGTAAATGCCTGGGGTAAGGCAATAAAAATACCAAACTATAATGTTATTTACTATTTTAACCATGTCTTTCACAGTTTATACAATGCTCCTTTGTAAGGAGAATTGAATCATTTTTTAATGACAATTCCCCCTGTCCTCTACCACTGTAATAGGTAAGAATATTAGATTTCAGATCATAGTCCTGGCTCCTTAAGCCTTTTCAAGACCGAGGATATGAAAATGTTATGCAAACGAGTTGCCCTTTAAATGTATCTTTAGGAAAAAAAAATGCAACAACATCTCACTGAAGAATGATTGAGTTGACATTTCATCTTCAGCGCATGCTGTCCAGGTACAGGTCTCAAAGAAAAGCTTCAAATGATAAAGAGTGGCTTCGGCATCCATAATTTTATGATGTCTCCCCAAATTATTGTACTAAAGAGATTTTTGCCTTAAAATTTAGTTCTGTCTTTCACTCTGGTCAGAGCATCACCCCACATGGGTCTGGACTCTCCATGCTCAGGGGCACCTTCCCTGGAAATTGCAAATCCATTACGAGTGCCAGCAGTTAGGGGCAGATGTTGACAGTGACACCTGGCCTCAGGAGGAGCTGTCGGCTTGTTCTGTCTCCATTTTCCCTTTAGCCAAGGGCCAGGACTTCTGTATGCTCATTATTTATGAATAACCTTTTGGCTACGCACTGATCTCCATAATAAAACATAAAAAACTTTGGGGGAAAAAAAACCACACTTCACGAAGGAGGAAACATCAATTACCTTGTATTGCCTGGATTAGCTTCAAGATCCTTTTGCACATAAAATGACAATGATTTCTTAAACTGCGAGTGTTTAACTGGAGAAAAGATTCTCACTTCAGTAAATGTCCCTCTACAAAAAAGCAGGATCCAGCTGGAGCAAGAAAGCAAATCACATACACTGTAATACAGAGGAAAAAACCTACAATGCTTCCAGATGCATACTACAGGAAAATAATTAAATAGTAACCCTGGTAGGAGACATCAGGTTTGAAGTAGATAAAGAAGAAAGCTCTGTTGACATGAACCCAGAAGTAAAGCAGAGAAGGAAAGCACTTAAATATAGAAAGTAATCAGAGAAGTTACTTGTCTGCCTTGATCGGACTTCCAGAAAATTTCTGGGTCATCTGTCCATGCACTTTTCCTGCTTTCAAATCTAAATTCTGTAGCATAATAACTATTAGACAGGAAGAGATGGACAGTGGAAGAGGATGCATAAAAAGCTTCTCAAGCCAAGACAAGAAACATCTCCTGACAATGCTGATTAAAATGTCTCAGTGCACTTTACCCAGCACACATAAGAAGGTAAATGTATAATTAGAAAATACACCAGACTGAGACTTCCTCAGCCACAGAGCTGGAATCCCTGCTTGCATGATTCCCTGCCACCCCGTATGCCATGAGGTCATACATTAGGATGTTTTGATTCTCCAGGTAGTAAGATGTTAAGATCAAGAATGTTCTTCTAAGAGCTGCTATGTCCAAACAGTCATGGATTATACATGCTGAAGGTTAATGTTGCATCCCTCTTCCTGGAGCAGCTTGGAGAACTGTTTGTATGAAGCCCAATAGCTTCCAGGTGTCACTCCCAAAGTCCTGACATTCCCACACAGCCAAAGTCTTCTTACTGATGGCTACCACATGCCCTGAGTCTGTGAGGCTGCAAGCAGTCTAACAGAACCAACACCCTCCCATCCTGTTCCTTGCAGCATTACCCTTTACCCAACTGCCCTTCTGGTCTTGCAGTCTTCTGCGATACCTTTAAGTTTTCCACAAACTGAGAGCACTTCTTCCTGCTCTTCTGCCTGCGAATTGTGCCCTCCACGCCCAGTGGAGCCAGTTTCCTTACCCCAGGCAGGCTGATGGGCTCAGGCTGCAGACTGTTTTGGTGGGGTGCGAGGAAGCACCCTGCTCAGATCGCAGTCAAGTGGAGAACATGCCCTCCTGTAATTATGCAGCTGTGCATGGCACAGCACAGAGGGTCCTGCACTTCCAACTGCAGCTGCAATTCATATCACAAGTAAAATGAGTGTATTTTTCAACGGGAAACAGTAACACACAAGCCCTGCCTTAACTATGGCTAATTCCACTTTCCTTGGCTATAATTTACTGTCTTGGCAATCGCTGCCCCATCTGTGAGGTCTTCAGCAAGTGGAAAGCCTCATATTGAGGACCTCAGAAGGGCAATGTGGGGACACACTGTGGTGCTCAAGAAACTTGCTTCCATGCTGAATGGTAGTTTTGTAACCAGTTCGGATTCTCAACGGTCTGCATCACACTCAGCAGCAGTGTTACATGTGCAAGATAAAGCCTTTTAACTCAGTTTTCTCACTTGTTTCCAGAAATTTTCACTCGTGGCAAGCAGTAGGAGAGGGAGATGCTGCTTCCCTGCAGGGGCAGGTGATACCTGCTAGTTTAGGACGGTTTCCATTAGCATACGGGGCCAGGAAAATGTCAAACTAGGAAGGAGAAGAGGAATGGCCTCAGATGCACTCGCTGAACTACTCCGGTAGGAAAAGCATTTACTTCATTCAGTTGCTTGTCACAGCTTTTTTGTGTTGGTGCCACACACAAATATGCACTTAGAGCCAATTTTTGCACACTCTTGCAGGCCCTTCGCCTTGAGTACAGGAACCTGGACTTGCTGTCGGTGACTAATGCAAATAAACAGGGTTTTATCCAAGAACTTTTTTCTGTTTTGTAAGTTTGCAAAGAGCTTCACATGAAAGCCTACATTGTTTTGAAGTGCTAGACATTTTCCTGCTTTAAAGTTTCTAACGGGGAACTTCTGCTTGGTTTTGGATTCAGGTCTTGTCGGTTCCTTGGCTGCCAAAATGACTTTTGTGAGGCAGATAAAACTTGGAATAGATCTGGTTCAACCTTTGCAGCCAGCTCCTACGCCTATGAAGTTTCTGAAACAAAACCCTGAGTCTCTGCGGGAAGAAAAAAAAAATTCCACCTCCAGCACTTCAGATTGTGGTTCAATTCTCAGTCGGTTTTTACAGTTCGGTCTCGTCGCAGACCCAAAACCGGCCAGTGAAACCCCCTTTTCAGCTGGCCATCTCTTTAATTCTTTTTCCCTTTGAAAGTGCGAGCCCCTCGCAGCGATCACCAGCACAGGAGTGAGCAGTGTCCGGGGCTGGCCGGGAGCCGCTGCCGCCTGTCCGGCAGGCACACCCTGGTCACTCCTCCATCCATCCACCCATCCATCCATCCATCCCGGCACGGCGCATCTGCGTGTGCCGCGGGGAAAACCACCTGTGTAGCGTGGCAGAAAAGAAAGAGAACTAAAACCACACCGTCACGCTAACGCCCGGGGTGCTGACTTTCTTTGAAAGCCCCTCTCGCCCGCCGGCCGCGCTCGGCGGTGCCCGCTGGCCGCGCTCCGGCAGAAGCGGGCGGCCCGCCGGGGCTGGCGGAGCGGAGGCGCTGCCCCGGGGACGGCGGGGGAAGGGGAAGGTGGCGGCGGGGGGAAAGGGAAGGCAGCGACGGGGGCAGGGGAAGGGGAAGAAGGCGGAGGGACTCCCGGGAGCCGCCGTCCCTCGCTGCCCGCCCGCTCCCCGCCCGGCGCGGTCCCGCCGCCGCCGCAACCGTGAGCGGCGAGGGACCCCTGGCGGCCGCCGCCCGGCCCGCTCTGCCCCGGCATCCCATCCAGCGGGGGGTCACCGCTGCGCAGCGGTGTTCCCGGGCATTCCCCATCCCGCGGGGTACCTCCGTCCCTCCCTCGCGTTGGGTCCCTCGCCCTGGACGGGAGACGACAAACGAAAGGAAACAAGAAGCGTGACCGGGTCTTGGCGGTAGTGTAAGTCCCCGGGGATGTCTCCCCTCCTTGCCCGAGCACCCAGCGNCACCCAGCGCTCCACTGGGGACTGGCACAGCAACAAGAGCCCCGAGGGACCCTCTCGCAGAACCGAACCCTCGGCGCCTCCCTGGGGCAAGGGGCAGCCCGGTCCGACCCACCGCGGGCTAAGCCTCCGCACTCAGCTCCTTCTTGGGGCGGCGGAGGGCGTGGGGATGCCCATGCCTGCGCATTCCTCTGGAGGGGCTGCAGGAGAGTTTGTGCTTGGGCAGCCACCGGCACTTTGCCAAACTTTTAACACTCAGCCCCAAGTCCGAAAGGATGAAACATACTTTTGTATGTATACATACAAATAGATACATATATTTTATATATATATATATAAAAACATATGCATTATAAATCAATATTATACATATATATAAAGCAGAGTTTTGTATGGGAGCAGCCCTGGAGGCCTCTTGGCTTTTTCCTCTTCAGTTTGGTAGCATCTCGTGTGCTCAGGGGCTTCCGTGTCCCCATGTCTGTCTCTGCCCCTGCTCCCTGCTGCATCCCTCTCCCTGGACTTGTTCCCTTCGAGGAAAACCCAAAAGTGTCCTTAAAGAGTGGAAAGTTTGTGTTTGTGGAACTGCATATGAATTGCAGAGGTGATGCTGCGGCAACCATCCCACTTCCTCTCTCTGGCGTGTGCCTCACCCTACTGCGCAGGTACAAGCACTTCACTTTTCCCAAAGCTCAGCCCAAGACTTAGCCACAGGCTCAGTCTTCTGCATGGGGGATTGACACCACCTTCACACTGAGCCTCCACCAGCGAGCTGACACAATTTATCGTGAACGGTCAATGGCATTGGGTTTGTTTGCTCTTGAAATAAGAAGACGGAGAGAGGACACGGTGATGAGGAAAGAAAGAGGCAGCTTTTCATTCTGGCCGGAAGCAGAGAGGGGAGTGGCACTCTGCAAGGGAGGTGTCACCGGGAGAGGTGCTGCTTCTTGCTCATCAAGGAGGCATTTACTGAGCTCGCCCTTTTTCTGGGAAAAGGCTTTTAAACAAGATCTGCGGTGCAAATGTGCTGGTGTTCTTTGTGCAGCTTTCCCTGCCTTCCACAAGGATTAGCAGCAGTGTTTGGGCACACGCACACCTATAGAGAGCACCTGAGCAAGCAAATGAGTGGGTTTAGTGGTTATCTTGGGGGACGTCAAAGTGTGTGCATTTTCAGATTTGGGAGTCTGAGGAAAGCAGTGGCCTGGCCAGACCCCACAGTTTCTTTAGCAGAATAGCCAGCAGAGCTGCAGAACCGGCAGCAGCCACAGCGCTGGAGCCAGAGCTGGTGCACAGGCAGATGCTCGGCACCCTGAGCCAATGGGGCTCTGGCACTCAGCATCCTTCAAGCAGGCACCACCCTGCTGCCCTTTCTACTCTCCTCACAGTCCAGAACTGGCCTCTGCTCCCTGTACCCAAAATCATTGCCCAAAGTCATTGCCCCTTGAGCTCAGGCAACAGGCAGCCAATGTTTGCCCTCCAAGGAAACCATTCCCAAGCAGCTGTTGAGTACACGGTGACAGCACCCCGCCTCTTTCTGGGTGTTTATGAGCTCTTTTACTGCTCATGTCTTTCCTCTGCTGAAACAGCAATCACTTCAATAAAGCTATTTCTGATTTCTGCTCTTTGTCTCTTTTTTGAGCCCCCAGACTCAGGTGCTGATCTACAAATATGTGGATAATATTGTATTCTTTATTTTGCGTGAAAGAGAACAATTCACCTGCAATACAAGTGGAACCAATTTGTTTTCCCACCATACAAGGTAATGTCCGTCTTGCCCTGCTTTTTCTCTTAGAAGCCTGGATGGATGACAGAGGAGGAAAAAAAAGGAGGTGTAAACTGATTTGCAAGGAAGTTAGTTAATCATATTTTTGTACTTTTGATTGTGCATCGAGCTTTTGTTTATATCTGCAAATATTTAGGAGATGCTTGAGACACATGACAGCTCTGTTGATGCATCAATTAAGGACCACAGTGACAAGTGCCGTTCTTTTCAACATGCTTGACAAACCCATCAAGACAAGAATCAATGTTCCTGGAAAATGAACCTCAGAGGGAAAACAAATGTCATGACCAGGATACCTTTTTTTTAATTCTGAAAAAAAAAAAAAAAAAAGAAAATTAAAAAATACTTTGTCCTACCAGCTACATACCAGGAGTAATGAAACAAGGGTGTCCTTTCTTTTCTTTGCAAAGAAGGTTCCTTTGAAAGCAGCAAAGAAGAGCTGAAAGGCCTCAGTACAGAGGAGGAGAAGTAGAGTTTTGCATGCACCCAATCTTCTCACAATCATACAGAAAGATGCAGACATGCACACATGTCCACCTCTGAGTCAAGTACATCCTGAGTTATGCGGAACCCTTGTGTGCTCCCTGCTGTGGAAGTTGTGCTGGACCCACAGTGCTCACAGCCTGAAAAATACCATCTTAAACACAAGGCAGTGAGGTGCCTTCTGGGACTGAAAGCTGCTGGAGGCTCTTTGGGGATGGGGGTGTGTCAGCTGTCCTGAGACAATGTCCACCAGCTCCTGTGAGGCAGTCTCCCAGAATCAACAGCAAACAGGCAGGGGGACCATATGCAGGGACATGCATGTCACCATGTGGTGAGGCCTATAGAGCATTCCCAAATCAACAGTGCCAAAAACTGCAAGGCCCCAGTAGCTGCGATGTGGAGGAGGCAAAAGCAAGGAGGCAGAAGTGCAGGAGAGATATGGAATCCAGAAGTGGAGTAGACAGCTGAGGGTACTGCAAGAAAATGCAGCCAAGACACCATCTCCACAGTGGTACCTAAGACGTTTGCATGGGAGAGTGGGTGAACTGGGAAAAGAAAATAAGTCACTCAAGGGTTGATCCATGCAAAGTTATCAATGGCTCCAACCCTGAGCTGCAAAGGAACATGCATAAGGGAAGCATTGCAAGGTAGGTGCTTCCCACGTTTCTCCCTGTATTGAGGGGACAGGCTGGAGAGCTGTATGGACCGTTCTGCTCCAGCACAGCCTTCTCCTGGCTAGGTGTCACAGTACCTTACAAATGCCAGGACCATGGTCAGGAGGAGCAGGGAAATGCTGTCACTTGAGATGAACAGAGCCAGACTGCAGGGAAGATGAAAGTGGGTGAGGCTTAGCCTGTGTTGTGAGGGAATGCTAGGCTCCTCGTTAGCTCCACGTTTTCCTTTCCTCTCCCTGCTGGTGTGAGAAAATGCATGCTGCATTTGTTCAGCTGCCAGGAATATGGCAGCTCAAGCACCATCTTGTTAGCTTTGCTGTGTGTCTTTTCCCACAGCATTGCTTTAAATAATGAAGGGAGTCATGATCCACCAGCTGGATTAGACGTTATGAACTTATCTGGCTCAAATCCAATGGTGATATATTTGGCCTCATTATTTTATGCACAAATGCCACAAAACAGCACAAGAATTTTTTTTTTCCTAAATACTCTTTTTCTTTTAGCACTGACATTTCTCTTATTTGCATTAAGATTTGCAATGAACAGTCTGTGCCAGACCAAATTTGTCAGATACTTCTGCTTTTATGGCTGGTGTGTTCCAGGAAATCAGGGTTGGAATTGTATCCCCTGACCTCAGGGATGGGCCAGTGAGTATTCCCAGGGCGGGAAACATCTTCTCGCTTTTGGGGACCTGCTGTGTGAAGAAATGGGGGGAACTGGTGAACGCATTATGGTCCCATGGCCAGGACATCAGTTCAGGAAAAGTGAAATCAAGCTGCTCGTGTGATGTGGCTTTTAGCAAGCACCTGAGCTGTGGTTTCCCTAGCTGTATGGGGAATGTAGTAATGTTCAGCCTGTTTTATAAAGTACTCAGAGGCTTGCAAGACTTTTATTAAAGGGAGGTCTAGATGGAAGCGATGAGAAGTGCTGTTACATGAACTTCACTCGTGCTCTTGCTGTTTCCAGTGCAGGTACCCAACAATGTGCATGCAGGGTGATAGATGCAGTGGGGCAGGGAAATAGACACGCTTGCTGCAGAGTGCAAGATTCCGCCCTGTGGTGGGAATCAGCCTTCCTGTCACTCGGGAGACAGAGACAGGGGAAGTTTTGTGCAGGAGGACAGATATTTGCCTGCCAATGCCAGAGATAACAAAGGATCAGAGGTCAGGAATGGATGAGAATTGCTCTGAGCACAGAAAGATGAGGGGGCAAAGCATCCACTGTGGATATTTTGAGCTTGCAACACTGCACATCCAACAGATTTTGGCCCTACCTCAGAAGCATGAAATTGCCTCAGGTGAGACTGTTGTGTCCTTTGGTATTCCAGCAAGGTAAAAGAAAAATGTCACAAAGAGATGTGAGCAACCTGGGATAGTAATGTCCATCAGGTTCAAAATTATGAATTCTTAGTGAGAGAATTGCAAGAAATGAGGTTGTTGTATGGAATACTTTACCTAGCCATCCTGGTGTGATCACACTGTGTTACAATTCAATTCAGCCTGCAGGCAATGCACTCCCACTCTCCTTCCAGAACCAGTCAGTGTCTGCTCTCAGTATTTCATCTGGCAATCCAGAGAGAACAGGAGATTAGAGAAGCAGAAACCTACAACATTTTGGGGGTGGGGGGGAAGGGAGAAGTCTTTTTTTGTCAGTTTTGTTCTGTGCTTTACATAGTGTTAGTCCAGTATGTGCCATTGTGCTGTATGCTATTTGAAGTAGTTTCTGAAAAGTCAAGACTAAGCTTGGGAGAATCTGGAAATAATGTGAACACGATGAATCTGAAAAGCAAAACCAGGCTCTCCTCATTTTGTTTTTCATTAAGCAGAGAAAGGGAAGAGAGTGCTCCATGTATTCAACTATTCAAGTGCTATGTACTCAGATACTGTCTGGGTGAGCCGAAGCATCGTTCTGCAAATATTGACAGTCTCTTCATTCAAGGAAGAGCTCTTGGAGACTAATTTTAAGTACTCATTTTGTGCATTCCTCAATAAAAGTCAAGCAATTAAGGGAAGAAGTGTGGCTGATGTCTTTTCCGGACGTTTCCACCCTATGCCACAAAGCACCTACTCACAACACGTCTGCATCATTGCTGTTGTCAGAGCTGAGCCTCCTCCCTGACAGTTCAGCTCCTACATGGGTGTTTTAATCTTTCATATGAATCCAGTGATTTAAGATGAAGCTTTAAAGTGCATTCAAAATTCTAATTTCTTTTTTTTTTTTCTTTAGCTAGTATTTCAGTCTTTAGACTCAGAAACATTTTACAGCCTCATAAAAATGCTTGCAGGACTGAAGATTTCTTCTTGAGGCAGTAAACAATGTTCCCAGGCACTTCACAAACTGAAATGACAGGTTTGGATCTCCTGACTTTGCAGGGGAAACATTCCCATCTCTGGGACAATATGCAGTAACTATTTGATTGCCTACAGTTTAATAAGATGATGGGAAAACTCGGGGCAGGAAGGAGATACTGCCTCTTTCTTGCAACTAAGTCAGGAAGTAGGATTTAGAAAGCTGGAGTGCATTTCTACCTGCGCACACACACACACACATCCTGCCTTGAATGTGCTCAGAATGTGGGTGTTAGCCCTGCAAAAATCACCACTGGATGTTTAATGGCCACAGGTGGCTGGGATTTTAACTACACATCATTTGCAGACAGTTCAATAAAAGAAAGGCTAGTGAGCTTTCTCTGCTGGGACAGTCCCTAATCCCATGGCTCCTGATGTAAATCACAGGCCATCTGTGCATTAAGATGGCCCTCTCTCTTCTCCTGGGTTACAGAAATGAGATACAATAATTGGATCCTTCGAGCTGAAAGGACATAGGGCCAGTGCTTACTCCTTAATGCAATTATATGAGGCGACAGGCAAAGGTTTCAGCAGCATTTTAAAACCTCCAGATAATCAATACGGAGCTCGAATAGGAATGGTGGGGTTTGCATCTAAAGAGATAAGGTGTCGCATCACGTTTGACCTATTTCACAGCATAAGCATCACTTCTGCCCCAGTTGTCTTTTAAAAGATATCAGTGGATATTGCTACCACTGCAGAACAAGAAGTAAACACCACAGGCTTCCAACAAGGTGTTAAACGGAGTCCATCAAAGGTTAAATTAGCAATCCCCAGTGCAATTCTTTTACAATATTTCCTTAACACTGAAAACAAAAATGAATGGTCCAATGGTTCAGTGCAGGCTGTCAGTGTGCTTCTGGCTTTCACATATCCTTGGGTACACCCAGCCAGCACTAAGTGTATTTAGGTCCTTCTCAGGCAGCCTTGTTCCTGCAGGAGAATGGGGTAGCATCTCCCATTCCCACCTTTCTGCAATCACTACAGGCTGACTGTTGCCAAATTGAGGACCCTGCCAATCTGCCAGGCTGGAGCAGGCAGGCAGAGCAGGAAGCAAAATAGGCAGGCACAGCACTGAGGGAGTGCAATCATCCTAGTTTGCCCTGTAAAATGAGTCCATGTTATTGGAAGAACAAAGCCATGCTTATCAGCAGGTATTTGTGTGTCAAGGGTTCTGCCCAAAGGGATGTGTTGGTTCACAAGCCTTCTATCCTGTCACCCGTGAAAGGTCAGTCCCAAATGCCATCAAAGGCCACAACACTCATGCCAGTATCCTGCAAGTGTTGTGCTGGAGGTATAAGGCCCCTAGGCCAACGAAGGGGTAGGCAGTGAGGAACTGGTCCAGGTGTATCTGGAGAGAAGGCAAAAGCAGCCACAAGGACACTCTTCCAGGCTGCCCCAGTACCTGAATGGCTGGCACCCTATGACTGCCCCCAGTTTTTTATGTTTCAGTCTACACCAATACAGAGATGATAGATGGTTCTTGTTCCCAGTGAGGGCACAGATCTGCCTTGGGTGAAATCCAAGCACATGCAAAAGCAGAATCATCCCTGACATGGCACAAAGTGCTTTTCACTATTGGAACTCCATTCACCAAACAGTTTCCTCCTCAGCAAGTTAATCTTACACTGTGCTTCCAGGATTCCTGCTCAGGGCAAAGTCAAGGCCCGAACCAAGATATTTAGAAATGAAGGCAGCAATTTGTATCCCTCCTGTACCCTGAGGGTTTGCAGAGCCTGTACCCTGCATGCCAGGTTGAAATATGAATGACGTGGTTTAGATCCTCAGCTGGCATTTGGCAGACTCTGCTCCTTGTGCTACTGGTCAGGAACAAAGATTTTTGGTTATACACACTTTCAGCTCTATATCAGGTTCATAGTCAGTGGGGTTGGAAGTGCCTCAAGAAGACTGAAGAGTGGTCAAGACGTCAGGAGAGAGCTCTACCTGCTTCCGAGCTTGTGCACCGCTCTATGCTCTCTCCCTTGCTGACTGGGCACTGCTCAGTACATCTCTGATGTCCCCTAAACTCCTCAAGTGTGGGGCTTGAGTTGAGTCTTGTGCTCAGGACATGCATACCCTTGTTGATTTCAAATCACATCAATGTGTTTCAGTCCCTGGATGGAGAAACTCATGGAAATTTCAGACTCAATTTGAAATGAATTACAAATAGGTACTGCTGGGCAGATAAATGTCTGAAGCTTGGATCCCTGCAACTGCATGTCCTGCTCCTGGATTACCTCATGTTTAATGTGCTCCCTTTAGTAATTTCTTAATTTTGCGTTGCAAAAGGCAGAGTTCTGCAGCTTCAGTCCTTGTAAACCCCCTTTCCTTCATGGCACCTGGCTCACACTCCTCCTGATCTCCTGCAGGTCTGGGTTTGTACTTTCTTCTCAGGTGACCGTTTGGACAAAGGAAATGAACAGCAGGAACTGAATATCTTTGAGAACATCACGTTCATCAAGCTGGCCAGAAAGCTTGGGAGTCATCTGGAGGGAGCTAACAGAATGATTGTCTTGACCTTGTTTCTGCATGAAACAAGGTTAAAGAGAAGTCCCACAGATTTATGGAGGTCTCTTTCAGCCTTAGGAGGATCCTTTGCCTGTAATCCCCAACACAGGTAGTTGTTGCTCTTACCCTTTCTCTCTCCTTCTCACAAAAATGTGCCAGACATCAAGACTCTGATCTCTGCCTCTCAGCACTGAACTAGTCTCAATATTGAGACTTCCTTCCCAGCCATCATGTGACCCCAAGGGAGACCATCATCTTCTTTTACAGTTACAGACTAGTTTGATCTGGTTTTAAAGTTGCTTCCAGTTTCTGGGTCCTTCCTCCTTGCTGCCACAAACAGAAAGCCAGACAGGTTTCTTGGGGTGGGAACTGACTTCTTGCACGCTTTGTTTGCTCCTACTTCTGCCTCACTGATCCCCCTCCAGCATGGAATTACTATCCTAGCATCTTCCCTTTCTGTGATAAGGGCAGCATATGTCTGGATCATATATCTGGATCAAAGATCCAAATTGTATCTTCATGAATCGCCAAGAAAAGAATACTCCTTGATGCAGCCCATGTGTTGCTTCTCTCCCCTGGTGCCAGAGCATACGATTTGAACAAGATGCCCATCTTACCTCTTCCGAGGAGAGCTCTGCACCAAGTTACTCTTGTGCATGAGAGCTCAGAACTCTGCAGTGCTGCTCCTCTTCTTTTTAAGTGTCAGACCCAGGCTGTCACCTTCCTTTGCTTTTTTTGCTATTGCAGGTCAGCCCTTCTTGCAGTGGTGGGAGAGCTTGTCCCTGGTGTCAGGGCAGGGGGTGGCAGCAGCATCTCCAGGTGTGCCTGGGCAACTGTTGGTGCCCACTGGAGCAGAGCTGTGGGACAGGGACTGTTCTGCCTGGGTGAGTCTCTAAGGGCAGTTTTCCTAGACCCACTGCTTACGTTAAACCACTTACTCTGTTATCTTCCAGGGGGAAATTATTTTATTTTTTCCACAGATGAAGAACATTAATGCCATTAAAATAATAAGAGATTTAGAGCATCCCTTTGTTTATATAGTGACATGCCACAGTGACAGGGGCAGTATAAATAGCTAAACACTGAGATAACCAAACACTTAGGCTGATGAAAAAAACCCAGCATTTTTCTCATTCCAAATTCTTTAGAGTAATCTGATTTGACCTCCAGCACAATGCATACTTTAATGATGCCTGAATAATGACTAGGCAAGGAATTAACTCCCACAGTGGGTTAATGCACTCACTTTCACCCAGCAGACCTAGGCTCAAATGCCGAATAAATCAAATGGATTTGGTGATCTCATTCCAGTTCCTCGTGGTCCTTTGTTCACACCCTGCGATTTGATAGAGCCAGTGGGCCCCTGCCTGCCTCCTGCAGAGAGGGGCCAGCCTTTGGGGAACTGAGATGGGGTGTGTGTGTAGGGGGGGTGTGGTGCATTAGCAAAAACCAGCTTGTCCCTCTAGTCCAGAGATCTCAGCTGCTAAAACAACAGGGGTAGGGTAGGGAGAGCTTTCACAGATCAACCGCGTTGCCATACCACCTCCTGGGTGTCGGACATTCACTGCTGTCAAACACCTTGATGTCAAAAAAAAAAAAGCATTTTTCACTGCATGGCAGATGCTTGAACATAAAGTGCTTAAGTGTGACCAACCACAGGTTTGTCTCTCCAGGTTTATGTGCGGGAGAGCAAATATAATTCACTCAGCCCCTGGCAGGATCGAGGGAGGTCTTCAGTAGGTGTCTGTGCTGACAGCATCTATGCATCCTGTGAAGGTAGTAGTGCCAGCAGGGTGGGATGAAACAATGAACCTATCAAACAGGGAACATGAAGAAAAAACATTTTACTGGTGTCTGGTATTTTCCACATTACTTTTGTGATCACTACTAAGGTCACTTGGATGACAGTGGGAACCTTTGAGTGACATTTCCAAATCCTGTTACCTAAAGCTGGCACCCATACTGGAGCCTGCAGGTTACACCAGTAAAGGCTGAAGTTCTCCACAGCTGTGGAAATCACATCACTCCTGCCTAGGTGCTCCGCTTCGGTTAAAAAAATCAAAAGGCCTCTTTGTTTTCTTCTGTTGTTTTGTATTTAATTTCTCCTGCTCACACTGTACCCAAATCATCACCAGTAACATTGCAGACAAGCACCAAGGAAATAACTGAGAATATTCAGAGTATTCTATTATTTTACCTTTCCAAATGTGGGGGCAAAACATGAAGGTCAATGAAACAAAACACATGTATCCATGCAAATGTAACAGCTTTAAAACTACCATGGGGGTAGTGCTCCATCCCAAAGAAGACAGAAAGAGAAACATTAAAAGTTTGCCATGAACCCAGAATCAACATGTAAATCTACCAAAACTAAGTGCTTTTTATGAGATTAATAAGGACAAGTTTTAACAAGTTTAACTGCATATTTCTTTTCCTCAACATGCCACTGACTGAAACCCAGAGGCCCACAGAGTGATGTGAAGATAGCTTGTGACAGCTGGGTAGCAATGGTTGGTGAAATTCTGGTCACATCAGCACTCATGGGAGCTCAAGCCATCATTTAAATAGTGACAGGGTGCCATCCCATCTTTTCAAACTCTTGATGTGCCTACTAATAAGTCAGCCTTTGTGATGATGCACATTACTGAAATACTCAGAAAATAGCTTAGGTTTCAGTTAGGAAACCAGTGAAATGTTGCTGGTGCCAAGCAGGATATCCTTCCTGTCCTGAATTGACAGAGAGAAGCTTTATGTCATGTGTGAAACATACGGGACAAATCAATGCAGCTGAATTAAGGAGTCCACATGATGTCTACCAACTTCAGCAAGCACAGTCCTCAGCCTCTGTAGCATCAATCCTATTTATCAGCAGTGGCAGAGGGTGCTTACAGCTCTTTCCAAGCTGTAGCTCAGCAATTAGTGTCTTCTGGGCTTAGCTCAGTATTTGTGAGCTGTACCTGAGGCTGCAGATGCTGTATGCTGAGGTGAGTAAACTGAGGCACGGGGGGATAACATGGCCCCTGAGCATGATACCTGGGAGGGGTCCCTGCTGGGAAGAAATGCTGGAAGGCAGTCCCAGTCTTCTTCCCACCTGCTGCACACCAATGGCTCTTACCTTAGAAAAGCAGGGAAGTCCATGCTGTCTCTCCCGGTATAGAAAACCCCATCCACCCTGGCACAGCTGTCCACCCTAAACTAGCACAGACAGTCACCAAGTCCTGGTTAACAGGCAGGAAGCAGAAGGCAGCCACTGAGGTGAGCTGAAAAGGTGGCAGAACCCAAGTTTTTCGTATTCAGGTGAATCCACAAACACGCTCACCTTCTGGGTATCTCAGCAGGGAAATCTCTGCTACACCTGAAGTCCACGGCAGCTCCCAGGAAATGACTCCCGTAAGCCAGGGAAGGCTGCAGCAGCAGAGGGAGCAGACGCTTTGGAAATATCACACAGACCTGCAGCAGCCAGAGAGAGGACAGAGGGGAAGGGGGCTGGCAGAGCGTGTGGTACTGCCACCCCTTTGCACGCTTTGCTCCTGAGAGCCAAGAGTGATAAAGCCATGAATGTGCACGGTGAAAGACCAAGTGGAATGAATCTCGCCCGGTAGATTCGGCACATGCAACGGGGGCTGCTCTCGTTCTCGCTCTCACTGAGGCTTTTGAACACATTTCTCTGTCAGGAGGGCTTTGCGGCGCTGGGCAACACTCGGCCCTGCAGCTGGAGGTAAAACCCCTGGCCAGCACATTTGTGGCAGGGCATTCCTTCAGCTCTCTGCCTCCCCGAGGGGTTTTCAGAGGCCACCATGGGCAGGTAGGTTGGCAGCGACTGAGCCTTTCCCTTCGCCCCGTGCCTGCCGGAACAGGCATCGCGCCCCCGGGAGCGACACGCGCCGCGCTGTTTGCCTTCACGTTGTTTACACACATGAATTTAAAGCATCTCCCCCGGTTTCTCCGCAAATTGCTGCATTCAGATGAAGTGGCAGCTGCTGTAATTAAGACACAGTTAATTACATATTCCCTTAATTGCAATGATAGGATTTTGTCAATTTGGTAAATAAGAATCGTTAGGTTTCTTCCGGCAAGTGCAGCATCGGCGCGGCTCAGATGTGGCTCCCTTTGTCTCCCGGCAAGCAGCGAGCTGACCAGCACTTGGCCGGGACAGCAGCTCTCAGGTGCCAAAGGTGTTCACTTTTGGCTGCCTGGCAAAAAGTGCCTGAACTGCCTTTGCAGAGGGCATGATCTGCAGGGAAATGTTTAGCCCGAGTATCAACGCACATGCACTGTTGGGAAACTTCGGGGGCAGTGGAGAGAGTTGACAGGAGAGGAAAATTTTCTCACTCCTTTCCTTTTCTTAATTTAAGAAAGAAAAAAATAATTGAAACAAATTGATTTCTTTACAATAAGGACTGAAATCTCCCACTTGCCTGCCAGTGGGCACAGACCATGGCTGGCAGCAGGACCATTGTCACAACCTTTTAAATTCCAGCTCTGCCCTTGAGAATGACTATTAAAAAAAACTTTGCAGGTTTCTTTATTTACTGTGTCTATTTTAACCCCTTACTGACTGTGCTGAATTTGGAAAATGCTCTTTTTAAATTGCCAGCCCAGTAAAGCCCAGGGCCAGCTCAAGCAGGTGCCCTCGGTCCTGTCAGTTTCTGGCTCTGTCTCCTGTGCAGCCCCACCACTGGCAAGCTGCTCTTCCAGGGACAAGTTTCCACCTGCACCGAGATTACCATGTTGACACAATTTTGTCTGAAGAGAGAAAACAGAAAGACAGAAAGGCTGCAAAATGCCAGGTCTGAATCTGACCATCATTGCCTGTTTCTGAATAAGAGTGAACTGGGCTCCTGCAGGGAGTGAGCAGGGTGGTCAATGTGAAGAAAATCCATCTTTTCATTCTGCTCTGAAAGCATCTTAATTCTGAAGAGATTACATCCTTTTTGGAATTTCTTTTTGGTGATTCAGTGCACAGAGCTGTCATCCATATTAATTAATGAAATGTGGTTGACTGAACAAGTATGTTGACTGATATGACTGAACAAGCTCTCACACATTAAAAAAAATGGCCCCCAAATCATCTAATTACAGCTAATTCTCTAAGATCAGCCTAAACTTAATAATTAGTTATGATGAAATTATGATTAGCTAGGAATTAGTGAAAATGTTTGTATTTCCCTCCCAATTCTTTATTCAACAGGCAAACTCAACCTTTCTCCGCATGGGAAGCAGCAAGCACCACCTCCAGGTAAGCAAGGCAAACTGGTTTGGCACACGGCTCAGCAACCACAAAGTGAAGATCAGGATATTTTCTTGACAGCATTAGCAAGCTGTTGGTATCAGCTCAAATGGGGACACATTCAGACTTGTAGGATGTTTTCAGAAGCAAACAAAGGAATGTGGTCTAGATAAAACTGCTTTGGGGTAGGTACAGACTTGATCAGGGGAAAAAAAAAAAAAAAATCACACCCTGGAAAGTGGCTCATCATCAAACCACCAAAATGTTTTCAGTGAACAGGCCTTGCTATCAATTCAAAGTTTTCGTTGGTGAAGTCAGCCATGGGATAAAGAATGTCCTTAGTAAATGTGCAGGTGATGCAAAGCTGAAAGGAACCAAAAGTACATTAGAAAAAGTGCTAAGAGTTCAAAGTTATTTTAAGTCGGAGAAATGGTCTGAGAAAAATAAGCCACAATGCACTAAGGCTGCAGGCAAGTTTCTGCATCTAAGCAAAAAAAAAATATAAATAAAGCAAATGCAGAATGGACCAAAATATGAATCAGCAAAGCTGTGACATTGAAAAGCTGCAAATCATCATACTAGAATCCATAATTAGGCTTCCTGATGATATTATCCCTCTTTGTCACTCAGTACAGCAAACGTCAGTGACCATTTTCAGGTCCCAACTCCCCCGTGACAGAGAAAAATAAGCCAAACACACAGCCTTGGAGATGTCTAAAAATGAGGTCCAAGCACAGCTTCAGAGAATTGATCAGCCTGAGGAAAAAACTGGGATACAGCAAATACCCAAAACATTGCTGCTGCAGAAGATGGAGTAATGTGTCCTCCCTATTCATAGCAAACAGACCACTGAACAGCAAACTTAAATTGCAGGAGGAGAGATCTGAGTGGCTGGGAGGGAAACTTTGTAAGGGTTAAAACTGGAGCAGATCATTGCAGAGGCTGTGAGGTCTCAGGGGAGGAGGTTAGGCAAATGCCTATCAGGATCACTGAAAGAAGACCCTCATGGTACCTCCTGGCTCCAGGAGTCTGTGTCTCAGAGGCAAAGCTCTTCTTCCTTCCACACCTCATTTTTCCTGGAGTCTCCCTATTTCAGTGCTGAGATGTAGGTTGTAGCTCATATGACAGAAGGGTGTATAAAAAAAATCTACTCAAATTACACCTACATTTCTAATTGTAGAAAGGTTAAAGAAAGCTTTACGTTCTGTCTACAGCAAGTAAGATGCAATGGGAGAGCATGTTCAAATAAAGCATCAGAAAAAGCTTTGCCCCTTAAGACCCAACCCTGGACTCCTTCCTATGTCAGATCATCTTTTTTGTTTTCTCACCCTTCAAATGTCTTCTTTAAAATTCACCTGTGAGCAGATGCTTCTACACTCAGACGTAGGAGTAACTTGATGAGAATGCAACCTGAGGACTAGCAGATACTGCATTCTAATTTACCAAAGTGCAGCAGCACTCAGGATGGTGACTTGGGTGTGCAGGGGCACAAGTTTCTGAGTGATTTGTTGATAGATTAACTTCTCCTCTCCCCTGTCCAGCTCTTAAGTCTCTCAAGACACGAATCCATTTTATTGTGTATATTCTACTGCAACAGTGCTAGTAAATTGGCTCAAACAGCACTCCAAAATGCACTCACACAAGGCTGACACCAGTGGGACTGCTCCCCTTGCCCCTTCCAAAGACAGTAAGGAGAGAAGGAACTCTCATGAGTCAGGCTGAGTGAGGCAGAGGGATTTGCTCACACCATCTTAGCAAGGAAAAGGGAGCTTAGGCAGACAGCCCTCATGACTGCCTGCAAGGCTTGCCTCTCTTGATCTTCATTCCACCATTTACCTAAGTCTGTAGCCTCACTGGCAAGGTAAGCTCACATTGCAGCCTCACTCTTCACCCAGTCTGTACGCAGAAATAACACTTAGTTACACTTTACTGGTAGGGGCTTCCTTGATTTTCTAAAACACTATGTATTTCATCCTGGAAGAATAATTCTTTTTCAGTATGGTAAGTTCCATAACGTTCAAAATCAAGAGTAGGCTATTTTTTAACACATTATTATTATTTAGCACAAACAAATAGATTACAGATGGTCCTGCAGTTTTAATTGTATGGCTGTAGCATTTGGATGTACTTCTTCCCCTTGTCTGCACAGGCTCCCTGCAGGTCCCTACATGAACCATTTAACCTCTGCCTTAGGCTTCTCTCCTACAGGGCTGTCTGTTAAGTCCAAAGCCACTTTTGCTCACAGCATGATGAGGTTTTTTTAATACAGGTTTCCCAACCCTCTGAGACTTTAGTAACTAAAGTTTTGCATGCAAAGAGAAAGATGTAAACCCAAATATTACACTGGCAAATTTCAAGACTGTTTCTGGGTATACATCCACGGTGAAGGATAAATTCTGATACAAGGGCCTTGAAGTGTACACCTGGAGACAGGCAGGTGACCCAAAGTTTGGGAGAAACCTTGTGGATTCTGTGGTAGACACAATTGTTACTGGCACTCTCTCAGGTAACTGGGTTGGCAACCAGAATACAGGATTCCTGCTGGAGGGAGATGCAACTTCCCCCACTTCCCAAAGACGAGGGATGAGGAACGCTTCCCGCTGAAGCCACGCCAGGGTAAAACTGGAGAAGACGACTCACCCCCAGGGACGAGTTGGGGAGAGGAAAGGAATCTCTGTTGGTGCTGCTGACTATGATGAGGACAACAGTTGTGCAGAACTGGCTGACAGGGATATGGAAATGTTGGTAAATATAACAGTGATTCTCAACAGCTCATATTGTGTGTGAGTGTTGGAGTTGTCACTTTTGTATGTTGTATAGCTACATTTTCCAAGATTGACTGAAATTATCTAAAGCATGAAAATACATTCTTTTGTAGACTGAACTGGGTAAGGAGTTTTTACATCATGCTCTACAACTAAGTGGAAGATGCAATGGTCTTAGTTTTAGGGGAAAAAAAAATCAAACTGTGGGTGTATTCAAGGAGTTTCTAAGATGGCTGTGTCATGACACTATTCAGCACAATAGTCTGATTGAGATCTCTGGTGAGAACCAATTTTAACATCAAACTGCTGGAGCTGCAATATTAATTCACACTCCAGTGAAGTAGTTGCCATGGAGTGGCCAAAACATAATTCACTAACTTTGATGGGCAACAAAGCACAGAAACCATCTACTTTGTTTTCCAAATACTGGTGAGTCAGAGTTTTACACACAGCAGCCAAATTTCATTCCTCGGGAGGTAGAATAAATTATTACTTAATTGTCACAAACAAGCAGACCATATCACACCATGGCTATAATGAATCAGTCTGCAGAGAAATCTTGCCTTTACTCACAGAACAGCATGCTGTTGTCCTGAAATAAAATACTCTTCGAAAAGTTAACTGGCTCCTGCTTTTGTTTGTACTCTAGGACCTGCCACTAGTATTGTGCAACTGGTTCTAGAAATTCCCACAGCTCTGCAAAATTTAACATTTTGTAGCACCTTTACTATTAAAAGCAGTTTCTTTTCCTCCTGGGGGGATCCTTAACAGGCATGCTATCCCACAGGGACTTTTCTACCAAAATGAAGAGTAATACATTCAAGCCACGTAAGCAAGTTATTTTAGGTCCACCAGCAGCTCCTTAACAAAAAAATCGCAACCAACCAATCAAAAACGCTCAAACATTTTACATCACTGCCTGTAGGAATATGACACGTTATACTCTGCAAAGAAACTAGAGGAGTTTAATGATCCCACACTGATTTTGCCACCAGCCTCTTGAACCACAGTGCACACATAAACACAGGTTAGGCAATCAGTTGTATCAAAAAAATCTGCCCAAGACTTTCAGCATTTCAGGAGGGTCCTTTTATTTTTTGGAGGGGGAAGGAAATTTGCCCAGCTTTTAGTTCTTAAATCAAGAAAAAAAGTGTGTTCATCTGCAAAAACACACATTTCTTCAAGAGAGACAAGATTTTGCTTTGTTATCAGTGTCATGCCTGTATTTGTTTGTAAGCCCTGTACCGGGACAAAAATATCCCTTTGCTGTAACTGCCATACAAAATAAATTACTTTCCCCACAGCCTGAGTGGGATTCCTGTTCTCTCGTCTCCTGCTTGTATCATCACTAACTTCTCTTTGCTTGATTCATCAGCTCAACTGTTCATCCTGGAAAGAATGTCTGATTTCTGTGTCACACAACTGGGATGAATCCACACAGCACATGCATCCAGAGGAGCTCCAGGGCAAGCTTATGCATTAAAGTAAACCCATTAGACCTGTGGAATGAGTAAGCCTTCCCTTTTATGCTTATTGTGGGCAATGCTGCAACAATTTCTAATGATTTTTTTATGACTTTGGCCTACGAGAGAATCCAGGCAGAATAATCCAAATCTACATCCAAACCTTTTTGGCCATACAAGGAATGCTGCATGACTTTATCATGTATATGAGAATCTAAAATGAAAATTATTGTAAAAAAAATCCGAACTTATTTTCCTAATGAAAATTTGTTGCACTGCACATTGGCTTCAAAATGTTTAATTAAAAAAAAAAAAATTTAAAATAGAATGTCATAGGCTATTTCTGTTGAGAAGTCAAGGCTTTGGAAATTCTAGTGATATGAAACTAATAGCTAGTTGCTCGACTGCAAGAGGCACAACTCTTCTCCAGCTAATTACAGGTCAGAGCCAATTGAAGAATACTGAATTATTAAGGTCTTACTGTACATTCTCGGGCTGTTAATATCTATTAGATTACAGCTGCATTACACTGAGCACTCTTTTCAGCAGGAGATTAGAAAGTACATTTTTAATGCTGCTTACTCTTCGGGTGGATCATGGTATTTACATACCATATGTCAGCATGAGATTACAGAATGATTTATGTTTTTTTCCCAGACCTTGCCAGTAAACTGCAACTGGCTCCAGTAAACTATGAAGCCGAAACCCCATTCCAACATGACTCTGACAATTCAGCTCTCAAAGACCACCAGTGACTGGTACAATCAAACTTCATACAAAGCAGCATTTGACTTGCCCTATCTCAACACCATTACGTGATCCAGGCTGTTTTTCTGTCAAGAGAGACACAGAAGATGAACTAGGGAGATCTGCTTCACTCTAAATGAACTAGTCCTAAACTGCATGCACAAAAAAGATGAAGTCATCTCATTTCTTGGAATAAAGAGCTGCCACCAAAGCCATACCAGCTACCAACACTCAGGTATCATAGTTCCTTCTGTAACAATGCAGAGGGCATCCAATAAACAAGGAAAACTATTTGTACTTGCACAGTTGTTACCTAAAAGTAGTTACTCAAACACCCTGTACATAATGCCTGTAGCATGCATCAAAAGAACTAGAAAGTACCTAGATGAATGCACAAATTAATTCATCATTTAAAAAAAAAAAATCTAATGGTGTAAGAAAATACATTGATTTGACATGATAATATAAATAAATTGATAAATATTTAATGGTTCTAATGTGGCAGTGAAGAACATCAGGATTGAACTCAACATTATCTGTTTAAAGTTGAACGGAACATACTTGAACGTTTATCTATTGCAACGTATTTTAAAGATGACATATCAAATCAGTTCTAACAGTCCAACAAAAAATGGTGTAAAATTTTAAGCCTCTGCAAATAATGCATCACCTCTGTGTACATATGCATGCACAGCAGTCTGTACTTTACCTTCAGTAGGTAAAGCTGCCACAGACTAAAAAAAAAAGTGTGCTTGATTACTGTAACACTAGGTTTACTAAGTTTCACTGTTTCAGAGACAAACAACAGTATGGGCAGAAAAAAACTCACCAAACCGAGTAACCCTTTCAATTCCCAGCTTCTTTGCCCTTTACTTTTCCTAAACCTACTTTGTTTCATTAAGGGAGCTGGCCATGACAGCAAAAGGAAACCATCATCTTCTATTAGGAAGTACACTTCCAGGATGATGATAGATGAAAGCAGTTGTCAGGAAGGACATCAACATTATCTGCCAGTTTATCTGAAGGGTTTGTCCATTAGCTGCATGCCAAAACCCAATTACACTTGGAACACAAATGGAAAAGCTAAGCAGGAGAAGTATCCCTCACTTTCCCTCCTATCTGGTTAGTAAAGGAGGCTCACTAAACTGTAGGGACATAAGGGCTATTAATGCTGCAGCACAGCACAAGCCTGGGAGAATCAGCCTTGTAAATATTTCAGTGGCAACAAGAACAGTGAGATCAAAATACCCTGTCTGTCATCAGCCTTGTCAAGTCTAACAGGTATCTTGTGCCTCCTGAAAGCATTCCATTAGCGGGAAGGGACACTTGAAGGAGAATCAATTTCAACTCCTATCCTATGCTGCCATCCTCTCCCTTTACATGTCAACAAGAGAAGAGACTTCAGAGAGGGAGCATGCAGGAAGGGCCTGAGAAACGTACGCTTGTCCAAGTTTGAAGGTTTTTATTACAGCTTACTACTAGCCTGTAACAGACAACTGAAAGCCTTTTGCCAGTGAACGTGGCAATTGCTTTCACACCAAAGGGCTCTTGACTAATAAAGGTGAGGGGGCAGGGGGGAATAAAAGAAAGCAAAACACTGGATTTTATCTAGAGGAAAAAAACATACATGTCTTCAAAGCTATTTACCTTTACCATGAGCAGTGTGTTCAGCAGGGGCAAAGTATTAGGTTACTGTTCTCTTTCGCCTTCTTGCTTCCACAGCATTTGCTTACATGAAGATTACAACAATCTCTGTAGCTTTTAATATTTGTTTCCACAACATTCAGGTGGAAATGAAACACATCCTAGCATTTCCCTCTCTAAGCAAATGAACTAAATGGTAGAAAATACAGCATTGGAGGAGGGGGAATTTGGTAGCGTATAACCATTCTTTTACACAGGGAAAGTGTTTGTGCACCAGGTTCAAGAATTCACTCCAGGAAATCTTGGGCAAACCTTGCATGTAAGGACAATATAATACACTTCACAGACGTCAAGTTCAACCACCTGAAATTGGAAAAGAAAAATATTTTGCTCCAGGTCATGAGAGTAAATATATACCAACAGATCCTGGATCAGTACTGGCAGGAGGATGTTTTCAGCTTTCCAGGCCTGCACTTGAGTTGAAGAACCAAAGAAAAATCTCAGCTGAAATTAAAAGAAAGCAAAAGAACATGAATCACTATTGCATCCACGAATATTCTGGGTTTTTCTCTTACAAAATACTGCACAAATACTTTGTAGCATTTTAGGTTGTAGCTGTACTGCTTAGAAATATTGCTTAATTTGGGAATATGAATTCCTCCACTAAAAAACCATGGTAGTTTGTACAGTGGAGTAACAACAGTGGAAGAACTGAGGCGTGCCTTGAACTTGAAGGTCTCTGCTTGGCAGAAGCAAAACACAGCTAGCTGTGCTTTATTTATTCACTCAGTGTAGAAGGAAAGCATGCCCTCGTTTCTGTTTACTCACTTGTTGAACCAGCTAGGCCCCCAGCCCTCAGACAGAAGTTTCACTGACAGCACAAATCCCCTTGAAGCCTCCTACAGCTACAGCAAAACAAGAATACTTAGTAAATATTACCTATTGTTCACACTGCAAGGTCAATTCCCCTCTGTTGCCTAGAAAATAGTAATTTTTTTTCTTCTAAACACACTTTAATTTACATTTCACACAGTTATATCCCTCCTTCTCTCCATCATGGAATTAGAAAGATATTTTCAGTTCAGGATGTCCTTTAACTGGGGGCGGATGGTACAGTTCCTTCCTAGACTGGGAGGCTGATAGCAAAACTAGACCTCCATGCCCTCCAGAAAAAGTGTCAAGTTGTTTGATTTTAACGCTGATGAGAATGATCCTTATATGCAATGCTGATACAATAGTCCTTCAATGTATTTGCCCATTTTTCAGCATTCTGTGGTATCCTTCTCTATCTGTTACTGAAGTAAAATACACACTCCACTCACTGCTCTGTCACATGCAAGCAACTCAATAGAAAAATATTCCTTAAATACCAGTAGTACAGTAGTTTTATCCTTCAATCCTCCTGTTCCTCCTTTTATGATAAGCAATTTTGTGTCAATTTAGAATAGAAACATTGTGCTGAACACCTCGACAGCAGCACCAGTCCAAGAAATCTGTTCCGTTTCAGGCAATATATGGTTCCTTGAGAAAAATTGGAAGACCTCGTATCTTTTACTTTGCATTAGTAGTTTCTTATACTCATCTGCACAGCTGAAATCCACTAAACTGAATCTAAAACTACAGCCCTACCCTGATACAAACTTGGTTTTAGCAAACAAAGTAGGTTTTATTTTAAAGTGAAAAGGAAGTACATGAATACCATACCATAATGTGTAAAAAAAGGGTAATTCTCAACAAATCTGGAAAGGGAATATGCAATTATTGCATTATTGCAAAAAGAAATCAGATTCTTTGGAATATATTATACAGGCTATGAATTTAAATAATTCTAGAACATTTTCCCATTTGCCAACAATAAAAAGCCCAAATATATCAGATGTCCTGAGGTGAACACTTGTTATTTATCCTACATCTAAAGCAAATATATGGAATACTTTAAATGTTATTTCTAAAGCATCTTCAACTTATAATCACAAAGTGTCTGCACTTTGACAATTCTCCAGAGAAAGATCTTCTATTGACTCTAAAGAAAGGAATTTAAAAGGGCATCAAAATGTTATACTTCACCAAATATAAATATAACCTCATTTAATTGGGGAAACAGTTTAACATATGCACCTGGGAAACAGAGAAGCATGGCTATTAAGATACCAGGGGAAAAAAAGAAAAGTAACATTATAAAACATTTAACTCAAAATCAGAACAGTTCTTTAATAATTGCAAATGAACTTTTTACAATATCCATTTTCTAACTTTCTGGGCACACTTCCTGGTAAACACTTGAGTATCCTCTGTGAGTTACAAAGAGTAAGTTTTCTGTGTTATACAGATAAAAAAACCTGAACATTCTTAACAACTTGGCATCACATCTTTTAAAAAACAGATCACACAATAATTTAGACAGCATTTATAGCATTATAAAATCAGACACCCCCTCTTTAATCACTCACAAGAGCAGTCATTAAGAATACAACAGTTTTAGGAATACAAATAATGAGGATGTAAAACTATCTGTGCAAAACTGCATTATTTTTACTGTCTAAAATTTCAGGAAGTAACACCGCCAAAAGCAGAGAGAGGATAACAAAGACAAACAGTCATGAAAGCAATGCTACCTTAGATTTTTAAACAGGAATCACATCATGAAGTAAATATTACATAAAGAAAAAAAAAAATCTGATGGCACCTTGAACAACAATGACAAGTGTCCTGGAAATTGCAGGTGAACAAGAATTCATACAGATTCACGTTAAAGTCTCTTTCAGGAGTAGCAACTGATTTGGGGGTATCAACTCTAGCATTTCTTTCCATGCAAAAATCTATCTTTCCAACATCTTTGCTTTGCGGGCTACTAATGCATTTAAGAATGAGCAGTCTTTTGAGGAGTGTGCTTTCTTCCATGCATCTGAAATCTTTAAAACAGCTGGATCATTGATTCCCTGGACTTCCCTACTCCAATCCATTTAACTGCAGAAGAGAAAAGCAAACTTTTATTTTAAGTAATATGAAGCAAGAGTGGATTGCAATAAAAAAAAAATCTCAGTTGAACAAGAACTATATTACAACACAAAGAAAGGACGAATATTAAAACTTCTGAATATTTTCTGTTCAACAACTACATAGATGGATAAAAGGAAGTATAGCTATAGTCATAAGTGTCACCAGGTGCATCAAAACTATCACAGCTATAAACTAGTTTTCAATATTTTGCATGTTCATTATATAAAATGCCAGACAGGTTTCATGAAGCAGGAGTAAACCAAACCAACAAGAAGAACAACAGGAAAATCCATTTTACTTACCAGGAACACCCAACTCCATTTCTATAAAGCGAACATAATTTTGTGCATTTACAGGCAGCTCATCAAACGCCCTTGCATTTGATATGTCTGTATCCCATCCTGGGAGTGTCTCATACTGAACCTCTACTTTATTTAAGACCTCCTGGTTGGCTGAGAAGCAAACAGAAACAAAAACGTTATGTCCCCAAATACTATACATTCTCTACTATGAAACATCTAACTGTAAAGCTTTTTATTCTTTTTTTTTTACACAAAGAGGTTTGCTTATAAGATAATACCAGCATTAAGGTGCTGAAGTGCCATTTTTTGTTAATAGAAGCACAGGGAAAAAAATCCAGTAACTATCAGAGCTTAGACTTTAGGAACTCCAGTGCTCAATCACATCCATAGATTTTGCTTAAACCACAATTTTTTCTGTTCAGAAAACAACTTTTCAGGGAAAACAGTTCCCTAAAAATGTGTTTGGTTTTTATTCCTGAACAAATACCAAGATCCAGCTCCCCATTCATGAGGGAATTGTGAAAACAAAATTAAGAACCAGCTTCTAAGTATCAGGCAGACAAAACACATTTTAAAATGGCATAGCAGTGTACTTTTTACTAAACATAATCATAAAGGTGCAGTTTATACATAACAGACTTCTGATGCCCACAGACCCTTTGCCCCAAAACTCTACAATGCATGTGTCAGCCAGTGTGGAATCCCACAGGCTGTATGAAAAGTAACTTTTCCCATTGCTTCTCAGAACAGCAGCATATTCTATTTTGTCCTTCATTTAGTAACTTGCTACACTGTTGTCCATTAACTCTGAATCCTGTGATGGATCTCCAGTACTGAGAAAGATGTGTATTGTTCTGGACTTGAATCACTCCAGTGATTATCTCAACATTAGTCTTGGAATGACACAGGGCAACAAAACAAAAGCCTCAAGCCTGAAAATGGTCAAAATGCATTTATTAAAAAATCAGAGGCATTGATTCCTGCTGTCCTAAAAAAGGCAGCGGTCTGCCAGAGGCACTGTAATTAATGTTACATAGGCTCTGCATCTCACATCAAGTCACTCCTGCAAAGGCATCTCGTCAGCTTGGGAGAGGGTTTCAGGTGCGAGAGGCACAGCAGAGGTACAAATACAAAGCCATGGCTAATACTCTCCAGCATGTGTGTAGCCAGCAAACTCAGACTCAGCATACTGAACCATTTGTCCTGGTGCAGGCAATACTTCAACAGAGCAGTGTTGTAAGGATAGCCTTTATGAAGCAGGCATTTTGAGTAAGGCTGAGAAGACTCTGCTCTACTGTCCTCAAACTCTACAACAACAAAGAAATGCGCCATTTTTGCACTGAGGTTCAGGTTCCCAAGTTAAGCCAAATGATCCTGAATCAATACTTGTGGCAATCCAAACAGACAGGCAGGCACATTAAGGATGTTGGGTTGTAGAGGCCAAGGAAGCACTTTCTTCACTGACAGTAGTAACAACTGAGGTGTTGTCTGCTGTACAGGTGATCTGTAGAACAGAATAGATATACTCAAAGGTGCCAAACCACAAACTAATCTCCAGACAGTGCAGATGGTCACTAGCCTCTCTTCCTGAAGAGGGAAAGTGACTGAACACATGACCTTGGAGGTCCACAGGCATTTTTACTTTATAGCTTCTTTGATGAGGTTAGAGGGAGAAAGCTGAAAGCAATTGGAACTGAATGGTCTCATTTCAACTACAATCTTCCATTAGTCTGTATTAACTCAATTCCTTACTTTCCCATAAGAGAGGAAAAAGAAAGAGAAGGTACACATTCCTTGACGTTTCAAGATATTTTTGTTCCAGGAGTTGTGATAAAAGATGACGTGTGGTAAAGGTAAGCCATAAACTGAGCTCAGTGTAGTAACAGATGTAGCTACCATCTAGATTTCTCTCAGCTCTTCACTAAGGGGATTTGTCTTATAGGGTTTCCAGAATATTCCCTAACATCTTAACTGGATGACAGAGCAAATAGAATGATATTGTAATTTGGAGACTGATGTGATGTTACTTCCAACTCAGAAATAATTGCTTGAATTTGGGACTTGGTACCACTGTAAGAGAAAGATCTCCAGCAATTTCCAGAAACTGAACATGAAAACAGTCATATAGGTCAGACCAAAGGTGCCTCTGGAACACTATTCCAGCTCTTTAATCTACAGCAGAAGCCCAAGCAAAAAACACAAGAAAAAAAAATGCACTCAAGAAGTAAAGCTTCTCCAAAATAATCTCCTAGTTTCCTAAGGATCTCTCTTTTCAAAGTTTCCTGAGCTAGAGGTTGTGTGTGTCTCTGCTGAGATCAACTGTGTCTGAACTTCGACAGGAGGCATTATCAGAACTAGACCACAGCTTTCACATTCCTTTTAAACTGATTAGCTCAGAGCTACCAGGGAGGTCCATCTTCCATGAACTCCTAGGACTGAGCAGTTCCACAGCAAGAGACTACAGCCCCATAATACCAACTGAGGTCAGCTGTACATTTACAAGACATTTAAAGTTCTTTCTTAGGAAGCAATTGTGAAATGCCCATAAAAATCTAAGCTAAAAAAAAAAAAAACAAAACACCTCCTGAGTGAGACTTGTATGATTCTCAGATCCAGGTGGAAAAAGGAACAATATATGAAATATGGCATGCTTTCCCTGAGATGGTGGGTACTGTGTGCTTCTAATTTAGAGACAGTCATTTCACAAGAAGAGTAAATCATGAACATCTCCAAGAGAGTGGGAGGGTAGGAAGGGGAGAGAGAAAAATAGTATGCCAGTGAGAGATTCCCAGACTAGATCTTTTCTAAATTAAATTCAAATGTCAGTGGCAAGTTTGAAAAAAATTTTAAAAATATAAAGAAAATTATAAAAGCACATAGCACGCAGAGATGCAGGCATCAAAAAAAGTCTAATGGTCTGCAAAACACAAGGTGGGAAGAAAGTTACCTTTTGGTTTTTATGCCAGGGGCAGGGGTAACCTGCAGCATATGTGCTGAAAATGCTGCCAAATGTTGAAGAGTATAGCAAAGAGAGGTGTGGAACACAGAGGCACTGTGAGAGACAGCATCTTCCAGCTTACCAGAAGTTCAGCTCAAACTCCTTCCTGACACTTTAGGAAGGAAGACAGCATGTCAACAGCTTCTACTAAATTTCTACCAGAATTCTTCATTGTTCATACAGTACAGAAAAACACAGTTGGCAGATGAGCCACATGGTGCTGCTACGACCAAAGGTCAGCTACCTGTTACTGTGGCATATATGAGGGAATGAAGACTGCCTCCTCAGGAGTTTTATGTAACCAGATTCTGGTTCCATCTCAGACACACAAAGAACGAAAAGAAAGTATTTACTGAAGTCTTAGTACTGGACAACATGGCCACCTGCTTATGTCAGGTCCTACTGGCTTGAGCACAAGACAGTCCAAATAGCTCCAGGCTAGATGACAGGGCTACAGGAAAAGCATTTATTGAGTAGTTCTCAATTCAAATGTGCAATCTCCATTATGTTCAAAGACCATTTAAAGCACACACAAATGTCCTTAATGTTTTGATATGGATATCAATCAAGATTATCAGAGTCTTAAAAAGGGAAAATCATTCCCTGGTTTAGTGCAAGATGAGTACTGAATTTCCTGAATAAAAGTGCATTACATGTCTTTCAGCATGCATTCAGACTGTAACTGGCACTTTTGCTTGAAGATACTGGAGGGAAAATGAGAGAACTCCCACAAGCACATGGGGGAACAAAAGATGATTTTTTTTTAATTCCTTAGGAATTACTCTAACAGATATGTGCTATTTTCAAAGACTACTGGCAGATCATCACTTACTCCTTTATATGAAATTACATCTTTGTACTTCATAAATCCTTCTGTGAGTTCTATCCAATTACTACAGTTGATCTCACCCACAGAAAGTTCTCTGCTGATGATATCATATGAAAAATTGTAACCTATGACCAGCCTCTACCCCAAGTTACCAATCAGAATGAAAACTGGCATCTAGGGACACATGACAAAAAACAAAAAGCCCAATCTTTAGTACTGTTTAATGTTCTTCCTTTTTTTGTATAGTATCTCTACTGAACAAGACGCATTATCTACAAAAACACTGGCTTGTGATAACTGAACATTTTAACATGTAGGTACACTAATGAAGTAAAAATGATCACTAAAATGACCACCGCACTCCTCAGAAGCTACAGTTTCTATCATGCTAAGCTGAGGAGCAGTAGAAAATAGACTTGTTTTCACCTAAAGTAATAGTTCATTTTCTCCTCCACCCCTTTCCCCTCTTTTCGGCTTGGTAGGTGTAACAGGCTTCTGGCTGCTCTGTGAACCATTAAAAGAAACTGAACTGTTAGAAAAGTATTGCATGGTGAGAAAAACATAGCTTTTCAACAGGACTCGTTTTCTCAAGTAGTTCATGATGCGCTTAAAAGAAGAATAGGCCTGCTAAAAATGGGGATCAATACAGTAATGGGAACAAGATAACTGGGTTTAGTGTATGAAGCAAGCTTCCAATTTAGCCTGAAGGTGATTCAGGCTGTATAAAAGAAAAGGGACAAAGCAGCAACAATATTTATGTTTTAGAAGTTTTATATATCACTTTGCATCTTTCTAGTAGAAAAATGACAGTATTGGTACAGGTGTGGTAAAATGTGTCTTTGGTGCATCTGGGAAGACATTAATGGCTTTGATGCTGAAGTACCACACTGCTGTCCAAGTTTTACAAGGAAAATGCATTTCAAGTATCAGATCACATCTCACCAAAACCTAAAACTGTTAAACAAGCAATCTTACCAGGAAAATGAGGTATGATTTCACCATCTAGTTTGTATGCAACACCAACTTTGATTTCTGGAAATACGTCCAAGATATCCAATTTGGTAAGTGCCAATCTACAAAGAAACATTACTCCAGTTAAACAAGTTCAACAACAAATTCTCAAATCTTATCACATACAAAAAAAAAACCCAAACCCCCCACAACAACAAAAAAAAAAGAACAACAAAACAAATAAACATGAAATTGATTTCGGCAAATTGCAATTATCTTCATTAAAAAAAGAAAAAAAAAAAAAAACACCAAAAAAAAAAAAAAAAAAAAAAACAAAAAAAAAAAAAAAAAAAAAAAAACCAAACAAAAAAAACCAAAACCCAAACAAAAAACCCCACAAAAAAAACAAAACAAAAAACCACAAAAAACCCAAAACAAACAAACAAAAACAAAAAACCAAACAACACACAACAAAAACCCACCAGCCAAACAAAAAAACCCTTAAACACCCTTGTTGTTCCATCCTTAGATCTAGTACTGCAAGAAGTTGGCAAAAATCAAAGAACAGGCATACTCTAATTGAAGTCATTGGTCTATAGTTTCAAGTGTTATAATTTTAATTATAATATATAATGTATCATTTTAATGAGCATTCTGCCAAGATACTTTATGACCATTCATTTGAGATGGCTTCATTTCATGATGCCTGTTGTTTTCTGTTCCCATCCTCTGCCAAATATTCCTGTCCTACAGTGAAGGCACCAAATTAATAAAACACTACATCTGCAAATAACTAGCTACATCTTATTTTAATTTAAAACAAATGACAGGAAAACCAGAAATATTTTGGTAAAACATGTATTTACACTATTTGATCTACTACAACTTTTACACCTGTTTCAGACACCTCTTTTTCGTTTTAATTAAAATCTCCAAGTCACATCCAAATGTTCTACATTTGCACATATTTATGAAGATACTGGTGGATTCCCATTTGTCTTATTTTGAAAACAAACTAACAAAACAACACCCCACCAACTATATTACATTTTAAGGCCCTTGTAATGCATTTGATTTGGTTTGGGTTTGCTGCAATGGTAGGGCTTGGGATAACTTGAAGCATCAAGTACTAAAGGTAACCAAGTGCTTCTTCGATAATTTCAAATGAGAAATAGAGATGTGCTACAAATAAAGAAAAATCTACAAGTATTAAAATGTCAAATAAAAAAACCCATTTAATGGTAAGAAAAATGAGGAACAGCTAATTTATCAAAATATCAAAACAATCAACAAATCAGTACTAACAGTCAATGCTACTAACCAGTGTATGTACAATTCAGACTAATCTGCAGCAATTCATAATTTTATGTCACTTTTCCAGCAAATCTGTCAAAAATACTCACGCAGTAAATCCATTAATCATGTAGGCGTATCGGAGTGAGACAAGATCCAGCCAGCCACATCTTCTCTTTCTACCAGTAGTAACACCAAATTCTTTACCTCTCAGCTGCAACAATTCTCCAATTTCCTAACAAAGAGTAAGACTATCACGAGTGTGTAGTTTTTTTTGACTTGCAATACATCATGAAGGTGTTTACTTAAGAACATTTTACAATATGTAGTAAATTGTCTTAAAAATTCTTCCCCCAGTTTTTCACAGTGCTGTCTGTTGTGATCAAAATAAGAATACAGAATGCTATTTCTAATTCAAGAGAGTGCTTTTTATGCAAATTTGTCAAAACTTTTTCCTGTTCCATAAATGCCTTCAATTCCATAGAAAGGTCTAAGAAACAATCAGATTTGGCAGTCCTGTAAGCTCAGCCTAGAATCAGAAGACTGACAAAGTCATCTACTTGCATTTAACCATAAGAGAGGCAAGATACAAGAAGTTATTTCATCCAGTCACGGGTCATATCTAGGGCTATAATACTCACATTATCTTGTTCTGTAGGAAAGGCACCAATTCCAACTCTCGTTGTATACGCTTTCACAACTCCATACACTTCCCCAACATTCTGTGGTGGCATGCCCAGACCAGTACACACTCCTCCAACTGTGCAGTTTGATGAAGTCACAAAAGGATATGTGCCTATTAAAAAACAAACAATGGTTTTAGAAACTTTTTAGAACACTATTTTTTAGTTGTTTGGGGTTTTTTTTAATCTAATGTGGTGAGTGCATTGCACTTACCTAGGTTTTATAACACTAAAAAACAGAACACACAATAAGTATATTTTGCAGTCAAGAACATATTCAATGAGCTCTTAGATTTGTATGTACATTATCTGATCCACCTCTACTGAAAAAGGTAGAACACTTACCACTTTAACTGAGACAGAGGCAAAAGTTGACTACATTACAATCCTGAATGATCATACAAATGAACAACTGGAGTAAGACACCAGAAGACCATGCCTTGCTATCTTATATACACTCACTAATAGAACAATACACAAATTTAAAGGGAAACTTAAGAAAATGGTATTTACAGGTTAGAGAATACAGGTTTACCGTTTTTAATTTGGGGAGGAAAAAAAAAATACAATCTCTACATGCTGGTCAGTCCATTATAAGGATAAAAAACTGCAAGAAACACAGAATTCTGTAAAGAACAGAATCATTTACTTCCATAATCAAATGCAAAACCAACCAACCGAATATTAAAAATAGAAGACTCCTGGAATGTAGTCCAGTTTATTAGTGGCAAAAGTTTATCTCTAGTTAAATATTCATTCCTCATACAAAATACAGCCTGGACTGCTAAGAGTTAAACATCTCAAAATCCCTAGGTTTATATATTTTCTCTCTTGTTTTCTTTTTAAATAATGAAAAATGAAACAGAGCATGCCAGTCCTTAGTTGAGTCGTGAACAAATACTTCAGTCTCATAATAACTGCACATAAGCAAGAAACTTCTACCTCATGCATCAGATAGGTTGTTTGTCTTTTGATATGAGTTAGAGATTGAAGAGAAGAACGCTCAAGACATAAGAAACTGAAAGCAAGAGAGGTCTTTCAGCAATACAAACAACTTTAAAACCTCAAAATCCTTCAGAGACTGTTCAGTAAGGTTTTGCAGATTAGCTTCAACTATCTCTAGGTTCTTTTGCTTAACTCAAATTGCTCAAGAGAAAACCCAGGCTTACAGGTGACAGATAGAATAACGTTTGCAAACTGCTGTTTCCTTTCTTAGAACACAAAGCAGTTGAGATTTTCTTTATTATCAGGTAAGTCTAGCTAGTAGATGTCAAAACCAAAGTCAACAAGACAATTCTTACTCACTTTTACCTCCCTGCCTGATATCTTTACGTCAGTTTATCCTCAGTGAGAATTTAAAAATACAGGAGACCACATCCCCACACCTCCACCCCACCCCCAGCAAATCCACATGTGCGCTACATCACAGGTTCCGGGGAAAGAGAGATGGACTGCTGGGATGGGGCTCTAGCATCCTTACTGACAACGGATACACATTCATAAAATTCACTTCAGTATTAAGACTTCCACGAAACAAGGCACAGAAAGTAGCCTCATTTAGAATGCTTAGTAATTTTGGCATTGTCAAGTGTTTTGACTAGGACTCGCCTGTTGTTAACCCAAGTGTCCAATCTACTGATGCTGTCTGCCTAAGCAGATATTCTGTGTTTGGGTCTCACAGCACAGACAGAGGAAAAAAAAAAAACCCTAAGTGACCCAAACATCTCTCTATGAAATCCTAAATCCTCACCACTTACAAAAAACGACCTAGAGTTTTCTGTAAATACTTCGGGTTTGAATCAAAGATTTCCCTGTGACAAGGGTATTTGAAGAATTCGTTCCCCTTTTTTTGACATGTTAAAAAAGGATATGCCTTCTAATGTTCAGATAATCAGAGGAAAACTTGGCGCTTACGCTTACAGTGACTAGTCTAGAAGAAGTTTTCCTCTTAAAAGAGGGGACTTTCAAATTCAGGATGTTTGAAAATGCCCAATATCAGAATTCATATCAATTGAAAGCAGAGTGACTGCCAATTTTGTATTTGTCTGACAGAACTCCTTACAGGCCTCAATTTCAGACTTAAAATAAAAATGATACAGATATAAGACTAGTGAGACTGAAGAAAAATGTGACAAAATGCAGGAGTCAAACTTAGAGGCTGCTTATGCCTACACAGAGGTATAATAAACTACCTGTCCTCACAATATTATGATAACCAAATGTAATCATCCCATTAAAAAAAAACAAACAAACAAAGAAGCTGCTTCTATCTAGAAACTTCTTATTAGCAAAATTACAGTGTTTTAAGAACAACTGCACCATTTTTAATATCAAATTGATTGGAATAACCTTTTCACTCTTGCCGCATTAGCAATCCAGATTACTGACACCTTTCCTGACATTGGGAAACAGTGGAACACTAAGTGTTATATAAAGATTTTTTTTAAAAAAGCAAGCTGATTTTTCTAAAGTCAAGAAGTATTTTTGCATATGTACTTTACCTCTTAAAGCTCTCTATTTTGATTCTCAAGTGTTTTCTGTAGATACACATAATTGTGAGTTATTTCATATGAAATTTATAGACACTGAAGTAACAGGTACACTAAGAAAAGCCACCTGATCTTTACTTTTATTCAAATAATTACTCTTGGGAGAGTCTAAGGCCTTTTGAAATATTTTAGTTAACATACTCACTCCTGTACTGTCTGCTAGTCACAGAGCACTGTTCTTCCAAAATACAAAACAATTCTGCCATAAGATCAGCTAAGCATGGAAGAGTTTATATTTAGTGTTCCTCTTTCACAACATACATGTATAGCAACATGTGTCTCAAAAAAGTCATACCTACCAAAATCTATGTCCAGAAGTGCTGCATTTGCACCTTCTACTAAGATCTTCTTTGGTGGTCCATGTAAAGCCTCATACATGAAATAAACACCATCCCTTACCATTGGTTTTACTTTTTCCATGTAGCCCTGAATAATACAAAAGACTGTTGTATAGTATAATTCCATTATGATAAAGGCAGAGTAGAATTGCTATTGCTCCCTCATAACAATGCTCATATTCCTTCTAAAAAGGAAAAGAAACACTAAATACGCCATAATACGTGAACAAGGGAAGGAAGAACACAGGACTCAGAATTACACAAGAGATGTGTATGGTCTTTGTAGGAGGAAAGAAAGAAAACAGGGGCAGCAGGAGGCGAAGAGAAATAAAATCAAAACTACTGGAATACTTTAGAAATATTCAAGCATGACTATAATCACTATACTCAATTTGGTATTCCATTTCTGAATGTTTAAAATTCTCCCTCTAAACTGGCATGTAGGGAGCCAACAAATGCACACATTTGCAAATTGTAATTAAGTCAAAGTAAAAAGTAACTCATTGGAATTAAGGGTCAAATGCTTGAACGTCACTGACTAGCTGGATGCAAGAAGCCAGTAATATTCAGATTTATCACTTAGTACACAGTCTTTTTCCCCATGAGAACAGAGGGAAGTTCTCATTTTAACAATTTACTTCATATGAAATACAACACTTTGTCTTTTCAGAATTGAATCAAGTGTATTAGTGTAAGACAAGTAATTTTCCTGAAGCTACAAATACATGTTGTGTTTCCACCCTAACAATATGATTTAGATATTCTGTAATCCTAATGTGTATTGAGTAAACTATAAAGCATTATGCATAACTCAACTAACAGGTTTCCAGGTCTACATATTGATAAAAGTACTACAACTTAACATGTGCCACAGGCATTATTTAAACTAAGAAAAACAGAAGTGCTAAGAACTCCCATATATTCCATTCTAGAGCTGTAAAAGTGAGTTTAGTGTGAACCAAGGGTATGAAGGATGATTTATTTGGCCTGATTTTCTGAAAGAATTAAACATTTAACTCTGCATGCCCTCCATGCTCCACACATACCTCAATGGATCTGAACAATTTGCCAAATTCGGTTGAAGTTTTTTAAGGTTAAAAAAAAAATCTCATACAGTTCAGTTTCTCTAAAAAGCATTAACAAAAGGGTTGGGTGTAAGGGTAAGACGCTTCAAATTTTTTTCAAATAAGAAATCGGATGCAGTACCAAAAAAATTAATACTAGTGAGAAATCCGTCAACTGTCCCAATTGCAGGGAAAACACCAAATCAGAAATTTTAATTAACCACAAGACTTAGTTTGTTGGCAATCAGGCTTCATTAGTCCTGCTTCTATCAACTTACATTTTTCTGTGTTGCTAGACAGATTGTTTTCTTAAGACTTGTTACCTAAAGTAATAATTTACTTCAGTTCTTAACTTCTGACACAAGGATTTAATATTCTGCCTTACAATGAAACATGCTTTCCCCAACTGTAATCCTGGTTTTTAATTTTTTAATCCTAGACAGTATGTTTGAGCAAATGGAAGCATGTAAAAAATAATTCACCGTATACAAGCCTTTTTCTTAAAATTTATATTATTTCTCTTGAAACCAAGTACCTGAAACATTGCATAAAGTGGGGTCAAAAGTGTCCCTAATGAGAGCAGACTCTGAAAAACAGGTATGTAACAATTTTTCATTATACCTATTCTAACTCCTCACACAAGCATGAGCATCAGTCACCAAAGGATTTATGTATCAGTAGCTGTATGCAGTAACCATGCAATTTAAGAGACAGAAACAGGCTTACCTTGAGCTTCTCCAACTCCCCTTCAATATCTATCTTTAAAGTAGGATATATTGCTTTGTATTGATTAGCTAACACTTTGAACCTGGAAGGCAAAAAAAGCTTCACTAAGGTTTTTGTTTGTTTTCTTCCTCAAACTCCCACAAAACTTTAGGTTTTACTGGTTATATATCTGCAATAATTCGGTAATTTAACAATTTTAAATAATAAATTTTGTTAATAATTGAGTATACAGGTTAATACAATTATAGATAAAATTTTAATTTAAAAATTAAATTTACAGGAACCAAATGTAATTTCTTACACAGGGTACTACCCAGAAACTGAAAACTATGTTTACAATTGTGTATTAAAACAGAAATTACCTCTCAGAAAATTCATCAAAATCAGAAACAAGATCACACATCCTGAGTCCACTTCGAGCTGCCTTTGAAGAGTATACTGGACCAATTCCTTTTTTGGTAGTTCCCAAGCTAGCAAAAGATAATAACAGGAGTTATTCTTGGTATGAAACTTAAGGTGTTTTTTCTTCAAATCAAATGCATCCTTAGCATAAAATGAAATGCTGTTAATTGTGTGCATTTAACCTTGTTCCAAGCATTTAAAACAAGATGTTTTTAGTATGCAATCTAGTTTCAGAATATCACTGTTTATACAAGCAAATATATTAATCTTATACATACTTCTAGTTATGAACCAATAACCTCTCATACTTAAGTGACTTCTTAAATATTTATCTGTACACAATTCCCAACTTTTATACTTTAAGAGCCGAGTGCCAAGAAAACATCCTTCAGTACTAAGAACTGAAACTAAATATACACCTTCCTAAATACAGTCCTGAAGACCTAAAGAAAGCTCTTTATAAACCCACAGCACAAACAGTATGGATTTCAAGTTTGTATATAAGAAATATTTAATTCTACATACCTCAGTTGGAGCCAGGAAAACACACAACACTGCCAATTATCCAAGCATGACAGTGATACTCAGAATGCTCTATGTTAAGAGTTTAGGAATGGATTTCCCACTGTAGCTGATTCTGAAAACCTGATTTTTTTTTTCTCCTTACCTGCCCACTCTGCCTGAAAAGTATTTTGCATCTTAGGTCAGTGATAATATACAAAATGCTTGCACTGCCTTTACTGTGAGAGAAACACAACTAGTTCAGAAAGCATCTTCTGCCAGAGCTTTGCTAAACAGCTATCAAAACGGAGCCAAACTGCACTCAGCACAGGCAGGTTATCAAATGTCTTCCCCATCACTCAAGAGATTAAGTAACTTATTAAGAAGTGCTGCAGCATTTTCAAAAGTCTGCTATACATTGCTAAGCTTAGTTTTGCACTTAACTATGTTGATTTGCTTTTTCCTGAGCAGACACAAAAAGCCTTATTTTCTTCAGTTATAAATTCTACATATGCAGAATGGCCCATTGCTCCTCAAACTGCCTTAAAGGTACCATATCATGCCTCAGTACAAGAGGGTCTCCATTTCAAACAGGAGGCACAGGTCGTATCTAACCTTTATGTCAAAGATACCAATTCATATGTAAGTGAACAGAAATACAGCTATTATTCATTTTAGTTACATCCTTAATAGTATTAGATTGAAAACAATAATCTGGTAAAAAACCCTGAATTCTTCCAATTAGTCTCAATACAAGGTAATCTCAGGGTGTGATGTTTACCTCCAGCCAAAAAAAAAAGACATTCTGATCAACTTTGCATCACACAGTATCATTTAACCAGGTCAGGATATCGTGGATTAAAGAACTGGCTCTAGCCACCACCCCATTTATACCCTCCACAGAGAATCTTTTTAAGGAGGGGCTAGTTTCCATTTATCTTGTTTCATTAAGACATATCAATTAATAAAAAAGTTGTCAGAAAACTGTATTTACAGAAGTTGTAACAATCGTATAAGGAGAATGTACTGTATCACATTTTCTATAACCTTTCAGCAAGGAAAGCTACGTGAGCCTTACTTGTTACTGATTCTAAGCTACATTTGAACAGGTAAAAGCATTCAGTTAAAATAAAAGATAAACTTACCATTTATAATGTACTAAGGGTTAGACACACAATTTTAACACCAGATATGCTATGTAGTCAAATCTACAGAAAGACTTATGAGCAGGCTATTTCAATTCCTCACCCCCCAACAAACAGAAGACAATCTTTTGATAATCCTTGACATCCTGTTCTTAGCCAGCCTGTAGTACTACTCTCCCCGCTACAGTTAATTAGACAGTCACTTAAAAGTTAGGAGGAAAGAGACAGTAGTTTTGCCAAGTTTGAAAACAGTATGATCATTGCAGAATTTCAAGAACATCACGGAAAGAAGAAATACAGCATTTTTAAGAGTGACTTTAGTTATTTTCGCTTTGAAAGTAGTTGTTTTAAAAAAAAAATTAATTGGGCTTTCCCTTACAATCTTTAACACTAACCAATTAAGTAGTTACTTCTCTCAAGTGGCTCATTGAGTGTTTTTAATTAAAAATATTGTCATATATCAGTTTCGGCTTGCACTCCAATATTGTGGAACCGCTGATACACACATACTGACTCATTTAAAAAAGTATATTCTTCCATGTACATATAAATACTCATATATATGTGTGTGTGTTTTCTGCTTGTTTTTTAATTCCTAAAATAACAGATAATGGTACAGCACAGACAAGTGTGAAAATGACTCAGTGTAAAAATAATTGACAAATTATCACTGAATAGAAGCCTGTGTAGAGCAAGATCACCCATACTCCACATTGAAGAGTTACATGGATAATTAGTATTTTTTTTAACTTGATGACAAAGACTATGAGAAATTCATTGTATTAAGTCATGTTTGTACAAAGTCATCCCACATTTGACAAAACTACCTACTTCTTTCCTGCTTGTTCCTGCCTCTGTTGCTCTTGGATGCCATCAGCAGCTTGGTGGAAATCAAACACTAAGAAAATAAAATAGCTTAAGTTGAAAATCTGTGTGAAACAAATGACCATATCAGTAATGATTTTGTCAAATAAACTCTAGTTCATTTTTTATCAATATGTGGAAAAATAATATACACACTGAAGAGAGGCAAATAAAATGACAAGTTTTTTCTGCTCTTTTACAAATTACATTTTCTTTTTTTACAGGAAAGAGTTCTAAGGTTTTTCAGGTACTTTCTTTCAAGTGTTTATTTTGCACAATACTTGAAGACTGAGTGTATATATCTCACAGAATAACTAAGTCATTTCAGCTTTGCAGTGGCCCAAAAGATTATATGAATAAGAAAATCCCATGCAGTTGAAAAAAAAATTCCAGAGACTGTAGTAAAAAAGGTCATACTGCTGAAATTTAGGTGGGAACTTAAAGTGCACGTCCTCATTCATTATAAGGATCTTAAACTATTTTATTTTTATGTTTTATACGACATCAATTAAAACACATTTAGAAATGCCAAAGCTCCCACCAACACCCGTTACATAAACAGAAGTCCTCTTCCTTCATAAGGCCCAATTTTTTTTCATGCATTACATTGGTAACAATGACAGAAATTATGCAAAGTATCCCTTGCATCAAATCTTCATCTACCATAAAAGGAAAAAAAAACCCAACCAAAATCCAAAATCTTGCAAGACTCATTTAAAATACAAACACTGGTGCACAGTTTACAGGCAAACAGGAGCCACCTTAATTTTCTTAAGTGCTATCTCCTGAAAGTTAAAAACTAATGTACACATTACACAGGAAAGACTGAAAACTTGCAAGACACAGATTAATTTAATAACTACTCTAGTCTCTAACAAGCATGGTTTTCCTGATTGCTTATCAGTTTGTTTTTGCATTTATTTCCACACATTCCTGTATTTTAAAGGATTACGCTACGCCCAGCAGCTTGAACCTATCTCTGGTTGATCTTTCATTGCAGACTAACCATTCACAGATCATCAATACTCATTTCAGAGAAGATATTTTTATCATGGCAACAAATCTTCAGACTGCCAGCAAAACTTTCTAAACAGAGGCATTCTCAAAGTTCATTTCTGTTAAGAGGGTGAACGACTGAGTGACAGTTACTGGTCCTTTTTACTTAAGTTATGAAAACATCACAGAATTGCCATTCCAATATAATCTACACTAAAAAGTTTTTCCAATAATCAAGCAATTTCTAAGTAATTCACCTACAGTGATTCTTCAATCAGAAAATATACTGCTAACTTAGAAGCATTTACTCAACTATTTCAAACTCATTTGTCACTCCAAAGTAAAAATGTGTTTACTCTGAAACACCATGTTCACCCAGTAAGCTATTCAGATTGGTTTAAAAAAACAAACCAAACAAAACTCCAAAGAAAGCAAAACCAAAAGTAAAAGCAAAAGCTTTTTTCAGTGTTATAAGCTTTTATCTTAAACAGTTTGCATCTTCAGAAAATGACTCCTGGAGCAGCAATAATGTTATAATATCTAAAGATCTAATTTAAAGCATGAATTTATGCAATAAACATGTGGCAGGAGTAGTACAGGAAATGTCTCTGAAGCTGTGTGTTGTTGAATTAAACTCTAAACACCATTTTACTCCAGGCTCTGAACTGCAGCGCTGTATGGAGCACAGGCTGGAATCAGTGCTTGACTGATGAGCTCCTTGCAAGGAGGGCAGCCATTCTCTCCATTCCTGCAGACTCCTTACCATAAAAGCTTCTTTAGGAAGCATATGGCAATTTCCTTGGTAGGGAGACCATTAGTTGGAAGTCAAACCCAGTCACGTGGTTTCCCAGCAGAAAAGTTGCTGTAAGGAATACTGCTTTTACACCATAAGGGGAAATTAATCCTTCAGTCAATTCACTTCTGAATGCTTCTTGACTGCTCCACACTTCTAATCTTTGACTTACAAAGTGAATCTGCTTCCCTAACTAGGTGATGCTTATGGAATAGGATTAGAGTAACTAGAATATAAACCTGGGAGGGTTGTGAGCGGTGAACAGTTTTTTATAGGACCTTCAATAAACCAAAGCAGTCCATGGAGACTTAATCCAAAGAAAAGTACATGCCTATGTAATGAGATGGCTAAAAATTATCACACTCTTACTGCCACAGAAAGTTCAGAGAAATCAAAGATTAACCAAAAAAATCAACAAAAAACCAAACACAAACAGGAACTTACCAATATGAGCCCTGTCAGAAATTATTAGCCTTTTTTCCCAGCCTTCTAGTCCTTAAAAGACAAAATGAAATAGTTCAGATTATGTTTTGTATAGCACTTTTGTCTTCTGATGTATAAAGCATAAATACTTTTTATGTTTAGTCTTCAGTCAATCTATTTAAAGACTGAGCAGTCACGCTGCAGAGTAAAAAAAAAAAAGTAATTTCCGTAATTAAAACTTGGCATCATCCTATAAAGCTGAGAAAATCATGCTTATTCTAAAAAAAAAATCCAAGCTATTCTATTAGTTCCTCAATTTTCACAATTAGTAGCTTTTTTGGTTTTGAATAATCTAGATCATTGACTTACCTCACTTACAGAAGACTGTTGCCAAGCAGGGCTATAGACATAATACAAAGTATACAAAAACTATGTTTGGAATCAAGAAGTGATTACCACGGTGCTTGATTACATTAACATGGCCATTAAAGTGTCCACAAATATTTTAAGAGGTAAAACACCTATGAACAGGTAAACACACTTAAACAAGCTGTTTCGCTTCTTAAATTCGCTTCTTTATGCAGAGAAAAATGTCTGCAGATAATTCATATTTAGAATATATTCTGAAACTACAGAGACTCTTTTTACCTGTCTTCCCACAAGGGCAATGAGACTTCCAGCAAGACTCATGTCAGAAAGCAGTAGTCACAGGCAGTTGTGGAAAAATACATTGTACATAACGTCTATGGAGGCATCCTCCAGCTAAATTTTTTGAGGAGGGCCCCACAAACTATTTTAAGAGTAGTATCTTAAAATTTTCTCACCTTTTCCTTTCTTTAAGTTTTTTTCAGCTTCTTCAAAGAGTCCTGGCAAATGAATTACAACCCCATTTCCTGAAAAAAACCCATCGTGTAACATTAATTTAGTGCATTGTTAAGCATGGGGGGGGG
>VXAU01005059.1:978731-997076 GCA_013399695.1 Formicarius rufipectus | reverse complement strand
GTGGGGGGGGGGGGAAGTATTTCAAACAGCTCAAAGACGCTCCATGTTCAGTGTAGAGGACTTAAGTTTTTAAACTTTCAAGATAATGCAATTTTTTTTTTCTAGGGATTTGTCTAAAAGACAGATTTGCTCCTTTCTACTTACATGCACTCAATCTTTTTAATAAACTCAACTAGCTTTCAATTTAGATCGAAAGAAACAGTAAAATCATGAGATGGTCTGGAATGCAACTTCCTCTTATCAAAAACTAACTTCCCATTTTGTACTTCATTTTAGTAACTACTTGTTTTAAAAGCTTAGCACATTTCTAACATCATTATAAACACTAGCATCCCCTCAGGCTGTGCCCCCTCTGCTACAGGCATTGAATACTCTGTTGGGGTTATTTGTATTGTGTTACTGGTAATCTATCGAGTTGGGGTTGTTAAAAGACTAGTAGAAGTAAGAGACAAAATAAGTAGTAAGTCTGATGGAAGAAAGTTCACCTTCCTACAGCAGTCAGATTGCTCAGAAAAAGGCTGCTAGCTCATACATTAACCAGCATCACTAAGTGCCTAGGAAGGAACATTCCCACACAGCAAAACTGAACCATCTTAGGGTCATAACAAACTCAGCAGATCCTAAGCTACAAGTATAACATGGAGAAAGAAGGGACAAGTCATTCAAAACTATTTGTGTATCATCTAATTTCTAAATATCAAAATACAAAGTATTTTAAGACTTCTTCACTATAACCTTCATGATGTATTCCTAATCTATGGGAATACTCTATTATAATAAATACTCCAATCATTTTGCCCTTGCCCTTTTCTTGAACCTATAAGCTCTTTAGGGGAAAAAAAAATACTGATGATTCCACTGAAAGAGACTTTAAACATAAGGCAAACATAAAAGAAACTAGAACAACAAACTTCAGAACAGCCAAGATCAAAAGACAGAAGATAGAGACAAGAGGATCTGTAAAAACTTCTCTACTGATGCCCATTTTTAAAGGATAGGGCTTTCTTACTCAACAGAGTCCACCAAACAACATATGGCAAATGGGCATCCTTTTTTACTGTTTCCAAGCAATAATCTTAAGAAACATGACACAGTAGCACATCAAAAGATAAGGGAAGTACTGTCATCTGCCTCAGCCCTCAAAACCAGAAGCAGTTAACAACCCAAACTCCCCTTCATCAGCAGGAATCAATTTCCATGCCCACTGGCTCACCTTCTACAGAAATCTTCCCAAAACTATCCCATTATCAAGCCACAATACAGCAGCTGAAAAGAGGCAATTAACCACCATATCCCACCAAGAACAGAGTTACTGCTGACTAGGAGTACACAGTCACTACAAGCTAGACTGTTTATGAATCAAGTAATTGTGACAGAGATGCTGTTCAGCAAACTGGCAATGACCACTTGCTCTTGGCACATGTACCAAGCAGAGGCAAGATTACAGACTCAAAGCACGGAGTTGCAGGAAGAACAGATAGGAGTATGGCAGTAGAGTCCTGATCTGGATGAGTACATCGTGTAAGGGACAGGAATTCTTGGGTATCAAAAAAACAAGATTGAAGTGTTGTGAGGTCACAGCCTTTAGTAACCCAGAGATCCACTTGCTTCGTGAAACAGCACTCAAGCTTATACAGAGTTATAATGGTGTATACGCATGTTTTATATTTACATTCATTTTGAGAGGAAATTGTATGGGCTACACAGCATTATTCCAAAGGCTGGTCCTACAGGTAATCTAAAGTAGAAAAAAACCCACAGAGGATTGGAAACAGGGAGAAGAGTAAGTATGTTATAGGGACAACAGATTGAACAGTCTAAATTCCATTTCATGAAGAAAACAGATCATAGATCCTGACATCACCTAGTACTGCCACTGCCCCAGACTTTTAATGTATGGTCGTAAGAGGACTTCTTGGTAAGAACTCTATGGCAAGGAAGCCCTTTGTAGTCTGCATTCATTTCACAATTCAATGGAAAAGGGAGGAAAGATCTAGGCTTCAGAAAGCACTGGTAGGTACTTCAGCAGGGCTGAAGATTGTAACTGAGACGAGTTATCCTGAGAATAAAAAAATAACTGGCAGAGAAAATGAGAAGGAATGGGAGAATGAAGATATGCTGGGCAGCTAGATGTTTGTACTGACTGATAGACAAGAACAAAGATGAAGTATCCAAGAAAATAAAAGACACTTCCATAATCCAAACGCCACAAATGAGTCAGGGCAGTATTAGGATGACAGTAGAACAGTTCACGGCCATGAAAAATTAAAGGAAAACAAATCCTTCTCCTGTATCTTCTCAGACACATTTTATTATTTCAATATGTCAGAGAGTACTTTAGTTACAGACTTCTATCTTTTAGAGATGTCCACTTACCAATGAATGCAGTAACTTTTGGATTGATGATCCCACTCGGCAGAAGGTGAAAATCATACTCCACAGCATCCACAACAACTGTATGCCCTGCATTATTGCCTCCCTGAGTCGGGGAAGAGAGGGAAAGAAAAAAACCCAGTGTTAATAGTTTTTGACACTAAAGACAAACACACAGTATTAAAGGTGGAATAAATTTGTTCAAATTTCAATGCTATATTTTCATTTCTGTTACCGACAAAAGATCTTTCAAGTATTTCTTTTTTCCAGGAAGTCAGCCAAACTTTTTCTGTCAAACTGGACAATTTCAACATCAGTACTATCTGCCATATAGACTTTGGACAGTGTTTTGGTTCATCAAAGATACGAAAGCTTGGAATAAGATTAAAATGTTTCTAAAAATTACTGGACAGAAGCATGAATACTCTAGAATGTGCAATAATTTCTGAAAGCCATCATCAGTTTTATTCGCTTCCTGTTACAGTTATGGGATGTGTTACAAGTGGAACTGCAACTTTAGCAAAGTAAAAAAACAAATCCCCAGTAACACTGTATAAAACCATATAGCTATTGGGAAAGATGTCTGTTTGGCAACATGTAGGCTTGTTGTTCTGAAGTTTGGGCTCAGTTTTTTGAGTGTTTTTGTATGAATAGTAACCAGCAAAGTTAACTTGCTCATTCTATGCCTCTTTCACAACAACTGAGGTTCTGTACCAGTATAAGTAATTTATATCTGAACATTCTGTTTAAGGAGTGAATGTAGAGGCAACTATGACAATTGCGGTTTTGTAAGTTACCAGAAACCATTTACATCAAACTAATACTTCACTTTTCTAGCTCTTTTCATTAACACAGAGAGAGTATTAAGCGATTTGTTAAACTGTGAAATATGTCTAAAATACTAAAAGAAGCTTGTGATCAAGTCTTAAAGAGGGTCAAGAAAAGCTTATGAAACTAAAAAGATTACAAAACAGTTACCAAATATCCCCAGATCTTGTTTGTTGTACTTTTGAAAATAAGCTTATACTCTCTTGTGACCCAGTCATTTGTGCAAGATAAGGTTACATACAAAATGGTTCTGTTTGTCATAACCACAGGAACATCCTTTACAGGCACCTTGCAGCTCAAATAAACAAGCTGCTTCAAAGAAGGAAACCCTTAAAGGAAAGACTTAAATAAGCTGCCTTTCAGCACAAGACAAACTGAAGAAAGGCATTACACGAAAAGAAGATAAACTATATGAAGTATTAATCCATGGAATTATAAATCTGAAATATCTCAGAATATTGTCTAACAAAATCTTTTCTAAGCAATTAACTCAATAGTTACTCACTACTTCCACAATGTTTACAAAGCACAAATCCAATACATAAAGCCCTATCTGACAGTACAAATAAAGAATAGTTGCAGATATCAAACATTTATGCCAGTATATAAACACACATGCTACAGGTTTTTTCCATGTAGCAAACCTTACCTTGAAGCAGCTGTAAAGTTCTGGATGCAGATTTTTCACTGCAAATGATCCAACTCAACCAGAAAATTGCACACAAAAAGCAGGCCTTTCAAGTTTATTCTTTTAAGAAAACAGTTAAGTGCTCAGGAATAATTCTCCTCCCGTTGCTTCCATTCTTTCTACTCTTTAGTAGCTTTAAGATTATTTCACAGTCTACCACTCTACAATTCTATCTTCGATTTAAAAGGGTGTTAACAAGCTCCATTAGCAGATATATCATTTACAACTATTTTTGAAATGCAATGCTGATACTTTCCAGCTACTGCAAGAATAATATCTAGTTTTGGAGTAACTAAGAACTGTTAAGTCACAGACTGGGTTTTCTCAGTAACGGAAGACACAGGTTTTCTACTCAGTGTTTGAGAATCTAAGCAAAAGCTTTTTTAGAGAACAGTTATGCACTAAACTAGCATTTATAGTTAGGTACACCTGCTGAAAGTGGTAGTTGCCTTCTTCCACAACAGATTTCTTAAAATTGTTTCTTTCTATTACATCTACTGCTAATATCAGTCTAGGCAAGTTTAACATGAACACTGAAGTGCTTTTGATGAAAATTCAATAGATTGGTCTAAGTACAACACTGAAGAACTGAGGTACTAGTAATTTACAAATGAAAAGACAAGTCCAAAGTCTTCCACCACAGCATAAATAAACTGGACTAACCCATAAACAACACTAAGACTAGTGAATGACTATTCATTTGACATTCTCTACTAGCTGGATAAGTTAATGTTTTGTTTCTCAATTTATGAAAAAAAAAAGTTCTCTAGTGTCATGAATGTCAAATAGAGAGAAAAAAAATAGCCACTGTAGAGATTAGATCATGAACAACAATAAATTCTTAGTGTCTTAAAGTCTGACAAGCTCCTGGTGCCATTCAGACATGGTAACTTAAAAGTTCAGCAGTCACATGTGCTTGAATAAGGCGTACAAGCATGCAGCCTCTGACTCTGCTAATCACGAGAACATAGCTGCTGACTTCTGGTGACATCAAGATTTCTTCTTAGCACTGCTGAGTGATGCCAAGGTGTGTTGGTTCCATGCTCACTGACATGGTTGACAAAATAAAAATGGCATTTTACCTTTTATACCTTGAACTACTACTCACACAAGAGTTCATGATTCATCTAGGAGTAAGTTAGTTGTATGTACTTCTGCATGTTTACTGTGAGCAGTTCTACTTTAAGGGATTTTGCTAGAGATTAATGTAGAAAATGTGTGATGAATTACCCTCTGAACACACTCTTAGGCCACACTAATACCTCAAGGTTTCCAAAAGCTTATTTTCAGATTAGACTCAAATTCGAACCTCAGAATTTAGTTGTTTATATTATTATGTTGCCAACAACAGGAAAAAAAGTGCTATTGATAGCAGCTGTCTGGTAGAACATTAAATCAGTCCACACCCTGCTTTGCATATCATTCTGTCAAAATGGCCCATTTTGAAAAATATTTTTAATTTCAAACCCTACTTTAGGAGAACATTAAAATAACATGTCATGAACTCAGCTTTCAAAATTCTTCTGCCGATTTACAGGTAAGCTCTACCCTTGCACAAAAGTACAAGCTTGTGGGCTGCAATATATTAAAATAATGGTTCGCACTGTACAGTGAACTTGCAGTAAAGTGTACACATGTTGTGTGCTCAGACATTGCTCAACATGGGTTTGGTAAACAATTCTAATTACAGAAATCTGAACTCAGAGTTCTAGTGGTGGTGAGGTGAAGGGGAGGGTTGTTTTTAGGTTATGAGGTTTGAGCTTGTTTTGGATTGTTTTTTTCCTCCTCCAGAAACTGATGGTAATGCAGGCAAATATTACCTCTGAGCATAATTCCAGGTGTAAACTGATGAAGTCACTCCTGGCTTCTGTGCTTTCCATCTGAATTTCTCACTCCTCCTCCCTCAAACTAAATGGGACCAGTTAGGTCATTCTAACTAATACTCCTTTGATTCAAATATTTAAACATTATTAATAGAGAACTAACTGTGGAATTTATTTTCACTATTAGTTAAACAAAGTTCATGCTCAAATGATCTTCAATATCTTGCATGAAGATTTTGCCAGAAGGAAATTTAAGATATACAAGTCTTTTATTGAGGTTGGTTGGTGTAACTAAATAAAATAATCAGCTTACTACATCTTAGTAACCTTCCAGGTACCAAAACACCAGTTCTCTCCCATAGGTGTGAAAACTGAAACACCCGTGTGCAAACATAGAGAGGAAGAGCATGCAGCAAGACCAAAAGATGTTCTTGCTCAGTCTGGAATACACTATGTGCATGTAGCAGTGGCTCCTTCTGCCTTTCTCCCTGCACAACAAGACTTCCTTCAGCTGAGTCAATGGATGTGCCATGGCCAAGATACTCACTCATGAAGGCAAGGCAACTTTGGATTCAGTTACAAACAGATGGATTGCATAGAAAAATTGAGAGGGAAAAGATGACTTCTTACACGTGAGAGGTACAAGAAGGCCCCAGCGGCACTTTCAGTAAAGAGCATCTTCACTGGGATGCTTTCTTCCTATTCTGCAGAATGGTAGCAAAGGAAGCCCTTCCAGAAGTCAGAACCTAGGCTGTGAAGGACATCAGGCAGCCCAGGAATTGCCAGAAGAAGAGAAATAATATTGTGCAGGTTTAAAAAACAGGAAAAAAATAATTGAGAAAATAATCAATATGATGAAAAAGGATGACACAGTCATCAATGCCTAACAGACTCAAGACTGTCCTTGCATGGTACTGCAATGCAATATTTTATTCTAAAATTATACCAAAGACACTTTCTGAAGGACAGCAAAGACAGAAATACATAATGCAAAAGACAAGTAGAGAAGTCATTTTAAGAAAGAACGAAAAAAAACCCCAAACAAACAAGGAAACTACTCAGGACAGGTGACATAGGTAGGACCAGAAGAGTTTTCAAGGTGAAAACACAGACCTACTGAACCTTCTTCCTAAATTTTTGTGTTCTCTTCCTCTGCTTCCACAGTTTCCATGCTCAGATACAGCTGTCAGAAGAGTGGTCTAAGTCCACTCATCTAACACTGGGTGGGGTTAGAAGGATTTTCTTCCTAAAAGCACATTGGTGAAAATTTTCCTTTTTTGCTGCTGCATCTCACAGGATAGTATAATACCAGATAGAACAATGTAAATTCTCAGATCAACTATGAGAACAGCAGAATCATAATTTTGGACCTAAATAAGACTATTTCAAGTCATTTAAGAACCTTTTTCTTCTCACCAAATCCTCCTGCCTCTGCCAGTTTAAACACTTACTAGGAAAAAAAAAAAAGCAAACATAATTTAAAAAAAAAAATTAAAATTCGTAATATTCTAAACATTAATCACTGAAAAATAATTCTGATTTTCATCCAACAAGTGTGCATATTATTTTCTTAAATACAGAATTACCACAGAGAAGATAAATTGCTTTGTTCATTCTTAAATATACACCTGTGCACATCCTTCAAGTTTACATACACGCAGCAGAATCACTACATACACTGGGAGCCTCTCATTTCAATAGACACAGTCTAGAATATCCCAACATTTTGTAATTCTAAGTCTTTTCATTCTGGAAGTCATGCCAGAAGGTATTTACCAGTTACCTGAACAGTTTCTTAGCACAGCATCATCCCTGGAATATACCAAGGACACAAAGAAATCAAACAGAAAAACAGGTGTTTATTGCCAAAAAGGCTGCATTGCCTGGTATTCAAATGCTGTGAATTGGAAGTATATTGTCGGAAAGCATTAGAAAAAAAATCAGTTCTTGCTAATATTACACCAGAGACTAAGTACTTTATTAAGTTAATCTGCATGATGCTTAACTTTTTCTCATTTAACGCTGAATTATCTCTCTAGATTAGCTTATTACTAGGCTATTTGGGTAAGAATATAAACAAAACTTCTCCCTTAAGTTCTAATAAAGCTCTCTTAGAAGAGAACCACTTTAAAAATAAAAAAGCCAAACCATTTCTCTTTAGGTTTTCCTTACATTAGAACACAGCCTCCAGTCTTTGGCTTGTTTCATCACAGAAAAATGAGTATATAGGAAAAGAACAAAGAACAGAACACAAAACCGATTCTCCACCTTTCAAGAAAGCAGCAACCCTAAACAAAAACTAATAAGACTCAGTAACAACACATCATACTCCTATCTAGAGGCTAACACAGCCACTTCCCCTGAAGTCCCAAGCATACTTTGCTTACATATAGCACCACTTATTTGTGCATCTCTATCAGGGCACAGAACTGCAGTTTAAGCACACTTCGAGGTTTCCAAAATTGGATTTCCTGCTTCAGCGGTCTTCTTAGCACTAAAAAGTTAAAAGCACTGTTTATTTGTCCCTTCTCCTTTCTTTCCATTATTTTTCCCCCTTGTATCTTTCAACACAGTATTTGGAACAGGTCTCTCTCCTTTCCCAAAGGACTTTTTGGCAACCAAAGAATCTGCACTTTCAGCAGTCCACAGATGTATGAAGTTATGACGTTAAATTGTGCCTCTAATTGAATTTCTCCAACTTTTCAACTGCCAGGAGCATGAACTTTGTATTATATTACTTTCTGTTACAAACTGTCCTACCTTAACTTTTGACTTCACCTTGTAGTCAATACCTAGGCCCACAGTTGTCGCTCAAGACTTTGAAACAGACCAAAGTTAGGGTCTCATGGTTGGACCCAGTCTCCAGTTTTCAGATTCGCAGTTGCAGCCCACACTGCTGCCAGCAATGCTGAAGGAAGAACTACCACCAGGTAACACTGAACACTTGTGCTGGTAAAAGGGAAAACAAGAACCTACTCAAAGTGAAGGGAGAACCAAACACCTATTTTTTTTCCCCTGCAACAATATCAGTTCAAACAATTCATGGAATTAGGAAGTTGGGCGTCTTAGAAATAGCTGCTTTGATCATAGTCTTCATACAAAAAGAAATAAACCAAAACAGAGTAAGAAAAGACACCTCAGCCATGGAAGTTCCCTAGCGCTATTTAAAGAGTTGCTGGTTTGTTTTGGTGGGGCCTGTTTGTTTTTTAAAGCTTCAGCACATATCAAGCTCAAAAGGGTGCCAGTTGGATTGGCGGGAAAAAAAAAAAAAATTTATCTGGAGACACAGTCTGAAAGTCATCATGAATAACAAGTGTGAAACTATGCCCTGTGTCCCAACATGACATGGAAATGTTGAAGCAAGTCCAGAGTAGGGCCATGACGATCAGAGGGTTGGGGAATCTCTCCTGTGAAGACAGGTTGAGAGAGTAGTGCATATTCAGCTTGCAGAAATGAAGGCTTTGGGATGACCCTACCAAAGCAGTTCAGAACCTGCAGGGGACCTACAAGAGAGCTGGACAGGGATTTTTGACAGGACCATGTAGCAAGAGGACAAGGGGGAATGGCTTTAAACCGAAAGGGGGTAGGTTTAGATTAAATATGAGGAAGCAACTCTGTATCGTGAGGGTGGTGAGGCACTCGAAGAGGTTGCCCAGAGAAGTGATGAATGCCCCATCCTTGGAAATGTCTGGAACAGGCCCATTTGGATGGAGTTCTCAGCAACCTGGGTGGAAGGTGTCCGTGCCCATGGCAGAGGGGTTGGAACTAGATGATCTTTAAGGTCCCTTCCAAATCAAATCATTCTATGATTCTGTGATTTCAGTATATGGATTTAGTTTAGGGACTCCTTAGTTCGATACCCTGATGGATGAACAATTTAAAATCCTATTAAGAGGACTTTAAGAGCCCTTTTTCTCCTTGCATAACCCTGACTTTAATAAATTATAGTATTATTTTAGAGTATTTCAAGTGGAATAGTGAAAGTAAGAATAGGTGCATGATCATTATCCAGTCTATAATATTTTAAGCAAAACTTGTTGTAGGATAACTGTATGCATAAGCTTTTTTAAAAGGCATTATTTCAGCTCTACTAGTATGGTATGCTTAAATAACCTTCTTGAAAAAGCATGTGATCCCTGACCACTAGCTGGTAATCTTGAAATATCCAAGCTATTCAACATGTAGAACAGCAAAGAATACAGGACATGACAGAAAGGTGCACACTAAGAGACAAATTACCACACTAGCACTGTTAGAGTAACAGCAATCCTTGTAACAAAACCCCGTATTTACCTGCTTTCTAGAAGCCTAATTCCACAAAACATTCCCTACTAAACACTACTTTTGAAATGGTTTACAGCGGTAAGCTGCTCAGAGTTATTATTACTTTTTTAAAGAAGAAAAAAAAAGCCACAACAAGGGGTTTCCTAAAAAAAGATTAAGTAGCCTAAAAATCCTTCTCAGTGTAAGCACCACACCCAAGAATCTGCATATTCAATTTCGATAGGTTGATCAGTACTACACACAAAACAAGATACTATTCTAAAACATGGCAAATGTGAACACAATCAGTGACACATGCACAGAGGGGGTTATAAGATAGCAAAGGCAGTTTCAAGTATTGCTCATCTGGGGGCTGTTTGATAAACATTCTTTGGGAACACCCTTTTTGCAATAGTTTTGAGTGCCTGAAAATACTAACCTGGAAAGGGAAAAAGTCATTATCTGCGAGATGATATTTTACTAGACACAAGTCTGAAACATCAATAAATCAAACAAGTAACTCCCACTAGCCAAAAACCACTGTCAAAGCACTGGAAGGCAACACTTGCCACAAACACCACACTTGTGCACCTGACACAAGCACACCAGTTTACCACAACACTGTACCATGGCCCAGATGGTACCAGTGGAAAATCTACCAAAGATTAATCAATAGTATTGAAGAGGACGCATTTTAAACACACAACTGAACAGTGTTTCTAACAGGGTATCTGTGGTAATTTTAAGATCAATCATGTCAGCACTTCCACAACATATGCAAGATTACTCTCTTACATTCTATAGCTTTTAATTATCATAACAGCAAGCTAAAGTATTTTGAATAAAGAACAGAACTAGCAACAATATTAATGCAAGTACCTGAGTATATTTTTTTTTGCTTCATTTCCTTGTTACTCTGTACAGTGTAACAATTTTTAGAAGTGTGACTCTTAGAAAGGTCTATTTTGGACTCAGACTGGTAAACTCATCCTTAAAGTTGGTCATACATTCTTGTAAGTCTTCTCCCTTTGATCCTTCCCACAGCACAAGAGCTCTTTAGCTTGTTATATTCTGTCCATGCATAACAGCTTTCAAATCACATATAAAGCATGAAGAAGCAGCATTGGTAATAACATTTAACGGCAGTTTTTCTTCTGGAATCGCACTGCTGTACTAGTGAGAAGCCCCCAGGGAACGCTCACATAATGAGCTGATTCACTAGACAAGTAAGAAGCAATCTTTTTTGGGGGAGTTCTGGCAGACTCTTGATAATTTAATGAAGCTAACCTCGCAAAACAGCAAAGACTTATGCTGGTCTTAAGAAAGTTGTATTGATAACTACTTCACCAGCCTCTTTGCAACATGACCTCTAGTGACAGGATTAAAGAGAGATGCTCTTTTTGTTTAAAAAGATTATTTTCTTGCTGAATTAAAATAGCACAATAAAGTTTATCAGCTAAGACTTAAAGTTTACTGTCACAACCAGCACTACCAAAACTCAGCTATATTCAATGTCTTCTAACTCATGAGCTCATTTGTAAGCTAAGCTTGAGGAACCATGGAATCTCACTTTCCAAAAAGACTGAAAGTTATACAAAGCCCCACTCAAATGTTTACACAGAAGCGTCTCGAACTAGAACCTTTTTCCTCTGGTTGATCAGAGAAGTTTCTTGCTCTGCATTTGCAGCCAGTCTCACTAGTTTGCCTGAAAAGTATGCAAAGGACTTCACTACTCAAGGGATAAGGATTTGCAGTTCTTCCATTTTCCTGGCACTTGGGGCTCTTTCAGGAAAAACGTACATGCTTAATATATCCATTGTTCACTCAACTTTAAATTCATTCTAACTTAAAGCTTTGAGGTTTTCCCATTCTTTTTCAGAAAAAAAAAGTGTCAACAGTCTAATAGGAAACATGAATGTACCAACTTAGATTTTCAGCAAAACCAAAAAGGAAAGCAGACTCACTTGTTCATAAACTGAAAGAAAATATTCAACTCCTCATTACAAGAAAAAAGAGATTCCTTGCTTTTTAAAACCTTTGTGTAGAGAACAAAGAGCAAGAATGTGTGCTAGCCAAGGAAGTGCACACTTCAGTATGACGCACATGCACATACGTAAGTAGAATATGGAAGTAACAAATCACTGCATGTAGCAACTAAGACTGAGTAACAATAGTTTATCTTCCTCCATTTTAGATCTATGTGAGTTTGTTTATGTATTTTGTTTTCAGAGCATGTCTCCATTAGTCAAGAGCTGACTAGACATCACTATAAGGACCAGAACACTTAAATCCATTTTGGACACATCAAGACAGCAGTTCAAACTCTGCTGCCTCACCTACAGCAGCACTCCTGTAACTGCTAAGACTAGTCTGCATTACTACAACTTCAGCTGGCAGTGGAGGTGCATAGGGAAAAAAAGATTTGAGGAAAGCAGACTGGAATTATGATTAACAGTATATTGTGAAGGTCTCTCTATAGTGGTACTAAATACAAAAGTATTTAAAGCAGCTCTGAAATAGCAACATGTGCATTTAAGAGAACCATCTACCCAAGAAGTCTATGATGACAATCACTGCCTTTTCTTATGACATGATCATGCCAAGTTGTCTGTCTCAAAAATATGATGCCTCAGGGAAGAGCAAAGAAGTCTTTCAAGTTATTTCCTCTAGAATAAAAATTAGTTGTCTACTTTAAAGAGATGTTATCTCATGCAATGTTAAAGAAGAAGCCATACACTTCTTTCAACTCTACCCATCAGATGTGTGTGTGCATAATTTTTTCTACAGTTTACTTTTATTGCTACCACATTCCAGCATTCATTTTCAGCTCAGGGCAACCACTGTTGTTTCTGAGCTAGCTGTCCAAGTGACTGCCAAGTTGGGCAAGAAGCAAGTTGATACTGCTTTGGCATCATATGGTTGTAAACATTTTCATTTAACTCTTAGATGGAAAGTCAAAGATACATGAAAAAGCTGGATACTACCATCATTTACAAGAAATACAAAAAGGCTGCTTCTTGCCACAATCAGATTCTGGGAATGCTAAGCATGCCTTTAGAAAGTTCATCAGTCTAGGGAAGGGACATCTCTGAACACTGATGTGCCCTAACTAGCACAGCTTTGCAATTTCTAGGTTGTTTTCTTTTCATTTCAATACGTATTGTCAAACACCTATTTTGAACTTAAGACAGTAAACGATCTCCCTTTTAAAAATGCATGAATAATTAAAGGTACAAAAAAAAAAACCTCAAGGTTTTTATAACAAATTCATTCTCTCACATCCCAGATCTTATGATTAGTTTCTTTCTCCACCCTCCATCCCCAATGAATTAACTCTACTGTGTAACATACTCATGAATTTCAGTAAAAACAACATCCAGCAGCGAGCCATTTTCATCTTTGACAAATTCATTCATGTTTGCAAGACTTAAACCTAGTTCAAGGAGCCATTATGTCACACACTTCATAAAGGTTTCTAAAACTTTGGCGAGACTTCAGAAATTTTTGAGCATGTAGTACAAGCATTGTTGAATCAGAACAAGACCAGGAGTGTGGTTTGAGGCAGAATATGACAGAAAAAGTACATTATGTTTTACACATTCACTTGTTTTCTAACAAATAAAACATTAACTTCACTGAAGTCTATTAATGTCAAGAAACTCCATTCACTTCTCTGTACTGACTGACTTAGATATGATGAACTGCTATCGAAAGGCAATATCCAGAAAGACTCTTTAGAGCTGGTTTTGGCTTTACCTCACCTGTAAGACTTTTATACAGTTGCAATGCCCGTATATGTTAGGCAGGCAACAGGAGTCATTATTAAAATCTAGAATAAAGACCAATCTATTCCAAAGAGATAAAAGAGATCAAGTGAAGCAGGTAGATCAGGAACGAGAAAAATGTTCAAAGCACAGATATGCCCAGCAATGCATTGCTTCAGTGCACAAAACCCCACCAATGTTTGCTACAGTCACAAGAATATTCAAGAAAGGATATCAAAACCAAAAAGTGCCTTTGGGAATACTTACAGAGAACACCTTCCAAATGTGTGAGGTAGTACAGTAGAAATAAAAAAAATACACTTGAAATCTTAGAAGTCACATCTTACCCAACAAAATACATGAAGCTTTTGTAGTAAGACTAAGAGAGCAATAAAAAAAACAGCAGATCAAGGTGTAATTTGCTCTTTGTTGCTCTTAAGACTGCCTTTGTTAATGGTACACAGTTTATAAACTGGAAAACCAGATTTCAACTATTATTCTGTTTAAAATAATACAGATATTATGTGATTGTTTACAATAACAAGAGATCACATCTCCGTGACGCTCTAAAGAAGGTCTGTAAAGCATAGGACTCACTGATGGAGTAGGCCAAAGAACTCAATGACCTCTTTTTCCTCACCAGAGCATATNGGGGGGGAATCTAGCCGGGCATCACTTACTGAATGCCTGTGCATCTAAAAAAAGCACTAATAACTATAGTTATTGATTCTGCTATTGCCAATTCTGCATGGTTTGCATAGGGTCTAGACTAAAACACTTTTTCAAATGAGAATATTCAGAAAAAGAGTGGGCTTGGTGAATGGAAGATTAAAAAATTCCAATTCTTTAAAAAAAGTGGCAATATACAGACTAGTGATGGAGCTATCAGGCAGCACTGGTATGAGGAACTCAGTCAGCAGCTATCAGCTGATCGACAGCAACTGCTTAACCCCAAGGCTCTGCAGAAGGAAGACTTCTCTAGACTGTGCACTGCAATAGCCACATATCAAGTGATCAGCAGTGGTGTTACTATACACACTGTTGGGGTGAGAGGCAAAGGGAGCATGGAGACTTCACACACTGCAACTCCCATGCATTTGCAGTTCAGGAGTAGGAATCGTGTGACCCCAGAGCAGGCAGACCACACTGAAACCATATGAGAAGGTTTGGGAAGAAGCTACAACTTCGTTTTGAAGTAGCAACAAGATGAACCACAGAACTGAAGAAGTTGGAAAGTGGGATTCTTTACCAGGGGGAACATGGCATAGAAATAATGTGGAGGCTTAGAGATCTTATTCACCTCTGTGAATTATAGTCTCTAAATCAGCTGCCTCCAAGAGTAACAACAGGACATGACCAAAAATTTGCTAATGAAATGAGTGAATGAGAACAAAATCATACAGTGCAGACATTACATGTTTTGCTGTATGGCATACATTGGTGGATTGGATTGATGGGTCATGTTAATACAAGAGACACAGTGTATTTTGGCACCGTATTTGTTTTGATAAAATTATCTAAAACAATTTGCTTGCATTAATTTGCCATTTCTATCATTCCCACAAACAAATGGAACTCTGCTAATTAATTTCCTTATTTGATTGCATTCTGCAATTGTAGGAAGTCCCTTAATCGGAACAAGAAACTTTTTCCTTTAACTTTCCAAAACTTGTGTAATTGATGAAAATACAATGTACATTTTTAAAAACTGGCAGGTTTGATAATAGCAAGGCTAGCTACTTACTAAGAGAAAACTGTTAATCAAAACACACAAAACCACGATTTTTCTGACAACTCCTCATGAATCTCAAACCAGTTCTTGTTCCATTTTACTGTCTGGACTACTATTTATGGGATTCCAGGTAAACAGACTTTGTTCATTATGCCACTGAAGACAAGATGTAGGTTTAAAGGGCAAAAGTCTCACCAATGTGTTTGTTTTACCAGATATGTCCTAGAGGTAAATTAAGACCAATTCAAATTTTACAGTGGAAGAACAAGAACATACTTTGCTAGTCATGTAGACATGTTTGTTTGAACTGCATCTGAACTATCTGCACTAGCCACATCTTCACAAAACTGTAATAGTTGCCAATGCAGGTGCATTAGCAACTACATGGAGCCTCTTTGAAACTCTAATACTAATTCTGATAAATGTGAAGCTGTCTCCTGATAAGAGAACACCATTCTCTTACCATGAGCACAAGACTCCTTTCCACAACCTCTAAACCTAAGATAAAATACTTGCGAGGGTAGCATTTAGAAGTAGTCATATAGCAACTTAATTTCTGACATGCTCATTCATTGTGCCTAAGTAAGCAGCTGGTTCCAAATGCCACAGCTGACTAATTGAACAAGTGTCTGGAATAACTAGCACATCTGCCACCTAAGAGGCAAGAAGGTAGGGTCATAGATATGAGAATACAACCTCTTGGAATGCCTTTACAGGCATTGTAAAATTAAACATTAAGTTGCTTCTAAGTTCTAGTACAGAATAATTTTTATGCTTTGCATCTACTCAGAACAAGGTGTAGTGAGGTCAACCCTAGAGTGTTTTGCTGCAAACATAACCCAAGTTTCCAAGACATCTTAGACCTTCTACAACTTCCCTAGTCCTCCAACAGATGTACTAATCAATTTTCCACATGAACAAGCTGGAAATATTTGACATCATTCACAGGCATTCTAGCAACTCTGGCATGATGAACAGAAAGAACCATCCTGGAACACCTAAGAGTATAGCATTTAAAAAAGAATCAGAAGCTCCAGTTACGGAGAGCTGATATTAGCAAGGGCTAGACCAAGTGTGTTATGATTTTCCTTTCTGGACTTGTACCACTACAAAAAGCACAAGGGTCACACTATGGTTTACCAGCAGTAATGAAAGCATCACAAATATGCTTGCATACATAACAAGATTATCTAATAATAATAAATGATTTCCTAATAAATGCATTTACTAGCTCAGTACCACTGAAAGAAAGTATTGCTATTTTCCTCTCTCTTTCCAAGAAACTGTTCCTCGTGCTTACCCTGTCCTGGGCTCTTCTATTCACCAAGATCCTCAAAGCCAATAAAGTTCAGTTTTATTTACTAAAACCGTAGCAAGTAAACCCAACAGAAAATCGTTTCCTGCCTCTCTGATGAGTTAAATCAACTTACAGAAGTGTTCAAGTGCGAGTCAGTACATGGGAGGAGACTAGGGGAGCACAGCCATCAACAGGAAAGGGAAGAAAGGAGGAAGAAAAACTCCTTCCTTCATCAGAAGCAACAAGCTGTTAGAAATGGCAGAACTGGCCAGGAAATTCAAGCTTGAGACAACGTTATAATTTTTCCCTTTTCTCGATCCTTTACCAAGCTGATCCAAAACAAGTAACAAATAGATTAAGACACGTGCTCACAGAAATTCACTATGTGCCTGTCTCTCCTCCAAAACTTCCTAGCATTAACCATACACACACGCACCTAGGTGCCCTTCAAGTTTCAAGAACAAAGTCATAAAGGACAAACTGAGTCACTCTGTTCTATGACCCACAAAGCCAGGCAGTCATGCCACAGCACCACATCAGATTTTATTATTTTTTTAAAAAAACATGGTCTGAGAGGGGGAAAATTAATTATTTTGTGAAAACACTATTTAAGAATACATTTGCTTACTTCAAAATTAAATTCTCTGAAGTTCAAGGTATTGATTTGTCAGCTTAGCAAGGGCTTGTTTTTGAAAATAGCAGTTTATGTGCAGTTCTCGTTGGATAACTCAATTCTTCAGCGTTTGCACTCTTTGGGGAATGGTATGCTCTTCCAAAATATTTAAGAGCAAATTTAAACTGTGCATTCAACAAAAGCACACAATAACAACACTTACGTGAAGCCTGTGCATGCTGCAGGCATTTTATGCTGCTGTATCTCTTAACTTTTAAGAAAAAACCGTGCATGGTTTTAGCTCAGTGTGTTATGCTCTACGGCATTACTCTGCTAAAGATGCTAAGAAAAACATCTCCTCAGGTCGTTGTTGTTTTAACGCAGGCATTTAAGCGTACTGTGCTTGCAGGCTAGATTCGCTTTTTGTTTTTTGGGGTTTTTTTCTCCTGTCTTGCTAGAAAAAGGCCTCCACACAGAGGAAAAAAAATTATAAATAAATAAACGCAAAGACAAATGCAGGATTCCATCTAGACAACAACCTCGAAGCAAGGGCAGGGGAGCCCTCCAGCAGCTCGCTTCCCCAGAGGAGCCCGCGTCGTGGCGGGCTGCCGGGGAGCCCCCACGTGCATCCTGCCGCCCGCGCCGGGCTCCCGCCGACACGGCCGGGAACGGGATGCTGCGGGAGCCGCCGAGCGCGGCCCTTCCCGGCGCCCCCCGGACACAAAGAGTGGGAAGCCCGAGGAGGAGGGAGGACGCGACCCCGGGCGCATTCCTCCTGCCAGGGGCCAGCTCTGGGCGGCGAGGACGGCGCCTTCCTCCTCCTCTTCCCCCGGCGCCGGGACAAAGGCGGCGCGGGAGGGCTGACGGGCAGCGGAGCCTTCCCCGGCCAGAGCCCCGCCGGCCCTGCGGGTCCCGGGGAGTTCGGGACAGCACCGGGGCGCGCACAAGTGCCCTGCCGGGCCGG
>VXAU01005059.1:953383-978712 GCA_013399695.1 Formicarius rufipectus | reverse complement strand
GGCCCCCCCGCCTCAAGGTGACACCCGCGGCCTCACCCGCGTCCCCAGCCGCCTCCTCCTCCTCACCTGGCACCTGCAGACGATGTCGGCGTCCTGCGCCAGCAGATCCACTACCTTGCCCTTGCCCTCGTCGCCCCACTGCGCGCCCAGCACCACGGTGACCCTGTTGCCGGGGCGGCGGGCGGCGCCCTCGCCGTTGGGGATGGCGGGGCCGCCGTGCTCCGCCATGGCTCGCGCTGCCCGCTCCGGCGCCGCTCCAGGCACATGCGGCAGCGCGCGGCGGCTCCGCTCCCCCCGCCTCCTCCTCCTCCTCCTCCCCGCCGGCCGGCCGGGCGGTGCCGCCGCTCCCGTGTCCAGGTGCTGCTGTTGCCGCCGCCTACCGGTCTGGCCTGCCCCGCCGCCACCGCTGCCCCGCTCCAGCCCGACCCCTGCCCTCAGCCGCAGTCCCCCTCTGCCTCCTGCGGGAAACGGGACGCGCCGCCGCTCCCGGCCGCCTTTTTTCTTCCCCTCGCGCCCGCGACTACATTACCCAGCGTGCCCCTCGGCCCCGCCCGCGCGGAGCGCCGCGGGCAGGCNCGGTGCACGCTGGGGCGCGTAGTCCCCGCGGGCGGCACCTGCGGTAGGACGGCGCCCCCGCAGTTGCCCAGGGCGGCCCCGCGGTGGCGGGAGAGCGGGGAGCGGCAATGGCGGGAGGAATGGCGGCGCGGCCAGGACGCTGCCCGGGGCGTACATGCCGAGCCCGGCCCTCAGAGCTGCCGCCCTGGCTTCCTGCGGGTTCCTGCTGCTGCGGGACCTGCGTCTTCTGGCGCGGGTGGCAGGCCTGCACTGTGTGTGTATGCATGTATGTATGTATGTATGTGCGTGCGTGCAGCGCGCCGCAGCAGTGCCTGCGCGGGGAGCGTGGCTGGATTAACGAGTGGAAATTAAAGTTTGGGGAGCCTGGGGCTGGGTGCAAGAGGCCCTTTTCTCCAGAGACGCCGGAACATGGCCCCAAGCTGATTCATGAGGGGAAAAAAAAAAAAAAAAAAACAACACGAAAAAAACCTGTAGGAGGGAATCGCTTTCATCATGTGCGCTTAGAAGTGGAACTGCTGTCTCAATGGCTGATTTCATTCTCCCCTGCTTCACAGAACCAACAACCCCGGGGGGAGACTTTTTAATTTATTTTTTTTAAGTAGCTATTAAAAAAAAAAATCTCAATGATGTAATTATTGCTAAGACAGTTATTCAAAGACCTGAGTCACAGCAGTCACAGTCTGCTGTCTGGCGGGCTGTGGTGTTTGGTTTTAGTTGCTTCTTTGCTGCATCACATTTACTCCAACAGAGAAGTTGGTGATCTGTAAAAGCCGCTGAAGGAAGCTTTAACCGTGTCTTGTAAAGCCAGGGAGACACATAACAGGTAATTGAATGCAAGGTTGACAGAGAACATTTTTTTGAACGCCGACTGAAAATATCTAAATCTCGAACGTCAATGCAAAGAGATGCTATGACATAATAGTCAGTTCAGAACAAAAATGTTGAGGAATTGCAAACGATGGGAGGCAATTGTGTGTATACACTTCAAAGAGCATAGTTCCTTAAAGGTACCTTATACTCCACGTTTTGTCTGTTCATGCTAAAAAATACACATAGGCATAACTTCGGCACAGAGGTGCTGGGAGTCACTCAAAGCCACAAGGAATTTTCACCAGTTGTGTTGACACAGTGGCAAACTTTTAGTGCACTCACTTCTGAGTCATAGATCATCTCACCGCTCCCCAGAGAATGGTCAAGAGTAATGTTTCAGGATATGATTTTCCAGTATAGCTGAATCATATTAACACCCCACTGTTGCTAATGCAAATATTCCCTTGGATCTCAAAATAAATTTGAACCCCTCACAGTGTCCTTGGAATGTGGTATTAGTGTAATGCCACTTTTCCAAAGAGTCTCAGGCACAGGAATTCATTGTTCTGCTATTTTTATTTAATGTAGAAGAGCTCTAAGGTTATGTTTTGATAGGGTTTCTTGGTAGGGGAAGAAACGTATAAACACTTCACTTCCAGAAAACCTGTAAGTATTTACCAAAGATCACTGATACCAATACTGATTGGTACTGCTAGGTTCAGAATTTTTATATAATATATGATGTTCTGTGCATCCATCATCTACTCCCTTTTCTTTGCAAACTAAATGGAGGCTTTCATTGTAATCTTGAGATACTAAATATTCTTTATTGACACTATTCACTAACTGTATTTATAATAGAGCTCTAAAACATAGTAACTCTTGTTTAAAGCACAAACAAAACTGCTTTCTATGCCCCTTGCCAAAACCAGACATTGCACTTGGTTGTGGTTCTCTTTCTCTAGGCAAGAAAACCAGCAAGAGCATATGATGCTACTGTGCTGGGTTTTCTCTATAACATACATGAACCATATTAACATTTTTTGCTACTTGGGCAAACTGAATCTGCTCTGTGAGAGGTCAGGTTGGTATTTAGAGGTGGCAAAAAATGATAGAGTTTTTGTTCAAGCAATGAAGGAATGTGACTGCCTTTTCTGGCATTAGCGAGATGGTATATAGGATTGAATTTGCAAAACTGAGCTCATGATAGAAGAATACACTGATAAAGTTCAAGTTGTGTTGTCTTCTGGATTGTTCATTGTTACTGACTGGGTATGAAGAACTGAGGCAGTTACATTTATCACAAATTTCACTGTAATTTCGCTACATTCAAGCTTTTCGTGTGACCGCATTTCCTGCCTCCCAATAAATTGCAAGAGACTCGGGAATTTTTGATAAATGGAACAGCGTCAGATGTGTGAAATGCAGATGTGTTCAAGCTATATAGGGAGTTATTACATCTGTATGTTTTCAATTAAACTCATGAAGTATCTCACATATTCTGATTGTGCATTTAGAAAAATTACATACTAAGTAGTTTAGAGGAGAGTTTGGGTAAGAACTTCAGTAGTTCAGAAAATCAAGAGTAAGCATGAAAGGAAAATGCTGTAACAAGCAAGAAGGCCAACTGGACTATTAGGTAATGGTCGATGGGTCACACGTGTGCTATTTCTCCTTAATAATACTTAATTGTGTCGAAGGACTACTGAATGATGTTAATACTTTTCTGATACTGTTTCTCCTACTGTAAGCAATTTCTGAGTTTCAGGGAAAGTATAGATTGAAGAAATAACCATTGGCAACGAAAATGTCAGAGCACATGGTCTATAGTAGGAGTTTTCTATTAAAATTAGTTCTGCTGTGACAATGATATAATACAGAGATATTTTACACTAAGGTCTTATCTACACTAGAACAGTGGTTGCAGAAAAGTAGTCTGTGGGCCATGGTTAGCTCATCTGCTTGTGTCCTACAGAACTGTGTTGGACAATAAAATTTTGAAGTTTTTCACTAATCTCATTAAAACATTCAATGAAATGTAAGTTAGTTTTACTTCTTGGTTATTTACAGCATCTTCAGCACATTTTCCTGGTTTAATTTGATGTTAAGATGTAGAGTGACTCACAGAAAACTACCAGGTATCGATAATGTCATAGTCAAAAGAAGTCTAAGAATGACTGTGCCAGACATGGTTGGCATCTGTAGCATTTCAGGCTCTCCAGAATGCTGTCAACTTAGCTTAGGAGGAAGAGGAATCATCATACAGTTAGGACACACATAATTTTATTTGGACAGTATGCTATTGTAATTCCTCCCTGCTTGTTGCTTGTTATTACTATTTTAAAATCACTTTTTCCAGTTAAAATTTCCCTTAATTATTTTGTTACATTCCTTAATCTTTTTATCACAATAAAAATGAGATTAAGGACATTATAAAGCAATGTTTTTATATGCTGTTGTGAATTATGTTTGGAAGCACTAGAAAGTGTTTTCAAGTTTTTTGTTAGGTGTGTCTAGAATATGAAAGCACATCGTTTATTGAATGGGAATTTCCTGATGCAAGTACTGCAGATTAAAGTTTAAAAATCATAAACATCACCACAATAGCAAGATATTGAATTCAGGGGGTGAACAGGTAAGAAAATACAGGATACTTCTGAAATTTCATTGGCTGTTCACAGATGCATATTTTGTACATGCAAGTGTAAATAAGGTAGCAACTGACAAGACTAGAGATAGATAGGAAAATAAAATACTGTGGTTGACAAGACATAAAGCTAAATACTTTGTCTGGAAATGAGATTTGTAAATTATTATTTGCAAACACAGCTATTTTATATAATAATACTAAAAAATAAAAAGGTAAAAAAATTAGTTCTTCAGATCTACATCATTCTTACTCTAAGAGAACAGCAAAATAATTGCTGTCTTTACAGGACAGAAATGAAGACTTCTGTATGTATGATACTGTAATTTAAATACATATATGTTAAATAATTTGTTAAATATTAAAATAGACAGATGTGCTACAAGTTAGCTTTCATTACAGTGTTCCCCCCAGAATTTAATGTCTTCTTGTGATTTGAGCACATGACAAGTGTAAATAAGTCCCCTGTTTCTTGGTGTTACATGTTAAGTGTGTACAAAGATACTATGTTCTGTCTCTGTCAGTCTCTAAATCCCTAATGAAGGTATTATTAACAAAAATCCCTAATGAAGGTATAGGTCCTTTTTGTTGTTTTTATTCTTTGAAACACGATGCCAAACATCACACCATGTTTGACAAAGAACGATCCTGGATTCACTGAAAGCATTGAAAGCATTTCCTTTTTCCTGGGTCTGGTTTTTGGTTGGAATAGTTCTCTTATCTGGGTCATTGCAAAAGTGTCAGCTCAAGGGAGGGGAGCACAGTAGCCCCAGTTTGCACAGGCTTAATCTGTTTGACAACAGCACCCTGAGTACACAATCTCTCTAAAGTGCAGCTGGGGCTGTGGGTGAGAGCTACTGCATCAACAGAAATCTATTTGGTTGTTAAATACAGTTTAGAATAAAGACTTCTGTCTCTGCCAACCTGTAACTCATATAGCCGAGCCCTGATACACTCTTGTTTTCTTTTGCTATTAAGTTTTGGGACATGATAGCATGAGACTAATCTGGTGAATGAGGTGAAGTGTCACCTTAAAGGCAGGTGATGGAGATGTGTCAGCTTTTAGAATGAGCCATACCACATTCCTAGAGAGCTCAGGGGCTGAGAAACACGCCCTGCCATTTGTTTCTCATTAAGAGACTTGTTTACATAGCTGTTCAGAGAGTCGTCTTGTAGTTCCCCAGACTGTCACTGGTACCATACAGTAGTTAGGTTGTCTCTTACACGTGTAAGAAAATCTTGAGCCAAAAGCTTAATTAATACTTTACATACTTTTAGGCTCAAGTTTCTCTCCCATTCTTCTTTCTTTTTTCCTTTTTTTTTTTTTTTTTTTTATTTTGGTCCAGTGTGCTTGTAAATAATGCTATAATCGTTCAATCTTAGAGGTCTACATTATCTACCACTGAAGTGCTGAACTGTCGATGTATGCTCTGTTTAATAAAAATGTGAGTTTTTTTCTCAGAGGACCCCAAAGTTCTAAATTTTCAAAATTTAAATATATTCCATGTTAATTAAACATTTGTGTTTTGTGTGGGGTTTTGGGGTTTTTTTTTTGTTTGTTTTTTTTTTTATTCACCAAAACCAACACTGAACTGTCCATTTGCTGGGCCTTAGACAGGAAAACCAAAAGTAAAGTCTAAGGTAAGCTGTGTAAATACATTGTGAGAAGATTAGTAGTGTTCTGATCATTGTATACTCGTGATAGTTTGGATGCAGATGTCTCTGATAGCATCCATTGTCTGTAGTGAAACAGAGCTCCAGAACTGAATATACTATTTAGAAGATAACCCATTTCTCTTGCTAAAGGTTGTGAAGCAAAACTGCCAAGTAAGAACAGAATTTAACTATGGTAGAGATGGTTTGATTAATCAGTGAAACTAAGATTTCCAATAACCTCAGATTTTTTATTGCAATATTAATTCTTTTGCACTTCTCCCTTTAACATTCAGCTGCTGTTCACTCTGCAGTTCTACCTGCATCCCTTATTCTCTCCGGAGACTAAAGGCCTCTGCTTATTATGTATAGCTGCAAAACACCCCAGCTTTCTGACAGGAGTTTTTGTAATAACCACTCAGTGTTTTTATACCTCTTTCTGTGTTTTATAGTATGAATAGAGCTTAAAAAGATACGAAACAATGTTAATAGATTTTAATCTTAGATTAAATGAGAGATAAGAAACTGTTATGCAGATATTGTTGTTATGAAGTAACAATAACTGTAAGAAACCTCTCTTAATTTCATGTTTTTCTTACCAGATGGGATTACTGAAACTTATTTCAGGAACATCAAAACTAATTGTTGCCTTTTTGTTTGTGTTCCTTGTCTGAGTTTCCAAGCATGCTCTTGCATTTGTAAATAGTCTCACTGAACACAATTGTATTATTCATAAATCAAAACTCTTTCTACAAATAATAAAGCATCAAACAGATGTACATATTGATACAAGTAAAACATAAACCAATAGCACTAGGAAGAACAGTGTAACAAAGCAAAATATAGTTCTGATCATTCTAATTGTTTCATGTGGTATGTGATAGCAGCTTCACAAACAGGTAAGGTTTTTTTCTATGTAAATATTTTTCTTAGAAATATATAATAGTAACATTTTTAACAGAGATGATATTTAATGTGATTAATTTAAAATCTGACACTTGGGAATTCAGGATTTTTGGATAACGTTGGATATTTGTATCACTGTATAGGTCAAATGAGAACTCCTCTGCATATTGAAATAAAATCCACAGAAGGTAAAAAGAGGAGCTTTCTGTACTCTAGTACAGGTCTATAAATGAAGGATATTAGCATGTGAATTCAGATGTGGCACTGAACAAAACCACAGCTTGGCACTGCCCATGGTAAATCTGTTTGAAGACCGAATTGCAGAGGGCAGCCCATGAACAGTAGATTACAGAGAAGAGACAAACTTGGGAGTCAAGAGTAAAGTTGCAACTAAAAAAACATCTGCTCAAACAAATGGGAATTAAAAATAGTTGAACTGAGTGTGCCACTTGCATGGAGGGAGAGAGAATACTCTTGAAGTGGGCTATTAAGGCCAAGGAAAAGTTCTGAAAGGAACTCTGGTGGTTGTCAGTCTAGGAAGCCCTACCAGAGTTACGATCACCTTATACTCAGAAGCATGAGGAAAAAGGAAAGAAAAGGTCTGATAGCTGTGAGACTACTGGAAAAAAGTTCTGTAGGCTTTCTGAATAAACCCAGTAGTTTTTAGGTGAAAACAGTAAATTGTATTCTGCTCCTATTATACATGGAGTTTGACAGTATTTGGCTTGCTTTATTTATTGAGGAGGAGAACATCTATAATGCTAGTCAGGAGTATTTTAATGGCATGCTTTTGCTTATGAAATATAAATACAAAGACCTGTTTCTCTAAATAGAAATAAATAGCAGTAGCTATATTTTTCATGGGGTTTGAACCTGTGAATATAAAACATCATGTGCTTGCCCTTGAAGCCATATAACTGTTCTGTTTATTTGTATAGTGGGCTAGTAGGCTCCTTATTTGGATTTTTTTCTGTCAATCCCACAGTAAACTTTCTTGCATGTCTTCTGCCTAATTAGTGTTAATATTGCCTGAGAACGTTTTCCTACATTTACCGGATATTACTGCAGAAAGGAGCACTTAATTGATTTTTACACTTTCGTTTTGCTGGAAGGAATGCACTGACTAAAGTTACCCAACTTAAAAAAAACATGATTGACAAGAAGCCAAAGACAGCCTAATGTCTCTAAGCCAAAGCAGCAATGTCTCTCATCCTAGAAGAACCATAGATAAAACTTTTTTTCTTCTACTTCAGTCACAGTAGTTAAAATTACTTGTGTCTTTGAAAACTGCAAATTTAGTTTTGTAGTAGCACAGATTTTTTTTTCAGCAAATTTGAAGACAATCTGAAGTTATAGAATCACAGAATTGTTAGGATTGGAAGAAACCTCTGGAAATCATGTAGTCCAATCCCCATGCCAGGGCAGGCTCACCTAGAGCAGGTGACACAGGAACAGATCCAGATGAGTTTTGAATGTCTCCAGAGAGGGAGACTCCATGACCTCCGTGGGCAGCCTGCTCCAGTGCTCTTCCACCCTCAATGTAAGGAAGTTCTTCTTCGTTTTGAGGTGGAATTTCTTGTGGTTTAGTTTATGGCCATTGCTCCTCATCCTGTCCGTTGGCATCACTGAAAAGAGTTTGGCACCATCCTCTTTGCAGCCACCTTTGAGATATTTATGTGCATTGGTGAAGTCTCCTCCCAGTCTTTTCTCTAGACTAAACAGACCCAGCTCCCACAGTTTCTCCTCATATGAGAGCTGCTCCAGACCATCATCATCTTTGTGGCCCTTTGCAGTAGCTCCTTGTCTTTCTTGTACTGCGGAGCCCAGAAGTGCACTCAGCACTCCAGATGTGGCCTCACTAAGGCTGATTAGAGGGGCAGGATCACCTCCCTCAACCTGCTGGCCACTCTCTTCCTGAGTTCCCCAGGATTCCATTGGTCCCCCTGGCCATAAGGGCACACTGCTGGCTCATAGTCCATTTGTCATACACCGAGACTCCAAGGTCCTTCCCAGCAAAGCTGCTCTCCAGCCCCCAACCTGTACAGGTAGTTGGGGTTATTCCTGCTCAGATGCAGGACTCTGCACTTGCCCTTGTTGAACCTCATCAGGTTTCTCTCTAACTCTCCAGCCTATCAAGATGCTGCTGAATGGCAGCACAGCCTTCAGGAATATCAGCTGCTCCCCCAGTTTTGTATCATCAGCAAACTGCCTGAGGGTGCATTCTGTCCTTTGCCCAGGTTGTTGATAAACAAGGGTTTAAAAGTTTATGACTTTAAGAGTTATATGAGCCTTATAAGGGTTTATCAGACTGGACCCAGTATTGATCCCTGGGGATTGCCACTGACTACAGACCTCTAACTGGATTCTACTCTGCTGACCATGACTCTACCATAGTTTTTTACTTGAGAGGTGATTAAAACGTGCTTCCGTATTCTGAACTCTGATCACTGTCTACAGCTTCTTTTTCCTGCTTTAACTGATGGATGAATTCTTGACCTCTTTGGAAGGCAGTGGATGTTTTAGCATTGACTTAATCAGATTTAACATTTCATCCAGGATGCTTAATTGGGGTTTGATATCATGCAAACCTAATTCTATTGTATTTCTGACATCCAAGTTACAGCAGTTTCCCTGCCTTTCACCCACCCTTGGACCTTGCTCATTCCAGCTGCAGCAAAGCTGCAGAACATTTGGCGGTCCTAATTTTAACACAGGCCGCACTTTGCTCCCTGTCATGCCCTTACAGACAAGGATGTATCTTTTTTATTGGAGAGGAGAGTCTTCTCCTCACCTGAGGCACAACACAGGGTCTCCACTGTGCACTCTGATACAACAAATGTACTTCCTTGCAAACTGATCTTTTTTATCTCATAACTTTAATTAAGGTGATATTTTCAGAAATCATGCTTTATTTAAACAGTATATATTTTTGGTAAGAGAGAAGCTGTCATAAAAAAAGCCTATGAAAGATGCTTAGAGTATGAGAAACATCAGCAAATATGGATCTCTCTTTAAATATAAAAATATTTATGCAGTGGAACAACCAAAGCCAGTATCTTAAAAACATTATTTTAGACACTGTATACATATCCCATACAAGCAGATTGATTTAAATTATGTAAAATACTTTTATTCAATAGCAAGCTTTTTAATGATAATTTAAAGTAATACATAATTTAGCTTTTTTGTAGAACAGATCCACTCCCCATCAGTGAAAGCAAGGTAAATTTAAATTTGAATGTGTTCTTTGGCCTTGTATCTTTATTTAGCTCCTCCATTTTTTTTGTTTTTATGGAAAACAATTTCAACACAAACTCGGGCTGATTATGGCAGATTTTGGCAGACCAACCTATTATTAATTTCTTTGAATTTCTGTACTTGTTTGAAGTTTTTTAAATGTGTGTGGCATACAATGATTCTGATTAAACATTCCATTGGTACACTAAACTAATATTGTTTATAAAATTCCTTATTTTAGAGCATCTGCCAAATTTAATATAAAGAGATGATAACATACATTATTTCCTACCTCACCCCTTCTTTGAGAGATTGTGATCATGTGGGGAAATATGAAAGCTTTAAATAACAAAAAAAAAATGTGTCCTTGCTAACAAACTGAATTCATAAGTAGTTTGCAGTCTGCTAGAAATGATTGAACTTCACAGCTGTGGAGGCAAGCCTTATATTCTCCCTTTGCAAGTTCTACTCAGCCAGCAGAACCTCTGAGCAAGCAGCTGTATGATTACTCAGCTTGCCCTATTCTAAGGATGGATTGCAAGGCTTGGCATTTTGATTTGAGCAGATGAATAGGAAACTGCAGGATGTGAACTATAGGATAGAAACTTGCGGCATGTCAGCTGTTTTCATTTCCTTGACAAAAAAAATTCAGACTGAGTAACTCCTCTTCCCTTGTTGCAGCAGAACAAGCTGTATGTAGAGAGACTGAGGAAGGGCTTCTGAGAGAAATGTGATGTCATCAGAAGATAAGAAATTCTTCTGCATAAATTCTTACTCCTTCCTCCTTTGTTTCTCAGAAAGAAGGTGCTAGTTCCCTCAAAGAATCACAGAATGGGTAAGGAAGGAACTACAGCGGGTCATCTGGTCCAACCTCCCTGCTCAAGTAGGGTCATCCTACAGCACATTGCACAGGACTGTGTCCAGAAGGCTCTTGAATATCTCCAGTGACGGAAACTCCACAACCTAACTGGGAAATTTGTTCCCTTGCTTGGTCACCTGCACAGTAAAGTAGTTGTTCCTCATGTTCAGGTGAAACTTTCTGTGCATCAGTTTCAGCCCACTGACACCTGTCCTATTGCTTGGCACCAACAAGAAGAGCCTGGCTTTATCCTCTTGGCACCCAACCTTCAGATACTTCTAGACATTGGTAAGGTCCCCTCTCAGTAATCTCTTCTGGAGGCTGAACAGGCCCAGCTCTTTCTTCATAAGTGAGAGGCTCCAGTCCTTTAATCATCTTTGCTGCCCCCCGTCAGACCCACTCTAGTCTCTCCTGTAGTGAGTCCAGAACTGGACACAGCACTCCAAATGTAACTTCACTAGGGCTGCATAGAGGGGCAGGATCACCTCCCTCGACCTGCTGGCAATGCTTTTTCTAATGCAGCCCAGGATACCATTGGTCTTCTTGGCCCCCAGGACACACAGCTGGGTTATGGACAGCTTGTTTTCTACGAGGATCCCCAGATACTTCTCTGCAGAGCTGCTTTCCAGCAGGTCAGCAGCCAGTCTGGATTGGTGCAGGGAGTTATTATTTTCCAGCTGCAGGACCCTGCATTTGCCTTTGTGAATTTCACACAGTTCCTTTCTGCCCATTTTTCCAACCTGTCAAGGTCCTTCCGAAGGGCTTCACAGCCCTCTGGGGTATTAGTCACTGCTACCAGCTCTGTCAGCAAACTCACAGAGGAGACACTTTATCCCTTCATCTGAGTCACTGATGAACAAGGTGAACAATACAGGGCCCAGTATTGAGCCTTGGGGGACACCACCAGTGACGAGAACCCAACTAGAACCCGTGCCACTGATTACAACACCCTGGGATCTGCCATTCATCCAGTTCTCAATCCACCTCACTGTCCACTCATCCAGTCCACACTTCCTGAGTTTGCCTGTGAGATGTGAGAGACTGTGTCTAAAGCCTTGCTGAAGTCAAGGTAGACAATATCCACTGCTCTCCCCTCATCCATCGAGGTAGTTGTTCTATTGTAGAAGGCAATCAGGTTGGTCAAGCATGGTTTACCTTTAGTGAATCCATGCTGACTACTCCCGGTCACCTTCTTGTCTTCCCTGTGGATAGAGATGGCCTCCAGAATGAGGTCCTCCATCACCTTTCCAGGGATGAGGTGATTGAGTCAGTTGTTGTTGCCTGTTCAAATGAAAAAGAAAGAAAGAGTACAAGACAAGCTTGTAGCACTTGCATTATCTCATTTAATATTGTTACGCTCTCTTATGTGTACACTATCTTGTCACAAGAAGAAATGCTATCACAGTGATAAATGAGTATTTCTTATAAAATTATCAATTTGTGTTTCCTTTTTATTTGTTAGAAGTTAATTTTGTGGCTATATGATCCTGAAAGTGCAGATGCTTCCAAACTGATCAGACTGCAATTTTTCCATTACAAGTACCTTAAATTGATGCCACTTAAGAAATAAAGTTAAATGCATGTCTTCTGAAAATGTATCAGTTGAAAGTTAAAATGTCTTCTTGAAACATCTGCCTGTATATATCTGACTTATTTTTCTTTTACTCTTTTAGGAAAAATTAGTTTGCAGGGGTATCTTTCCTGTTAATACTGCATCAATAACACAGGCATAGCAAGTTACGTGAAGCCTATTACCTATTTCACAGATATAGAATTATTAGTAAGTTTTAGTGATTCCATCAAATTTTAGGTCTTGTGAAAATTATTTTCAAAAATTGTAACTAGCAGTAACGTGTGACAGTCAAACAGAAGTCTCTCCTCAGATTTCCTCATGCACCTGCATGGCAAACTGCTGGGAAAAAAAATGTTTAAGGAAAAGCACTGTGAAAGTCATACATGATAAGCAGGAATGTCAATTTACTCATTTAATTTAGATGTAAAATATGACAATCTATTGTACAAACTGATCTATACACATTGATCTCTGGACTGAATAGATGGAAGAGATTATCCCCCATGGATTAATTGTAGGGATTAATATGTACAATAAATTTTGTTAGGAATGGGTTTCTGACCTAAACAATTGGTAGAAGGTAATTAGTCTTTAATACTTTGGCACAGTATCTCTCACAAGGCACGCATTCATGGCACCACAATTTTATTTTTTTTTTTAATTTTATCTATTATTTGTTGATTTTTGTTTGTTTGTTTTAACATTTGTTACTATCTCCAAGAAAAATATTAATAGTATTGTGAAGGCATTTTGTTGCCTCTCCTAGATGTTAGGAAATTGATTTTGTTTTCTGTCAGCTGCTATGGAAAGAATGCAACAAAAACTGTATTTGGCTCTGAGTGTTGTGTATTCTGAAATTAACAGATTGAGTAAATATGATTTTAATGGTATGTCATTGTTTGAAAATTTATTTTATAATACCAAAGTTTATTTAAACTTACGAATTTCAAAAAATAAATGTTGTGATAAACTGCCTTATGCTAACTGGACAAAAATATAATTAATAACCTTTATTTTAATACATTAAACAGAGTTCTCATATACTGTGCAGGCTGTTTCAGAACTTGAGACAGGAAACTTTTGTTCGTACCTGTTGGGAAAAATGAGAAGTACTATTCTAATAAGCATTCAAAATTAGGGTATGGTATAATTTAATTTATTTTTTATGGAATGCTATTTTAAATTGTTATACTTGCAACTCTACAAACAGCTATTGATGAGTAAGGCCATGGTGAGAACTGTTAAAGAAAGCTGTTGATGAGAGGCCCGTGTCTGGCCTTTTCTGAGATAACTTCGTGTTTTGGTAATAATTTTGCCATTTTGCTTTTGCTTTGAAGACAGGTTCAAGACAGTAGATGACAAGCTGTCATCTACACATTTAGCTGCCCTTTATTTCATTTACCATAGTATTTAAACTTAAATTGGCCTATCAGTCCTAAAAAAACTTGTTGCAGATAATTGTTCCGTTTCCTTTGTATAGAAGCTCATGGAGTAGAAAGAAAGATAAATATTTTTTTTAGTTTTTTTTTTTTTTTTAAACTGTAATGAATGGTTTTTGAATCCTAATTTTCAAGTTCTAGGCATCAGTTGAATATTCAATATATCCCCCCCATACATGTATGCTATTCCTGGATATTCAGGACCAGTGCGAGAGCTTATGTCAAACACATCATCCTCATTTAGAAACATCTTGGACAGACACTTTTCTTTACTCCTCTCTAGACTTCGAAGTCAGAGTTGCACATTTTCACTTTAAGTGCTGATATTTCAGGCACAGTTTCAAAAAAGAAATAAGGTAGCTCAGGCAGAACATCATTCAGGTTCATTTAAATGGATCCCAGTGTCTCTGCTAGCTTGTTTCGTATGAAGTTCAGGTATTTGTGCAAAGTACCACATCTTAAATGATTTCTTTCATCTATTGCTGGGGAATTCAGCATTTTCTGTGAATCAGCTGTTGACTATACCCTTCATCAGGAGTAGTAGGGCAATTGCAGTAGTAATATGGTTCTAAACATATGTGATAAAATAATACTTAAAGCATTAATTCTACTTTTAATACTTGCTTAGATTACTGTTGTGTCTTGACTGGGAGTTTGAATATTCTGTATAGGAAATAGGATAGCAAGGAAGTGATTGGAAGGTGAGAGAAAAGCAAAAGGGATCTTGGAGTCTCCTCATACTACAGCATCCACCATGGGGTAATGTGCACAGGAGCTATTTTCATAGGAGCAACATAGGATTCCAAAGGATGAATGAGTTTCTTTTCACAAGCAGATATGGTTAATAAATACTAGAACTAATATAAGGACTGTCCTATTGTCAGTTGCTCTACTTTTATCACTGTATTTTAAGGCAATTGCTTCCTTTCAGACTATGTACTATTCACCATATATTGCAGCATTCCTTGAGAACACAACAGGTCAGCAGTTATAAAGAGTCACAGTTTTTATTTGATTGTGAGTTTACGAGAAAATAGAACAAACCAGTAACCAACAGTGCTCTGTAAAATCTTATCTTACTTAGGTCTTCAGTGAAGCTAATCCAAATCCATTTGAGATAATTTTTTTCATGGAGTAGTAAGAATGACTCTGGTTTACATTTTACAAGGGGTTCTCAGCTGCAGATGTTTCCCACAGTACACTCGCCATCTGACCTTTACCCATTTTATACGCTCTCTTAATGCCAATTATAAAAAGTGCACTACTATTTTGTGACATTGCCTTCTTTTTATTGAAGAGTTTACTCTCAGCATGTAGTTAGTACGATGTATTATACTGCAAGAAACGCGTATGGCTTTTAATGGGGTAAATAGTGCTGTTTGTGTAGTTTTGGTTTCTTCTCCCTCGGCTGCTATCTATTGTACCTTCCTATTATCACTAGATGGCAACATAGCAACACTCCATAGCAAAAGTTGCTATAACCAGAGATGGGCTTTTTCTATGCCGTTTTTCACAGCAGCGCATAAGTAATTTCACCCCACCCCTTGAAATGGGAACATACGCATTCTGGCAATTTCGGTAAATTGCTTCTTAATGGTGTCAGTTCTAGTATTACTGACTGATGCTGCACACTCACTGAAGTGCAGATTAATCAATTAAAGAGAAAATAAAATTGCTTTATTTACATAGTCTTTTTTTAATACCAAATGAGGAAGAGAGTCCATTGATTCATCTGAATCACCTCACATATGCTTGATTATTTTGTGGAAACACCTTTTATTGAATCCAGTGGCACATCTATGAGAGCGGAATTTGCATAATTTTTTATTTTTGATTTTCCAAATATTTCATTTATTGAAATAAGCCTGCAAGTTAATATTTCTGTTGACAGAAACGACTGCAGTAAGTTTGGGGTGAAAACTTGTTTCCAGTAATCATATGCAAGAGATGCCTTATTTATCCCTGAGCCCACAGACTAATTCAAATCCTAGTCAGACTGGACAGGATGATTATCACTAGACAAGATGTGAAAACTGAAATTTCAAATTTCTCTGGAGATGTATTTTCCAGTTAAATGAGAGAAAAAGAAACAAGACCAATATTAACTGAGCTACCAGCTTATTTTCCTTCTGGAACCTTAAACAGACTTAACAGTTTTACTCAGTATTTTTTAAATAGTAAGAGGCTCTTAGGCTTCATAAGTCTTCTCTGAAACTCAGCTTCTTAGGGAACTCCAAACAGTTTGTTAGAATAGGAATGGGTTCTGTCCTGTATGACATTTCTCCACAAGTCAAAATTAGAAAGCTTAATACTGAGCTGAATTGTTCAATTTTTCTGTCAGGCCTTCTGTATTTTGATGTATTGAAACAGAACTCTTTGGACCTTGACAAGTCAACTTCTTCAGAAATGCTGGCCTTTCATACCCCATCAGATCTATTCCAATCATGTGTATTGAATAAATGAGTTGTAGTATGCCAGTTAAATTAAGGAAGTAATACTGGAAGGCTGTTGATTAACTTTTGCTGCCCACACTCTTTTTTCTGGGAATGTTCATCAAAGAAACCTCAAAAGTTTCAGACTCACTCTTGGCTTGATATAGTTGAGCTACCAGAGCCATATTGATATCAGTGTATACCCTAATAAAGTGACAGTGTGCTATGTACCTATAGCTGGGAGGACCACACAGATTATTGATCTCTGTAAGGAACCCACTGGTGAATGCTTAATAATGCTAGAGAATACAATGAGCTTGGCCAAGTGAAGCATATAAGGATATAGAATTACATAATGGGTTTTGTTATTTTTTAATAGGATTCTCTAAAGAAGTTGTTTGCCAAAGATACTAACATTTTCTGCTTTCAATGCTGAGAATATCTGCATTAGGGATGCATGTGTAACTGCCAGTGTGATACATGGATATGCACATACACACAGAATGTGTAAGAAGCTAAGAATTCTTCTTGCAAAAGACTTAGAAATTCCTATTTCTGTTTTCAGGTTTGCTAGTCTGCATGATTTATAATAAGCCTATTCTTACACAGAGGTTATATCTTTTAAATCAAATTTTCTCTTGTTGCTTATCGACACAACTCTTGCAGAACTACCAGCAGCACTGATCACCACTTGTTTGGCATGTGCCTCAACGTATCAGTTCTTCTTAAACTGCCTTCTACACATCCCTAGTAGCTGAAAGGGGGCAGTGGGACAGGTGGGGAGAAGGTGTCCTCAGTCACAGTGAAAGCTGTATTATTCCATGGAGACACAATGTTACTCGGCCAGATCTTTCAGTCAGGTACAGTTCTCAGACAGCACTGAGATATGAATATGCCTGGTTTGGTAACTGCAAGCAAATTTTGATACTTTTCTCCCTGATTTTATTTCATCATGTATCTTAAGGAATTCGAACAGAATTTGGAAATAGTTGTGTACCACTGAAGGTGCAGTTCTTCTAAGAATGTGACATTAATCATGTAGCTCAATTTCTTTTAGTCAGTTCAATTAACTGAGGTTTCCATTTTCCCAGTTTATCTGTTGTTTTTTCCATTTTCAGATTATGAACAGTCAGTCAGTGGACCTGCAGTGCCTGATGACAGCAGCAAAAACACATGGAAAGCCAGTAGTATTTAAGGAATGCTTTATTTGGTATATTAATTTCATCATTCCAAGGCCCAAACAATAATTTCCTAGCAATTAAAATTACTTCTCCCTCTGTTCCCTCCAAATCAGTGACCTCTCCATTAAATGGTATGTATGTTTTACAACAAAAACAGTTTTGTCATAAAAGTTTGGAACTTCCTATACAAATGATTGATTCAAAACTTAGACAGAAATAAAAGTACCCCCAGATGCTTTGACCAAAGGGCTAAATAACAATGTAACTGAGGTGACTTAAGAAAAAATGAAATCACGTTTTGAATAAATGGTACTTTTTATAAGTGATGAGCTAATAGGTTTTTTAAACTTTGAGTAAAACACAAGCTTCCTGAAATAACTGGAATACAATCAAGATATTGGTGTTCATCTGTCTATCCAGTGCAGATAGGCTATCTGTAGTTCTCATTTGACATTTAAGATGTGTATGGTCTTTATTGAATACCTGGATGAATCTATTTTAAATCTACTTTTCATTGGTGTAATGATGGTTTTGGAATTAAGAATGACCAGACAACAACAAGCTTATTTAAAGACCATTTTGACATCAGGTCAGCACACTGTCTGTGGTTCTCACTGAGTGAGCTCATGCAGCCATATGAAATCATTTTTACGATCACAGCTTAAATTTGTAAATGCATTTCAGTGAAGTGCTACAAATTATATTAGCTGCAAATGTATCCTAAACCATCTTGAGTTCTTAATTTACATCCTTGGTATAAACTGTAAGAGAAGTTACTATTCACCTGATCACTGTGTCATTTTTTTAAGAGTGGGAAACAAGTACTTAGTAGCACAGACATCTTCTTGGATATAATGAAACAATTAATAAAATACAAGATACAGAAAACTTAGTGAAGTTCTTCAATTTTCCATGCTGCTCCTTTGTCTACAGAGGCTGTTACCTATGACTCTGTCCCATCTGAACTTATGGTGTTGCTGATCTGCAGAGGCTGCAGCTCCTCCAGATTTTTTTTTCCTGGCAGTTTATAATCAGGACTGACAATCCTAGGTCTTAAGAAATTTTTACTACCTGTTCCTTGCAGATCTCTTATGAGTATTGCATAGAAGAATACAGCATTACCATCTGGGCTGCTGTGGGATGATGTGAGCGTTTACTACTCCTACAAATACAGCACAGCTAATGGATATTTTCAAGTATTTGGATCAAAACCTCTATTAGAAATGTTTCATGGGATCACTATTCACCAGATTATTCTCAGTTAAGGTGGTTAAGTGGTAGAAATTTTAGGTAGGAGATCACTGAAGCTCTCTCTTTGTAAATGACAGGAGCAGAATAGCACATTTCATTGGTCTGTTAAGACTGAAAATTAATTTTTTTAGATGAACAGATATGTCATGAAGAGAGTTAAGAAACTAGAGTTACATATTTTTCAGATATTTTAAACCTGCATCTGTATCAGTATGATTCTAATAAGAAATTTATGGTTTTCTGCCTTAGTATTTGTTACAGAAAGATAATTTGATTATTTTTGTCCAACTCAGTTTGACTAGAAATTTAATGGCATCATAGCTTTGATTTTTCTCAAAAGAAGGTGACTAAAATGGCATCACAACTTTCTCAGTACATCAAAGAGAGATTATTTTGCAACTTTCTGTCACTTTAAAGCATGCATTTTCAGATTATAATCACAGCATCATATTGAAAATGCCTGGAATTCCCAAGTAGAACACAACTGTTGTTAAGAAAAGTCCTTTTATTCATTACTCCAGCCTCAGGAAACCCAAGGTAGTTGCTCCACTTTAGTTGGCTGTTAAAGGAGAATTCAGCAGGTGCCATTCACTCAAAAGACAATGGTATGTCTTTTTGACTGCTTGAGTCACCTGGTGACTTGACTAAAGACCAGTCTGAGGCCAGCTCTATGAAGCACAGAGTTCAGTGGAGCACTGTTGAACATTACCACATCCATGTCCTACAAAATTGTTCATGAAACTTGAAAGGTTTTACTCTACAGTTTTGAGCTGGTGTTCCATTCCAAAACACTTTAGACAGCACAGAATTATACGGGGAAAAAAATCTCACAGAAAAAAAGTAGCCAGTTCTAAAAGCCAGGATAAATACCCATTGGGACAAAGCTGGCAAAATGAAGCTATCAGGCTTACAGGACACTCAGTCTTACCTGCTGATGCATCTTATGTGACACAGAGGATGGATCCTAACAAGGTAGGCTGGTGATGGCTTGAGATCCAAGCTTATTATTGCACATAGAGCAGCAGCTGAGGCACTACCATACAAAAGACAGAAAGCATCCAGGCAGAGTATGGCAGAACTGCCAGCTCAACCACTGCACAGTGGAGGTGGCCAGGCCAAGGGCAGTGGCAAGATGTCCTGGTTATAGTAGCCAGGATCAGTTTGTCACTGCGTGGGTGTGTATTCTAAACCCTCTTTGCCATTTTTCTCATGAACTGCTCACAGTGGCCCATTTGCAGCAGCTGCCCAGGGCACACCCAACCCCTCAGGCTACAAGCTGAGTGTTTAGGAACTTCTGTGGGATAAGGAAGTTTTTCCTACCTTCACACCCGCCTGAGGGATCATGTCTGCTAATGGGCCATTTGGGATGCCAAAAATATGTCATTATTCACCTCACAGAGTAAATCACCCATTGTGAAAACTCTCCACGCTGGGGGAGGGACTGGGCGTTCCCATCTGAGGGATGGGATTCCCATGGAATTTTGGAACTGGGATCTCTCATCAGATCCAGAGGAGGACCAGAGCCTCGACCGGACTGAGACTGCCACTGGACTGCAACCATGATTTTCACCAGCAGGTTTCTTCCTTTCTTCTTACTTTGAACTCAGGGGGGCCACGTGGTGCTCAGCACAGGGGTTGGTGAGCTCCACTCTGCTCGTGCCTCCCTGGGCTGGGCTGTACATCTGTTTGTTGTGACACAAATGAATTTTCCTTCTGTATCAGTGTATTCTGTGACCTTTTATTAAATTGTTATTCTGACTTGCAATCTCATTCTGAGTTGGATTGATTTCTCCTGCCGGTGTAACTCTAAACCAGCACACAAGAAAAGTTTCAAAAAGGACTTCATAAATATTTCTGCTGGGAATAATCTAGATACCATAAAAAGGCATACTGACAGTGCTATGAGAAGAGGTCAAGGTATTTAAACCATTTTCTTCTTGTTCCTTTTTAAACAGAAGTCAGGCTTGAAGGCTTAGAGAAGACTACCTGAGTACCATTTCCATATTGATTCAGCAAGGAGAAGCCTAAGAAAGAAACCGATTAACCAGCTTTCTTTGCTGAGAGAGTTTCTGCCACATGGCCACTCCAGCTTCCCTAGCCAGACTAGAGTTCACCCACAAAAGTCTTGTGTTACTACCCCAGGCATAGGCAAGAGAATTCTCTGTCCAAATGAAAAGTCAGGCTGAGCCTTTGACCTTTTTTCTTGATAGACTGTGGGATGTTTAAAATAGAAGTGCTCTTTAGTATACTGTAGCTATAAACAGATCTGCATGACTCAAAATCAGGTCCAGCAACATATCCTGCATGAGATAATGATTGAGCTCAAATGCAAAACCTAAATGTACAGGAGATGGAAGCAGGGCAAGGTACCAAGGGACAGAATTGGGAAAATCTTAGCTTGGCTGGAATTGAAACTAGCAAAGAACATGAAGGGTAACAAAGCTTTAGCAGGTACATCAATAGCATAAAGAAGAAAATGGAAAAGGTGAGTGTACTGCTGGGTCAGGCTGGAGATCTACTGACCAAGGATAAAGAGAAGGCTGGAGTATTTAGTGCCTTCCTCCTTCCATGAGTCTCTATTGGCAATTTCTGTTTCCACTCTTTCCAGGTCTCCATTCACATTAGTAAGTTTAGTGGGAGAGTTACTATCTACAGTATCAATGGATCTAAATAGGGACTCCTTAGATAAACTGGATGTGCACAGTTCACAGTATCACACAGGGTACCTTTATGATCGCCAAGAGACCTGGCAGATGTCGCTGCAAGGCCACTCTTTGTGTTGTGGTGATCAGGAGGAAAAGGCAAACATCTCATCCATCTGAAGAAGGAAAGCAGGAAGGTGAGGGAGAACTATGAAACAATCAGCCTAACATTAGTTCTTAGAAATACTATTGATCCAATCACCCTGGAAGGCATTTCCAGTCACAGAAACAAGGAGAACATGATTGTAAATAGCCAGTATGGTTTTACTTAAATAAATAAAATCATGATTGACAAACCTGAGCATTTTCAGTATGAAGATGACTGACTTGATGGACAAGGATGTCCATTATAGATGTAATTTACCTTGACTTTAGCAAAGAATTTGGTATACAGTGAATGACTGGTGCACAAGATGGGTGCAAAAGTGGCTGACCACAGGGGGTCAATCACTTCAAAGCCTAACTGGCAGAGGTGGTCTGATAAGTTTCACATCTCCATCAGTGAGATGAAATGCACCCTTGGCAAATTCATGAATAATACAAAGTTGGAGGCAGCAATTGGAAAAGTGATGAAACTTCCTGATGACACTGAAACTAGTTGGCATATTTTTAGCACTGCTTTCAGATTAAACTACATTTAGAGAGCCACAGCTAGTTTTCAGAAAGGGAATAGGCAATAACATGAAAAATAGTATCCAATACAGAGCCTGGAAAATGCATATACATCTGTGCCAGAAACACAGTCAATGAAAATAAACACACCATTACTGGATTTGAGTAGTGTTTGAGCCATGTGGTTATGGACAAGAAGATAAAAGGTAAATGAGGCTCTATTCAATCATGAATCAAAATAATATTATTGGTAATAATGATGATGGATTGTCAATAATTATTTCTGCTACATTTTCTATTTTGCTTGCTTAGTCACTGGCTTCGCCAGAGGTGTCCCTCCAAGCAAAGATGATCTGGTGGTCCCTCAATGGAGTTTTGGAGTATCCAAGAAAAGACATAGCAAACATCTGCTTCTTGTGGAAAACTGATACTCAAAACTGTTGCATCCAGAGTAAAGGTTGGAGCAGTATTGCCTCAGGAGGCTGACTGACAGAAGTGAAGTCTTCAGTACCTGAGTCAGAGAACTTCACCATTCTGATGTTCATTCAGAGTTGGGGTAAGAGCTTCCCTCTGTCAGAACAGCCTGTTTCACAGTAGGAGTTACACTTGCCACTCACAACTTGCCTAAACTGGAGATCTGAGCTTATGGTGATTTCGTAGGCGCATTCATCTCTGTATAATGGTGATCACCCCAACCAGGGTGAAAGAAAATACCAAGGTACTAATGGTTTTTCTTCCTCCATGTGAAATAGTCTGGAATGCATTCAAAATTTTAACTATATCTGAATTTCATTAGCATTAGGTAATTAATAATCTGTTCTTTCCTAAACTCTCTGTAGTTTCAGGGCTGAGTTGGACAGCAGACAGATCTTAATCTGAACAGGACCAAATTATTTAGACTGTTAATGGCAGTTGCTCTGTTTGTCCTAAAATAAGTTTAATAAAGCTCTATAAATAAGTAAATGGCTGTTCTTATAATCATTTTATGTGATATTCACAAGTTTATGAAAATTTTCTTAAAATATTATAAAAGCTGTAGAAATCTGACACAAATAATTCATGAGCATTTAAAAATCATTTGTTACTGATTTCATTATTCATATTCCATCTATTTCTGTAGAGTTTGTACCAAGAAAGAAAACAAGTAAAAAATCAGAAGTCAACTCTGAAATTTGCCCTTTAGTGAAAACAGCCTGTTCCTAGTGAACATTGTCACTCTTCCCTTAAGAGAGGATGGTCCTGTGGGCTGATGCATAGACGAGAGCCCTCCAGTTCCTTCTGTAGCATTTCCACATCTTTGTTCCACCTTAGCTGCACTTATGCCAAGTGCAGGAGGTACACAGGAGCTGCAGAGCAACATTTGTGTGGGGTGCACTGCATCTCTCCATGAATCTAAAGTGCCTTAGGCTTCTCTAACTCCTCTTTCATGGCTGAAAAGTGGTGCTTCTCTAATCAAGAACATTTCTACACCTTTGAAAAGTAAACAGACAATGACATTTTCCATAAAGACAAGAAACCAGACTGCTCTTTGAGCATTTTCCTCCCATACAAGGAAAGAAAAATGTCATGACGAAGAAAATGGACGACTATTTTGGTTTGTGTTCTTCTCTGAGGAGACTTTCTGTGTTCCCATTAAGGACTCAGACAGCTTGTCTTTCAATTTTACAATGTGTGGGTTCACACATTATACTGCTGAGGTGACAGAGCCCATGACTGCTCTCTGCTCCTCTACCAAACTGCCAGACAGATGCTTATGAGCATCTTGGGAGTATCCCCATACCATACTTCCTCACTCTCCAAAATGCTCTAACCTGCATCATACAGACCCTAACTTTTTGCAGTATTCACTGACTACTTCTAACACCTATCTAATCAGTCTTTTTGCTCAAAAGAAGGATTTTCCTGTCTTTTGCAGATAACCACATGAAAAGATAAACTGCATCACTGAGGAAGTCAGAGCTGTGATACTGTTTTACTCCTCTGTATATTAAGTCTAGTATTTAAATGCCCAAATTCAGTTTTTATGTCAAATAAATGCCACTTTGGCAGTTTATTCTTCAGCTTTCTTCATAGAACACAAGTTTTCACTCTCCTGTCACCACGGGCTAGAAGCTGGGTATTCCACTCCTCCTGGCTTCACAGTGCCTCTTGGAGACAGAAGCCAAACAGGAGAGAATGAAGACCGAGTGATTGGCTACAAGTCATTCCAACACTCTGTTTTTCTGTCTTCCAGGTCATGCATACTGTTAGTTGAAAATGGATTCCCTGCATTTCCAGGTAAGGGTTGCAGATTTAAGATACAATCATATCTTAGTCAGTATTCCCAAATACAAAAGCAACCTTTTTTTATTTTTCTCCTCAGAAAACGTTTTAATTTAGTGACCACCAATTTGTTTCCTAGCTTGCAGCCAAAGGAGCAGCCAAAGGACATGACCCAAAGGAGATATGGACCTGTCCACATATCAGGATTTCGCTGGTAAAATAAGGAATTATTTGGCTAAGGTGAACCTCAGGTTCACACATCAGTGTTTCAGGTGCCTGAATTACGTATTCTGACAATCGGCAGCCAAACCCGTGTTTTTTTAACAGTATCCATTTCCACTAATCAAAAATCACTCCCCAAAGCAGGAATCGCTATTTCCCCCTGCCTACATAAGCTGTGCTGTGGTACTCGGGGGACGGAGCTCTTCTGCACACAAAATGGAGCCCAGCGGCCAAGTGGAATTTTAGCTAAGGGAGAGGGGCTCAACACCTGAAAGTCTGCAGCCAGAAGTGGCAGTGGAAGCCAGGATGCCCCTGGACTGGTGCATTCCCCTTCCCGCAACACTTTCGTCCCGAGGGCGCACCCACACCTTTTTTTAAAACGCTATAAACGGGCAGTATTTGTCTTTATAAAATTAAATCGGCCGGGAAAGAGAGAGAAGGCCGCTTTTCTCCTGCTTTTCTTCAGTTCTTCCCGAATGGGCTTTCGTTTTGTTGCTGCTTGACAAGGCCACCTCCCCGCCGGGTTACACGGCAGGGGCAGCGCTGGGAGCGACGATTGGGTCCTGGGGCACCCCTGACAGGGCCCCAGCGCTCCTCCTGTGCGGCCGGCTGCAGTCCCCATCCTCCGGGACCTCAAGGGCCGGGAAATGACCGTGCCGGGTGATGCGGACCGGGAGCCAAGAGCTCTGCAGGGAGGTGTGGCGTGTGCGGCCGGCAGGGCCGGGACACGCTGGGTCGAGATAGGGGATAGGGGATAGGCTCTGGTTCGCACCAGGCCGCCCCGCCGCCGCCTCCCCGGCAGAAGGAAGGCAGGCAGGAAGGGCAGGGGGCTGTGCCGAGGCTCGCTGTGCGGGGCGGGGCCGGGCACGCCGGCAGCTCGGCCGCCGGGGGCGGGCCGCAGCGGCTCCATTTTGCGCCCATTGGCGGGGCTGCCCGGCCGTCCCGTGGCCCCGGCGCCAGGCAGGGC
>VXAU01005059.1:943028-953104 GCA_013399695.1 Formicarius rufipectus | reverse complement strand
GCTTGTCCTGCGGGGGCGGTCGGGGAGCGTTCCGTGCCCTTGGCCTGCCTGTCCCCGCGGCGGAGAGAGCGAGCCCGGCGAGGGGAGGGCGGTGATTTGGAGGGGCTGTCGGTTTCTACGGAGCTTGTCGTGACCCGCGACGAAAGTTTGCCTTGTCTTCCAGTGGCAGGTGGATCCGCTCCCTGTCGCGGGGGAGACTCACTCTGCCCCGATCGCTCCCGAGCTCTGCTGCTCCTGTTGCTCCCTCTGCTATTGCCCCGAAGCTCAGCAGCGGGGAGGCCCTGCCCCTCTGCTCTCGGAAGGCATAAAAGTGTCTCATTTTCCAGCAGGATAGTAACTGGGGATAGTCGCTGTCTCTGCAGGGATAAGAGCTTTCCAGCGCAGTGTCAGGAAGGTGTTTGNAGCTCTTAACATCCACAGTGGGGTCACTTTTAAGCAATGTATGAACAGTAATTCACCTACATCATCGAAGCCTGATCACTTAACTCTTTTTCTCTATTTTAGAGAGGCTGTGGTTCTAGGCAGTACTGACTTTATGGAAGACGACGTAGAAAAAATAGTAGAAGAGCTTGGAAAAGAATTCAAAGGAAATGCTTATCACCTAATGCACAAAAACTGCAATCACTTTTCTTCAGCTTTATCTGAGGTAAACAAACACATGAAGGTCTATAGAAAGGTTCTTCCCAGGAGGCTACACAGTGTCATCTTCCTGTCCTTTGGAATGTTTGGTCTAATTTCCAACTTCTTATCTCTGATACCTTGGGCAAATGCCACCATTTTTCAGGTTGATTTTGTGCTCGTGTCCAAAGCACAAGATTTTGCTGCCAAAAATGCTAAATATTGTCATACGCAGCTTGTGTTCAAGCAGGAGTGCATTCCTAAATAAGAGACCTAGTAAATAAAATATTAACATGATTTCAAAATAATTTCAGTTGCTTCAGAGATTGCTGCCGAAGATAGAACCATGTTCTTTTTTTATCAGTATTTCCCCACAGAAACATCACAATGAAAACAATTTTTAAAGTTATGACCTAATGTTAAGGAATAACAAATTCATTGAAGTTACACAGACAGTGTTAATCTTCTGCTTGAGAGGCTTTTGTCAAGTTACTGCTCTGTCAGCCCCTGTGTCCTGGTCATGTAGATACTTGAGTGGTCATGCAGAATATCAGACTGAGGAGTCAAATGGGCTTTGCTTTTTTCCCCTTGGCAAGGTGATCAGTTTGCCAATGTGATTGAATGCCTGATCATTCATGTGTGTATGAACACAAGGGAAAAGGTCAGGAACGAGTACCCCAGGACAAAGAGGGGAATAGACATTTTGATTTTTATTGATAGTTGGCAATCCCTCCATGCCAGAATTTGATAATGTTTCACTGAAGCATTCCCAAACAAGAGTGGTTATCTTTTCCGTGATGAACTTTCATAGACTTTANTTTCTTGGTTTTTTTTTTTGGTTTAAGTAGACCAAAATTTTTGAGCGGTTTGGATATGGCTGCGATTTGGTAGGAATAAAGAAGTCGTTCCAGCTTGATCTGCAGCCCTATGAGCTCACCTTCCCTCCTTGCTGGGTAATCTTTCTGTGCCATCTACAGCAACTGTTGTATTGTCTTCTGTTCAGCTGGAAGCTGCTCAAATGCCATGGTAACAAATGAGGTGTAAGTACCTGCATGGAACAGGAGGTGAGGATAAGTAATATTAAGAAAATATTATCCCTTAATGCGTTTCAGCTGCTGGAAATTAGAACGAGTGGCACTAGTTCTCTGACCAAGTTCTGAGTCTACTTCTGGAGGGACAGTAAGATCAACAACTAGCTTCAAGTGACAGTGTTAGTATTACTTTGCTTGTTTTGGATACGCTTTCCTACCCACCACCGTTTTAAAGTGAACTCTTGGTGTTTTGAAAGGTTGAAGGTGTATAATGTAGTGACAGTGACTACTGGAAGTGAGAAAATACAGCTTATTTGCTTGGGAGCAGTCACATTCAAATGCTAAAATGTTTAATAGCAATCAGTAGAGAGCTATCTGCCTTGAAATCAAATATATTTATGATATCATAGGAACTAGCCTGATTCTTGTAATTATTTTCTTTCACGCTAATACGTATCATAGAAATCAGCACACCTCTCAGGATTTTTTTGTTCATTTTTTTTTGTGTGTGTCCACTCCCATGTTTGAGTTCTGTCTCCAGCAAATGTAACTTGTTACTTCAACTTTGGTTTTCCTTCTTTGTAGAGGACGAGGGGAGACTGGAGACAGGACCTATTTATTCACTCTGATTTTTCTGAGGGGGCGGAGGGGAAAAGGGATCTTCGCTCACCTGGTTGAGCTCATGTGTGATGCTGATATGAGAAAAAGTCACAGTGTGCCTTATTTATACTAGACTTGAGGGTGAAAGGATGCTCTGTCACATGCATATGTATCACTTCTGTAGATTAAAGTGCAAAGATACGCATGGGAGAATCTCTTTTAGTGTGAAAAGAGATAGTTTTACACACATTAACTATAAATATTTGTACAGAGAAAGAAGTAGGACTTTGGTTTTGGGACTCTTACATAAGAGAGCATCTTTAAAGTTGAGGCTTGACACGCTTCTGACTCACTGAGATGGAAGACCGAGTGTTCCCACAAAGACTTGCTTAGCTGTGCAAAGTGTCATCTGGGCCCAGTTCACAGGTGGGCTGTGAAAACTTAACGGAATGGACTGTCTGCTGTATAAATGCCTCCCTGGAAAGTAGGGCCATGGCCTCTCTGAGAAACTCTATTCTTGCTATGATGGTAGCCTTGGTGGATATGTCTTCATTCCATTTCTTTCTCTCTTGTGATGGTCTACTCTTTCGTTCACATGGTTCTCCTTTCTCTCTTACTCCTCAGATGTTTTTGCTGCAACCTGTAGCCTTTCCTCCGGAGTTGGATTACTGTGATCAGTTTTATTCCAGCCATCCTAGGAAGGCTGGTAGTTGGCACTGGGGGAGGTAAAAAAGCAACAGGAAGGTTGTGCTCATGTAAAAACTATCATACTTTTCTTTAGGACATGTTGGGGACTGATGGTTGCCCTGTTGTGGAAACTGAAGCTCTGCCTCCATGAAGAAGTTGCATAGCCTCTAAAGACACCATCTGTGAATGGAACTTACTCTCCAAACAAGCAACCAAGCACATTCATTTGCAGATGTTTGATTGCATTTAGGGCTGACCTTTTGTGCTTTAGTCCACAGTTGTGGTATTTGTTGAAGCTGTACATCAGCACAAATTATACCTTGTATGATCTGAGACCACTACACAGAATATTTCTATTTCCCACTTCTGTCCCGTTTGCTGTTCTGTAGCATTCTGTCTACATTATTTGACCATTAGAGAAATGGATTTCTTTTAAACTGGTGAGAAAAACCCGGGTTCCCATGATGCCTGAAAGATGCTGTCAGTGTACATCCTGCCTCAAACTCTTTCGCTAAATGATGTCTCAGTCCATTTTAAACTTGTTTGAAGCAGGAGTTTCAACTCATTTTCATATTGTATAGCAGTCGCTACTGCCTGCACACAGCCTGCCGAAATCGATGGTACTACATTATTTGGGGCACTGAGAGTGGGTGGAAGAAGGGAAGAGTCTTCTGTAAAAGCTGTTTTGAAGTTGTTTGTTCATCAAATTTTGCCAGCTGTTTGAGACATTAGCCATCTTACTGTTTGCTCTTGACATTCTGTGTCACATGGAAGTGGGTTTGGGGTTTTTTTTGTAGTTTAGGTTTGCAATTGGGGTTTTCTGTTCTCTTTAGGAACAAGAGACCACTGTTACTTACCTGGTTGACAGAATGAGCACTACCGTAATAACTGCAAAGCCGTATGAACAGCCTTATTTTAACCTGAATGCTAACTGTGGCTTCATTTCCCAGGCAGCTGCTTAGGTATGCAGGGAATACTAGGTGACCTTGCTACTGCTAGAACTCCTTACAGGACTGAGTCTTGGAGCATATGCCCTTCCAATGTCCTTAGCACTTGAAAAAATTAAAATCTTTGCTAAAACCAAAATGGGTTGAGTGTATTGTACAAGAAAGTGGGCTTTCAAGTACTGGTAACTTTATGGAGGGAGAGAAGCTTAAGGCCATATTTACATGGTGCAGTTCATGCCTTTGAAAATCTTTTATGATCATTGAAAGGGTAGGGGGAAGACTTTGATATAATGTGTTTTGAGAACTGAAGTATTTTATAGTTTCATTTTAACTAACTACTATTTTTAGGAGTTTAGGTTTTTTTGTGTGCCCAAATAAATATCCTAATTTTTCCCTTGTCATATAAGGCAATAACAAGCTAAAGTATTAACATAAATGAAAGCTCTGAAGAAAGTACTGAAGATATTTTTAAAGAACTGGGATTAGTGTTATTCTTTCAGTGACATGACTTTATTGTGTGCATAGAAGAAACACTTATCTAATATTTTGGTAATGATAGTTGCCTTAAACCTGAAATCCTCTTTTACAAGACTGACATATTGCAGAATATTGATGATGTGGGATTGCAGCATTTTACTGTGGCAAAATTCATATCAAGACTAAAAGGAATCCAGTTTGTGCAACGGAAGCAAAGATGGAGCATTTGGGATTACAGAATGTATGGCATGTTGTTGAACCAGTGAGCTATATAGATGTCATTTAATTTACAGTCTTTATTTTATGAGTTATATATATTTTTTTTTCAGCTGTAGCCAAATTCAGCACACTTTGTTGCATTTGTCCTGCATTTCTTTCTTAAGAGAGATGAGGCATTTTGTTCAATGAGAAAATGTGACCAAACTTCCAATAGCTCATCCAGATTAAGTAATAATTAGATATAATTACTGTTCCTAGAGGGAAAGTAATTCTGTCTCATTGAAATTCTTTTATCTTCATTTAACTTACTCTATGCTTACTGGAAATACAAAGTGAAATGCCAGCTTGCTTCGGGCTCTTCTTTCAAAGCTCTGCTCACTTTTGTTTTATTTGCCACCAGTGTTCAGTTTTTGTAGTCTAGTGAGTCCTGTGTATTTGAATACCTTGTTGGAGCAGCTTTCCATCCCGTTTGTCGGCTTCTGTGCAGATCGTTGACAAGGGTTGGTGACTCAGTTTTGTGTCCTCTCCCTATACTTTGTATCAGGTTTCACGGGTTGTGGGTAGGGAGGAGCAAGAGTAATTTTTTTTCCTAATTTTTTTTCTGTCTAGTAACCAACTAGGCTTTATTCTTCTACTGTTTGCGGGATATCTTGTGTAACTTTTCTTCCATTTTCAGAGAACAGCCATAGCTTTGCTTTGTATTAGCAGATCCAACGGGTACATGATGTGTAGGTTGTTTGAAATTCAGAGGCCACATTCTGAGTGTCCTGGACAAAACTGTCCAGGAGAGTATAAGACTGGAGCACCAGGGACCCTGTCTAGGTCAGTTCTAGGTTAGGTTCATTTGGATACACCTTTTCATTAGGCGAAGACACTTTCTTCCAGTGCTGACAAACCGTATGCTGACTGTGCCGACAGTTTTGACTATAAGCTTAAAACTATTTTGGAATGTTCAGCTGATTAGCTGTGGGATAGGAATGACTTCAAAATTGAAATATGTTTAGGTTGCAGTAGCTTCTCTGTTTTCCTGAGGGCTTTGATTTTTTTTTATGCTCACAAACCCATGAAGGTAGATGAGTAGTCTTAGCATCGTTCTCCTTTTTTCCCCTCATCATTTCTCCCTCTTCTATGTCTTTCTATACAGAGTAAATTAACCCAGTGTATTTCTGGATGTAGCTTGTTCATACAAGGATAGCTCCCTGCTCTTTCCTGTGGGGTGGAAGGAAAGAACTGATAAGCCCTTTAAATGGACCAAGGTGATGATTTAGTGTGGTCATCCATACCCACTATAGCTAACATAGCAATGCATTGACAAAGCCAGAAATTAAAGCAGAGAGTAAAGTTTAGTCTTAAGCAAAACTTATCCACAGATCACAATGAGCTTTAAATAAATACAGGGTGCAAAATCTGTCTTCTGTTGATTTATGTTGACAAAATCTCTCACAACTGGCCTGTTTGTAACTATTGGCATGACCTTCTATTTTTGCCCTTTAATTTGTCTTTCTTTTCATGAACAGCTTGTCAGTCCAAGGTTAGTGTGTCATTTTTATTGGAGACAACAAGCTTTCAGAAATGCATATTGTACACCATAATGTTTGTGATGTCACTATAAATTACACACTAACTCCAGCTAGCACTTTTTAACAAAATGTGACATCTGTAACCTTTGAGATCTTTATCATCCATTGTACTGTTTTAATAGTTACTTCACAGCAGAAAACACTGATTATGTCAACAGGTTGTGTAAAGAAGATAGCTGCTTTTTTCTGTTTGCTAAACCAGTATTAATTTACCGGTGGCACCACCTCATCCCATATCCTGCCTGCCTATCAGTTGATGTTTTGCAATGGGCTTTGTAGAAGTTTGCTGCAGTGTTCTCTGAGGGGGAAAAAAAATCCTGTTTACTGGAGTAATTGACAATGTATTCCTTGTATTTTCCAGAGGTTTTTTTCTTGCTAGCCAATTTCAGATTGAGGCTTTTTATTTCCTAAGACTTTATTTGAGGTTCCTTCTTTTAATTATGTGTCACTTGAAAGTTTTTAATGCTTGGAGACTGATATTTTGAGGGTGGTGATGTAGGCAAGAAAAGAGTAATTTTGAGGTTTTTCTTTTCCAGAACTCTGTGCACCTTTAAGGTCTCAAGGGTAAGAATTAGCTTCTGATAGACACTTGCTGCTGCTTTTGTAAAAGAAAAGAGAAAGCACTAAGGGAAGTTTCTCTTCTTCGCTATTTTTTCCCTTTAAAAAAATACCACTTTTGAAATGCATCTATTTTCTGTTGACTACCATACAAGTGATATATTTGAAACAGGTGTTAGACCTGTGCAAAAGAACTGAATCTGATATATGGAGACCCAGCAGGAGCCTGGAGATAGCTTTATCTCTTGTATGGTGGCCACTAGTTGAGAATTCAAAGACAAAATATAATAAAGTAATTTCAGTCCATCTTTCAGATCTCTGAGTATTCTCATGCTCATCTGTTCATAAGCAAGAGGGGTCATTGCTATAAAGGACAGTCAGTGTGTGTGCATATTACAGTCCTGTATTCTGATGTTATTTAAAAAATAATGTGCTCATTCAAGGTTACTGGAATTGATTCTAGAATGTGTCCCACCTAATGGAAAACTTTACAGCCTACAGCTTGTTGGCAAATAGAAAGTTGCTCTGGATTCCTCCCAGGTACAGGCTCCTTGGTTGACAGGCATTGACAGCACTAAAACAATGGAGTAGAATCTAATGGAATTAATTCACTGCATACAGTTGTGGAACTTTAATTACATGTTCTGGTCCCATAAAATGAGTCGTGCAGTTTCACTTTGTGGTAGGGTTTAATGCTTTTGATGTGGGGGACAAATACGGTCTCATCTGAGAAGACAAATCTGTATTGCAAACTAACTAGAGTTGTTCTTGTTTTCTTCTTTCCTTTTAGTATTGGATGAATGAATATACTTCTTCCCTTGGAATTGGAGTTTTTCATTCAGGTATAGAAGTGTATGGCCGAGGTATGTACCAGAGAAGCATAACTTACTCGTTGTTTTAGTAATGCTGTTATTTAAGAAAACATTTTTGAGGTAGTGAGAGAAGTCTGTCTCCTGAAACCCATTACCTCTTTTCTCATCTATTCTGGCTCTGAAAAAAACCCTTGGACACAATCTGGTAGCTATCATGCATTCTTTTTAATAAAGCTATGCACCTATGTGCCATTTATTCAGCCAGGCATAGAAATCTTCATTTTGGATTTGTAAATACCTGTTGTAAAAACAAATGTACACTTCATATAAGCATGGTTGAATTGTTCCCTCAGTATTCTGCCAGTGCTTAGTGCAAGGAGTGAATTTTTAGCTACAGAAAGAAGAGAGGCACCCAAACGTGTAGGATGCTCAGGAAAAAGTCCACTCCCTATTGCTAGATTGGTTTGTTTTAAACGGATCATTTCTTTAAAAGATATCTCATGGATGCTATTCATAAAAGATACCCTTGTGATCTGCATTTCAAAACTGCATTTCAGTTTTGCTAAATAGGTTGTACTTTGGGGCTGCAACCTCCTGGTATGTTCAGTCCACATTGCTGCCAGAAGGTGTTTCTGGGGAAACTGTAGCACAGGTTCAGGTCTGCAGTGTTTTTGCACAGCAGTACAATGATGCTCTGAGATGATGTTGTTGCTGAAAGCAGTCCATTTAAAGAAGAAAAATCTACTTCAATTCCTTTCTTGGAATATGTTGGGGGGAGTGGGGAGGCAGCAAAAGGGGTGGCATGCAGTCCAAAGACCACACTGCTAAAAGTTATCTTAAAGGATGGTTCAGCTACCATAATGGTCGCGTTTTAACTGGGTTTGCAACTGTTATCAGAGCAAATGGACAATACAATACTTATTGTTCAAGGTTTTTTTGGATTTGTTTTAATCTGAACCAGAGAGACCCGACTCTTAATAGTGCTGTGCTTGAAACCCAGTTTTTGAGCTCTGCCAAATACATGTGCCTCCCTTCCTGTTGGGATTAGACCAGCTTTCTCATATAACAGGTCATGCCCCTGCTGAAACAATGGCTTGCATTTTTCAAAGTTCATCAAACTTTTTATTCATTAACCTGTTGTAAAAAAGATTATCCACAAAACTGAGTGCTAGACTTGGATGGTGTGTTAAGAGTTTTGAGGAAAGGAAGCATGAAGTCATGCTTAAAGCTTTTTATTACACTCTGGGTGCAGCACGCTGTGTTATCTGACAGACACAGACGGAAGCTACAGTGTGCCATGATATTGTCATGTACTCTGAGTGCTTATGCCAACAGATGCTGTGTGCAAACTTCACATGCATGCACTGGTTTACTTTGTTGTTATGGTAAAAAACTCATGATAGCTGAAGCTTTACAAATCAAATCGTTTAAAAACCTCTTAGGCCACTACTTGCTGCCATACTTAGAACTGTAGTGCACACTGAATGAAAGTGTCACCAGACCGTTGAGAATGCTGTACTTTGAATCCCCAATTTAAACATATCAAAGTGGACTTCTAAAGACAAGCATGTATAAAGAACATTGGTAGAATTTACAATTTAACTTGTCAATGCTCACTTATGCAAAGAAAACAATATATATTTACTGTAAAGTTATTCAAGTTAAACCTGTACAGTGATGTAGAAGATTTCCTGTCAGCTTTTACAACTATTCATTTCCAGCTCCTTTCATTTGTTACCTGCATTAATAAGATGTCCGGTTCCTAGCTTTCGATCTTCATGAAGTTATCTTCCAGTCAGTGAGCTCTGCTGTTCTTTGCTGTTGTCATATGCTGATTTTGTTAAATCTGAACTTTCTCTTTCAGAATTTGCCTATGGTGGTCACCCATACCCTTTTTCTGGAATATTTGAAATTTCACCAGGAAATGCTTCTGAGCTAGGAGAAACATTTAAATTTAAGTAAGAAATATATACCTATTTTCTTGCTTTTTGAGAAGGTATAAAAAAAAGACTATTTGTTGCATTTATTTTTGAGGATAGAGGAATTGTGCAGGATTTCTGACTTCCTGAGAAATTTGTGTGTTTGCTTAGAAATGAAAGATGGACAGAGATGATGAGACAGTGAAGTGTCTACAGCAAAGAACATTTGTTTTTTAGAATACCATTAAATTCCTTATTTAATGGTATTATATATATATTATAATATATATTATAGGTATATAATATGCAATATACATATATTATATGTATATATTATACATATATATATGTGTGAATACCTTCAGCAAAGAGCAGCAGGAGGGATGCAGGATGGAGGGCAAAGCACTCAGACAACACAGGTTGCTGCAGCTGCAGCAGACAGCAAAGCTCACGCCCTGGATGTGAGAGGGGTCAAACTTCCAACTGCTGTCTGTGATTCATTTGGGGGAGAAAGGAGAAGGTGTGTGGATTAGCTGAGGCCTCTCCTCCTCCTCTCTCCAGTCCCTGTTTGTGACTGTGGGTGTGCCAGCTCAGCTGGAAGCCACCAGTGGGATGTGCTCCTTCATCC
>VXAU01005059.1:890711-942854 GCA_013399695.1 Formicarius rufipectus | reverse complement strand
AGATAGAACCATGTTCTTTTTTTATCAGTATTTCCCCACAGAAACATCACAATGAAAACAATTTTTAAAGTTATGACCTAATGTTAAGGAATAACAAATTCATTGAAGTTACACAGACAGTGTTAATCTTCTGCTTGAGAGGCTTTTGTCAAGTTACTGCTCTGTCAGCCCCTGTGTCCTGGTCATGTAGATACTTGAGTGGTCATGCAGAATATCAGACTGAGGAGTCAAATGGGCTTTGCTTTTTTCCCCTTGGCAAGGTGATCAGTTTGCCAATGTGATTGAATGCCTGATCATTCATGTGTGTATGAACACAAGGGAAAAGGTCAGGAACGAGTACCCCAGGACAAAGAGGGGAATAGACATTTTGATTTTTATTGATAGTTGGCAATCCCTCCATGCCAGAATTTGATAATGTTTCACTGAAGCATTCCCAAACAAGAGTGGTTATCTTTTCCGTGATGAACTTCCATAGACTTTAATGGGTTTTTTGTTTGTTTGGTTGTTTTTTGTCCCAAAAGTTAACTGCACACTTATTGTATAGCCTGTGTTTTCTGTAGACTGATCTTCCAGTGGTACTGGAAAATTCTGTTGAGATGATGATTCATGTGCAGTGCTGGTACAAGTAAGTAGGGTAAAACACTGATGAAGCTGCAGTTGGTGTGAAATCTGGCCTATATGGATAGAGTTTTGGTGTACTCTTTGGCTGCATCTTTATGCTGTTTCTATTTTATGTCTTGTCCCATTTAATGTTCAAATTGACTGTAAAAGAGGGTATAATTACAAGTGGAATGCTGCTCAGTTGCAGCACAGTAACGCTCCCATTCTCCAGATTTACGCTGAAGTCAGTAATACCAGACGTGAATATGGAGGCAGTTAAGTGGCTCACTCCTTGAACAGTGACAGCAGAATTATTTTATGACTGATGTGCAGTAAAAATAAGTATTTAACGCTGCTGTATATATTTTTGAGGAGTTGAAACCAGCTGTGCAGTCTGTAGCATCTCTTGCTCCAGTGAACCTAAGTGTGTGTGCCTGGCCATCACAGTAAATAGCCTCGGCTGCATGTGTAACTCCACACAGCTATGGTATTGACACTTTTTGGCCATTTGATTTCAGGGTGCTTTTTTTTGTAACAGTGAAGTCTCTCCTGCAATTTCTGTTTCTGAGGAATTAGCAGTGAATAGAAAGCATTCCTTAACTAATTTCTGTGCTCTTCAAAGAAGTTACTCAAAAAGAGTGAGGTGGTTAAGCTTTCCGGGACTTCTAAGAAAAGCACAGAACCATGTGTCCACATTTCACTGTGGAAAATAAGTCTCCTTGTGGGACTTGGGATGCTGCATTTACTGATGGAGAAACTTGTCTTACTGCATCTAACTTGGGTGCTTTGTGAGTGGAATTTGTGATATGTAAACCGCAAGGCTGCTGTAGGTTTTGCTTTTTATTCACAGTATTGCAGTTTTGTTACTGCTGAATCCAGAAAACTTAATTCTTTCTTTTTCCTTCCCCCATAGATTCTCTGTGGAAAAGAGATTCCACGCTGGGTGAATCGCCTTGCCTACTTCAGCTCCTGTATACCCTTTCTCCAGAGCTGCCTGCCTAAGGAGTGGCTAACTCCTGCAGCCCTCCAGTCCAGCGTTAGCCAGGAGCTACATGATGAGCTGGAGGAAGCTGAGGATGCAGCAGCATCGGCTTCCTTGGCAAGCTCGGCATCTGGATCTAGAACTGGACGCCACACCAAATTATAAGTCCTCTTCCAAAGTAACAAATGGTTTGAAATACTTCAGTTTAATCTCTCCAGCAACTGACTTCCTGAGAGAACATGAGAGCTGACTCTAGAACATTGTTTTTATATGCAAAAAAAAAAAAAGTCTCAGCAACCCATGTTTCAGCTCAGCTCAGGATTATTTATGTAGTGAGTGGAATTGCTGGGAGAAAAGGGAAGGATTTTGTGTGAAGCCACCCTTTTCATTTTCACCTGTTTGGTAGACTTGAATTAACATCTTATATAAAGTAGAACTTAAATTATTTGTTTACAGTATTGTGTACTGCTGTTTACAAGTCCTGTAAGGACTCCTGCCATCATGGAAGAAGAAAGAATTTGAGTTTGATTTAACTGTTGGTATAACTCAAAAGCAGTGGTATAATGCCCTGGATGAACTCCCCCCTTTGTGTTCAAGATTTAAGGCAGGTGAACATTAAATTGAGAAATGCCAGAAACTGCTGAATACTATAAATGTGAACAGGGTACTGTGCGCTTAAAGTGGCTGACGTAAGCAGGTAGATTCCAGGATGTAGGGAGACTAATTTTGTCCAAGATCTGTTTCTAGAAGTATGACCTCTACATTAATGAAACTGTGGATTTTTGCACATATGAAGGGAAATTTCTATCTCATTACAATGCACATTGATCCTTTTTTTTTAACTCGGCTATGTAGTTTGTATCTGATCTCCCATCTTTATTTACAGTTTACTTCAATCAGAATTTAGACATGTGAATATCATCTGTTATAAGCATCAACAATTTTTTCACTGTTTGCTTTACTTGACTTCAAACTTGTATATATGTTAGTAATTTGTATTCCTTTTTTATTTCATATAGTTTGGAATCCTGTAAAACAAACCATTTATGGTTAGGGAATGGCCTTGCTTCCTGCTGCTGATTTTGCTTCATTTGAGTTTGTAAACATTTGTGTCCTTTTTTTTTTTTTTTTTTGAACTACAAATTACTGCCCACTTGTGCATGTCCGCACAAATGATAGAGAAATCCTAATTTATCTTCCCACAGTCTCTATGACATTAACTTTCTTGTCAGATGTAATGAAGAAAAACCTGAAAACTGCTTATGCACCTGCGTGTTTACACACCAGAACTCACTAATCTGCACACATAATTATATCTGAAGGTAAGAGATTATTTTCTAAAACACAGAAGTATGTTTGCCCGTAGATTATAATTAGAGCTAAATTATAATTAGTGATCAGAATATATAATGGAATGCCTTATTCTTGTTCACTTACCAAGAGAATTAATGGTTCTTCCAATCAGTAGTGTAAATTAGTGAGGTTCTATTGTGCACATAAGGCTACAGTAGCACAAACATGAGGGAGGTGAGCGTGTGTATTTTTTAAGACTTGCTGCCTTAAATTAATGAAGAACATAATATCCCTAAACTGATCAGCTCACAAAGAAGTGTGCATTACTAGAAATATAAATGATTCTTACAAGCTTTATTTTCAGTCTGTTGTTGGGCTTAGTCTTTCCGTTAAGTAAAATACTGTCTCTACAGTCTCTGCTGTTTAAAAGGCAAAAAAAGTCCTCTAGGGAGGCAAGAGTGCTTCATCTTACAAACGCTCCTAGCCAGGGGCAGTCGGTGCCATTGAACCCTACAGGAAAGTGCAACAGGCTGTATCATAGTAAGAATTGTTATATCACCAACTTTGACTTGTCAGAAGTGAGTGGAAGCTTTTCTGCTGGCAGTTGGGTTGAATCCTTTGTCAGGCAGACTTAAAGTTTTCATTACCTTCTGTGATGCCATGTAGGTACAGAGAGAGAGAGGCTCAGTTCTTGGTGGGGAGGGAGCAGGTGGAATCAAGTGAGACTCTGGAAAGAGTGAGATTAATAGTAGAAGTCTTCTTAACTGTGTTTTGGTACGTATTTGAATAATCTCTTCTGCCACATGGGAAAACACTTAAGACCGATGAGTCTGCCACTGACTTTTTTTCTCTCTTTGATCTCCAGAAGCTGGACATGCTGACCCTCCCTGTTGAGTGGTTTTCACTTGAATCTCTGAATTTGGGTTCTTCTTTCCCCTTTTTCCATGTAGTGAAAATGAGTATGGTGGTCTCCAGTCAACTCTTAAGCATTACAGAACTGAATCTCACACTACTCACAGCTAAGACAACATGATGCAGACAGGTTATTTTGTCTCTGCTGTGCAGCTGTGGTAGTAATGTGACTAAGTCTCTTGGCCAAGGCAGGTCCTTTATTTCAGCTCAGGGTTGAGGCCACTGATCTAGCAATGTACTGTAGCTTTTCCTAGGCTTTGGGAAAAATAAATAGAATGAATTTTCATTGCTACCTTTTATGTACCAAAATCAGCTTTTTAGGCTTCTGATCCATCCAGAGCGCTAGGTCACAAATCTCTACACCTTCATTAACACACACACTTACAGCATGTACAATGCAAGAACATGACAGATCACAGCACAGTTTTTATTTAGAAGTAAAACTAAGACTATTTTTTATAAAGCAGACTGGAAAGTTTGTAACAAAACCATTCATTTTATTGGTAGCTGTACAGGTGATAATACTGTCTTATGCTTCATAATGACTTGTTTGTTTTGAAACCATCCATTTGTAAACCCTGTGAGGAAACTGACACTGAACCCTGAAGGCTGTTAGGTGTTGTATGGAAGTGAGCAGTACCATAGCTGCAATTGTGTGCTGTCAGCTCAGCCTCTGCTGGATGCCTCCAAAAAGTCGCCCTGCCAATGGTTACTCCCATTTGTTAGCAATAGAGCAAGTTACCTTTCACCAGCATTACTGCCAAGCAGGGATTACTTCAGTCTACTAATGACCACACTGTGCTAGGACTAGAACACTCCAAAATGCTGTGAGAAAGCTGGACACCTGTGGAATCTTTTCCATCAAAACGGGTAGAAAAATATCACCACTTCAGGGTTCTGCTCTGTTTACTTTCTCAGTTATCATTTCATTTTCTGTGAGATAGTACTTTTGATACTTATTACATTGTTTGACTTGTTCATTTTATTTAAATGCCATTTTCTGTTCAGCAAGCCAAAAAAATCCAATGTACTGTCAGTGTGCACCAGTAACTTCAGAGTGGCTTGGTAAAAAAGCATAGTTGCATTACTTCTAAAATTTACAATGCAATTCTGATCACTATTGATAGATGATAATTTTCACTGTTGGAAGTTGGTTACAAGCTGAATATTCACTGATGCATTTTTTGTAAACTTGTATTCAAGTTTACTGTACTACATAGTATTTGTATAAAATTCAAAGAATTTTGACTTTTGTTACCTGTATATGGCAACAATTTGTCTAGCATCTTAAATTTAAATCCATCAGTTTATTAAAAATACTTTTATAAAAAAAAGACAGTTGGCTCTGTGTGTTATTCCCCTTGTACCTATAAGTTGTTTTGGCAGTGCCACTCAAGCTGATCTTTGGTTTAGAAAAATCCTTTTGAAGGACAGTACTATATAACTTCTATATTTTTATATATATGTATTTCTGTAACAGTACTGACCCCAACTGGAAAAACTCCCCCGCTATTGGATTAAAAAGCTGCCAAGCTATTTCCTAGAAGGGCAGTTCAGCCTGACAGAACCTGTGTGGTTCTGTGGGGTGGCGGCACCTCTGTTTAAAGCTGTGATTGCTCTGGGCAGCAGAGCTGTCTGTGGGGTGCTGTGGGCAGCTGCATGGTGAAGTAATTGGCAGAGCCTGTTCTCCAGTTATCCCAAGCTCTGGCACAGAGCTGGCAGCAGGATGTTTGCTGGCGTCCAGCGGTGTTGGCACTGGAATTTGCAAAGGGCAGACACACGCACATGTTTCAACAGGTGTGTTACTTCTCTGCACACTGAGGGCACTGATAAATGGAGCGCTCTCCAAGCCTGTGCTGCTCCTGCTTCTCTTGCCCCACAGCTGGGAAAGGGACATGTTTTGCCATGGTTTATGTGCTGAGCTTGGCATCTCTGTGTGCTCTGCTAATGAAGGTTGGCTAGAGCATGACCTGTTGGAGAGGCTGCCCAGATCCAGGTGGTGTTCCCTTTTCTGACTGCTGTTGGACCCTAATCACTAGCAAAGCTATAAGGAACTTTGAGGAACTTGTCACCTATTGAAAGGAAATGTGACAAGAGTATATCAAATGATGTTACTTGCTGGTAAACTCATTTCTAGGATGCAATGGCCAAGAGAGCTTATCCACTTCTGGGAAGGGGATCAATACACAAAAATATGTCCTGCATAACATAACTGACTTTGTTAATTGGTGAGTGGCTGAGTTTAACTGAGGTGCTCTTGAAGAAAATAGAAATGTTTCAAATGAAAATTATATTTTTGAAAATCTTCAGGCATACAGAAGTGTATGACAGATTTGTCATTGGAACAGCTCAATAGGCAAAGACCTTTATTTTTTTTTACAGCTAAAGGCACCTTACTTGTATCACACCCCCAAAATAAATATATTCTTGAACAGTGTGCATATAATGTAATGAAAACAGCTATTGGACAGTTCCTGACTTTCTTTGATACCATATGATTTGATCTAAATCATATTAAAAAAATTTCAAACTTGTCAATGTGATAACTTCTCAGGGCAGCCATGGCAGTTCTTTGGAAAGGCAGCTGTTCTCCACTGGCAACTCCCCTTCCTGCTGAGCCACAGTAGGAATCCTGTATTTATCCTATAATCTGGTCCCCTAAAATCACCGTACAGCAAACTAAACTAGGATCTGGCCATAAAGAAATACAAGACCTTGAAGTGGTGTGGTTTTAGCTTGCTTTGGGGATGACAAGAGGGTTACATCTATCTCCCTTAGAGAGGGACATTGCTCACACCAGAGAGCCTGTCGATCTCTGTATATCTCTGAGCAGCAATCTGGGACAAGTAGAACTAAGGTAAGAACTGCTCGCTTTGCAGGTGGAAGATGGGTGGCCAGCAGTTCTTTTGGTCTTTTCAAAGTGGTGTGTCAATCCTGGAATCCTCAAAGCAGAAAGTCTGCTGCAGTTGCTAATTACCTGCTGTGCTGTTTCTAGCCCAGGTGGTTGTGTAAAAGGAGAGAAATCGGCATCTCCTGAAGGAAGCAAAGGTGAAGGAGACAGGCTTCATGTATGCCCTGCAGGGGATGATGTTCATGGGTTTCAACTCACAATTTCCTTATAGTGAGCCTTTTTTATGTCTTTATCCCCTTTCACCTTTACACAGTCTGAAACAAGGCACTCAAATACTGGACTTCCAGAAGCCAGGACTGTGTTGCTCAACTGTACCAGCTAGGGCTCATCAGAGTTTGGGAGGATGGATAGGAAGGGGTTCAAGCCATCTCAGATGAGAAAAGCCTTTCCTGTGTCCATGACACCAGAATTGTCTTCTGCCTCAGGGGAATGGAGGACAGTAACTTGATGGGGTTCAAATGCACCTTTTGTGGAGTTCTGGTCTGGTCCCAGCGTTGCTGATGGTCAATACGGGTCCTCCTTTGCAATGAGGTAAGTGATGCGAATCAGACACCCCCTGGCCAAGCAGGGCACAGGCAGGTTTTTATCAGGCTCCAATGAAACGTGCCCAGACTCCTGCTCCAGAATGGGATCGGGGCGGAGGAGACTGTTCCCAGTGAGTGCCTGAGTGACATGGTGAATGCAGTTTCATCTGCTTCCCTCATATTTCCCAAGTCTAGGAGGTCATTACTGTTAGCTCGAGCAGAGCCAGGCTTTCCTCACAGAGTGAGAATAAAGCCCCATTAAACCCACCTAATGACAACACTAATCATGTTGAACAGAAAATGTCTTGTGTTCCCTACTTGGGCTTCAGAGGTTTGTGGGTTTTTTCTGGTTTTCCCATCCCTAATTTGCCTGTGGGAAAAGCTGCCTTCCCCAGGCCCCCCCAGTGCTAGCACACAATAGCTACTTGTTTTTTGCTGGGAAGGAATTGCTGAGCCTTTAAATAGTTGGAATTGAGTTTATTTTTCTTCGGTATTTCACCTCATTCATTACTCAGTCATGGCATCCAAAAAGTGAAGATTTATAAAAATACTGGAATTTCTCCCCCTTTTTTATGTCAAAATGATATTCTGGATCTTAAATTTCATGCACCAGCCCTGTGTTAGTCTCGCTAACTAATCCTGCAGTGAAGTGTCAGCTTCCAGCAAATTAATTCACGTGCCATTAAGCAAACATGAACTGAGTAGTGAGGACTAGCAATTGCTGATGGCAGTGCAGCTGGCTCAAATGCAACTGGAAAGGTCAATTGTTCTTTATGTCAGAGAGACTTGGAAAGTTTAGTAAAAGCATTGAACAAGAAATAATAGTAAGGGTGAATGGCTGAGCAGAGGCTGAAAGGGCCAGCTCTTCCCTGCAGCACTCCAGCGCCAAGGGCAAACACCTCAGGGAGTGCCCAGCGTTTGAGGCTGCCCTCCTCCCTGCAATTGCTTGCTTTAAGCTGCTTTGCCCTTCCACGAGCCTCGTGGCTCTTGTGCATTTTAAGAGGTTTAAAGGAAGGACAGGCTCCCTGGCCTAGAGCACTGCCTCTGCCCCACAGGTTCCTGCACAAATGCTCTGCCAGGGAAATGCCACACCATGGCACATGCACGGAGATGCCATGCTCACCCCATGTTTTCAAAGAGTATGGATGAGTGTGGCATGGGAACCTGCAATGCAGCCTTTAGCACTTCCCAGGCTTCAGTGAGCTTCAAAGGTGTAATGATTGCTGCTAGTATTGCTGAGATTGTCTTCAAACGAGGGGGGGAAAGAAAGGCTTTTATGCTAAATATACTGTCATGCCATTATCTATTGGTAATAAACTAATACTGCATAATTAAACTAAGTACAAATGTGAATCTGTTCAGAGCTTGACTATGCATCTTCCCAGTCCTTGTCTGTGACATAACCTATATATATGGCACATCCAGCACAATTAGCTCCTGACAGTCAACTTTTTCTCCCTCACTCTGTTCTCTACAGATGCTCAACTTCCTAAATGGTCTCTGAGGATTTTTACCTGCAGACCAGGTATCCCTGTCGGTCATGACACTGTTCCCTGACTCTGTCATGAGCTAATCTATGTTTCTTCTTCCTTATTTTCTGGGGAGGCTTACTGAGAATGTCTTGAAGCAGCAGCAACCCCCCCAAAGAAATGGGCTCTTGCTTAATGTCCACTAGGGGCAGCCTTTGCAGCATATCCCTGGTAATCCAGAAAGTCTCGCTCCCTCCTTGCAGGCTCCGAGGTGAATTTCTGGCCCCTTTCCAAGCCAAGAGTTGCCTTTAAGCCACATCTGCAAACAGAAGGAAAGTGCTGAAGCAGGTTACTTTTCAGCAGATCATCTTCATAAATTTTAATATTTCAGTTTTATAGGAAAAAAAACCCACCCTAAAAGCACACTTGTAGCAACTGCCGACTTGACTTTGACAGCCACATCTGTGAGAAACTTTAGAAACTCCATGTCTGTCGGCAGCTGGAGAGGCTGGAGGACTCCATTAGCAGCTCTTCTAGTTTTTCCAACTGTGGAAGCTTGTTCTGTTGACATCATCCTTCCATGATGATCTCACAACAAGGAAACTTTTGCCCTCATGTCTGAGCAACCCGCGTAATCTCCCTTGGTGCTCCCTTCCCAACAGCAACAGCAACTTGCTTTAGGGACCAGAGCCACAGGACACACTCTCTGCAAGGTCACTGCCACTGGTGTGCTGCAGTGGACACAGAGCATGCCCTGCAGGGGCCCCTAAGCCAGTGCCACACAGCGCTGAGCTGCTCAGATGAGCAGGATGGGCCCTCAGAGACATAACAAGAGATTTCAAGGGCTCCATCTTGGTTCCCCCTCCTTACGGCATCACTTGACTCAGTTCAGAAACCACCCCAACACAATTGTTTTAGCACTAAGTGACTTTCCAGGCCAAGGGCTAAAGCTGCTTTTAAAATTAAAACATGTTTCTAAGTAACATCCTCAATGCTGGTGCCTGCAGTGTTGGAAGAGATGCAACTAAAAGCTGCAGCTGAGCCTGAGTCAAGCTAAGTTCCCCCTCTCTGCCTAAATACACCGACAAAACTGCTAATTACTGAAGAGTGTGAAAGGGGTTTGTGACTCCTTAAGGAAGACCACAGGTAGCTGAACCTTCACCTGATAAGCAGGTATTTCTGATAGTGGTTATGAATAATTCCAAGAAGATTTGTAAAAGTGCAAGGCATATAGGGCTGGTATTCAAAATACACACATTTAACGAGGTAATCTATAGGAATGTGCTAGAAACAGAGGAATAAATAAGTCAATGACATAGGTCAAATTAAGTTGGCAAGGGGCCCAAAACAGAATCAACACGTGCACATTCAACGCTAACCACAAGTCCTTCCATCACTGCTAGTGCCTGGAAATGATAAATTCTCCCTCTGCCCTCCTCCCCTGGCTGCAGCACAAGCTGCCCTGAGAGGAAGGATGAGGTGTACTTGGGTTGCTGCCAGTGCAAGGAGCTACAGCCTTTGGGCCTGGGCTCGTCCACCTCCTGGCAATGAGGAACAGGTGTGCATGTGCCAGCGGAGGGAAGCCTGGCCACAGGGACCAGGGAAGGGCAATCAGGTCAGTCATCTTCTTTCCTATACACACTGACAGTCATTTCTTGGTATCCATGGAAACTGGCTGCTGCAGAAATGATGTTATGAAAATTACTTCCGAGATTTAAAGCTAACAGATTTGCCTTGCTGCAAGGAGAGCAGAGGGACTTGGCTCTGTCTTGCCCTGCATGTGGTGTAAACGTGGTTTCAGAGAAGTTGCAGGTGCCCCTGAAACAACCTGGTAGCAGCAAATGCAGCATCTCCTGCCCTGTGTCAGAGCCCGGGCAGCCCCAAATCCCAAGCAGCAGAGAAAGGGGGAAGAGGAGGACGGAGCAGAGACTTCCAGACCCCGCTAGCAAATTACCAGTGGGTACAGCTCATGCCAGCACAAGAGGCAGTGCAGCTGCCATCTCTGAGGGCTGAAATCTGTTGTTTGCCCTGCAAGGGCCAAGCCAGCAGGTGCAGCAGCAATGTGTGACCATGTGGCCAGATGTCCAAGAGGCTGCAAGGAGACTGTGCTGCAGCACCTTGAGTGGAAACAGTAAAGGCAGCAATGGTGGCTTGGAGACAAGTGCAGCCACTAAGAAGCTGCCCATCCCTCCTACCCAGATACTAAGTAGGGGACACTTTAATCAGTGTTTTCTTTCATATTTGACATGGCCACTGAGTGGTCAAAAATCAGTCTTGTATGAAGACAAAGTCTGGATAGGCCAGCTCTCAGAAATACATGTATTATTGAATAAACCAAGGTCATGAGTTGCTGAGAAGCTCCATAGCAACAAAGCAAGCCAGTCCTTGATGGAACAATTGGCAGAAAAACACGCAGAATTTAAAAGCTTAACTCTCCTTCCATATTATTAATTACTCAATCAAGTATCATTTGGAAGGTGTCCATGAAAATACAAAGAGGCATTTAACCTAACAAGAGAAAGAAGACAGCCCAGGCTAGGCAGTGTGGCAGAGGCCTGGGGTCGATGCTCAGGACCGTGCTCTGAAGACAAACTGTGCCCACCTCCAAAACAGCAACCTGCATCTCCCAGGGAAGGCAGCAGAACAGACATGTAGGCTGAGTGCTGTGCCTGTTCAACTTCATGCAGTGCTTGCACCTGCACGTAACACCTTCAGTGGAAGAACAGCCCTCCTAGTGGATGCTAACCAGGCAAATCACAGAAAACACCTGGAAGCGGATGATAGCAGGGTTGGAATTCATTTCAAGCATGAATTTTGATGTTTCTGTAAGTTGATCCAACATTTTACAAAAGTGTTGTTAATAACACGGAAATGCTGAAGGAAATCAGACATAAAATATTTTTGTTCAAGCACGGCAAATGACAGCTGATCATAGCACTAACAAGTGTTTGTTGTTGAAAAGTTCCTATGTTCCTTAGAGCAGGGAGAGCCACATTATCCTGGTATCTTCCTCTGAGTATTTTTCTGCATCTCTGCTGGGAAATCTACTCAAAATTACTATACCAGGCTACCCATGACCTCATTTCTGGAAAGACTCCCTCAGCAAGGCTCAACAAAACTTGAGGATGTAAAAGTAGAAATCCAGGGAGCAATGTGTACTCTGTTGTGGAGTGTTCCATCTCCTTCAGTGTTAAGGCACTGCTATGCAGGCCTGGGGAATATGAACACATTACTCTAGTCACATAAGTGAAGTCATAAAGAACTTCACAGTATGACTAATAAGCAATCAGATGCTTCATACTTTTGACGCAGAACTTGATGGTCTCTAGTCTGTCAAATGAGGAACAAAGGCCTGCAGAAGGCAGGGATGGTATTTTATGGAAGAAGTGTTTAGCTCACAAATGCCTCTAACTGTGGCATTTGAAGATACACAGCAAGAACAGACACTTGATATTGCCAAAGACTTGATTTTATGTGCAAGCTTAGCCTATCAAGTGCTTGAAAGAACACAACAGCCACTCCATAGAAGAGGACAGCAAAAGAATAGTGCATTATATTATATATATATAAGGTACACTGAGTAAATGTACAGAGAGGACAGCTGTGCTTCGGTTCTTTGGACTCAAGCTGCTGAACAGTCAGGGCATGATACAAGTCCCGACACACTGGCACTTTTGTGTGACTTTTTCAGTCCCTACGCATCTTGGCTTAGTACATAAGGCACTTTTCCACTGATTTAACTCTGTCATGGGATTACCAAGACACACATACATGAAAGGAACTTGTTTGGCATGGACATGATTTTCAGGATTGAGTTAAACTCCCCATCATGTTGCCTTTCCCAGATTTCCTTCTGAACCTTCCCCCCAGCTTATGTTAGAAGAGGCTCAGATGTTCTTTGGAGCCTTGCCAGGAAGAGTAGAGGGTGATGTGAGGGAATCAGCTTTCCAGCCTACTACCTTTCTGCCTGGATGAACAATTTGTGTCAAAGCACTCCACCTCCTCCCAACACCTCTCACCCATGTAGGTACATTCTCTGACAGAACAGCTCAGACTTTCCCTGATGACCTTGTAAAGTGCATGGCATTGTGCTCTAGCTGATCCGGCCACAGCTTAGCACATAGAAGCTTCTAGGAAAAACATAGAGACAGAGTGTTGTCTGAACGGTTAGGATCAGAACAGTCATGAGATGGATCCCATGGGTCCCATAAAAGTATTAGAGAGCAACCAGAGAAGACAGGTTTTGTATCAAACCAAGGATTTAAGGAGGAAGCTTGGTCAGAAGATAAGGTGATGTTGAGAAGACAGGAGCTCGGACAGAAAACTATAGGAAACCCTAGAGGTTTCCTTGTATACCCTTGTATCTATCGCCCTTGTAAGGACCCACTGAGTAAAGGACAGATGTGTTCTTGGAGTCTCTTTTATCCTCTTAGTTTAGAGTTGTGTTGTCAGACTTAACTGCTTTTCTCTTCTAACAGAACAGCCTTGGACAGCCATGTGAAGAAAAGTGGAGAACAGCAGCGCATGATCAGCTCACCTCAGTGTCAGAGGTAGCGAGGGTGAAATCATGCCACAAGAAATAAGTGAAGAAGATTATAATCGAAGGAGAGAGATCTACTGTTACCGCCGCAGGGAAGAGGATATTTCAACCAATGGCAGAAGAAGATGATGATACAAAATTACCTATAATCAACTTTATGCATTAAATGGGTCTTTTAATTCGTTTTTTCTATATTTTTCATAAGGTTGTATTGTTTTTCTTTGATTGGTTCATGTTTGCTGCAGTGCAGCTGTTCCATATTTATTCAGGTTCCACTCCCGGTTTACTGTTATGGTTATGTACCCACCTCCCTATGTCCAAGTTGGGAAGTTTCTGCCTACTCTTTCCCTTGTTTGTAAAGTTCCACCCCTTTTTCTAATTTGTTCCACAGCCTCTCTATAAAAGAGAGTGCTGTGGCTGATTAAAGGCTCACCTTTCTCAACCTAAGGCATTTCCAGGCTCTTTTTCACCTCACCGGACCCCTCTGCTATCCTTGAGAGAGCGGACCCTCCCCATATAGTGCTTACCATCACGCGTGACTCGTCCCAGCAGACAGCAACCCTGACAGCTCAGGAATGCCAATCTATAAATCCCTCTCTGCTCTCAAAACCTCCAGCTGCCACTGAGACAGGCAAACCCTCAGATTAGGAAATGAATGCTCATGTCTGACTCCCAGATTGTTCAGCTGGTCTTTCTTGCCTCTGTTCAGCCAAACACATCAACGTGCAAACCACTCTTCAGTCTAGAATTTGCTTGACCCACAGTTTTGATGGGAGTGGAGCCTCTGAGTTTCAAAATTGGTTCCCAGTGTTTCTTTCCCATAGCATCATGGGAAGCATGGGAAAAATCACACACCAGCCTTGTAAAGAGCAACTTGTGCAACTTGTTAACTGAGAATCTGACGAATATAATTTGTCACACAGTAATAACTGAACTCTCACAAATCAACAACAGGGCCTTCTGATAACATCACTGAACATACTCCCTGTAGCTTTCTCTCACAACACCAGGGTACTCTTTCAGCTCACTGATATTGTCCCATAGAGTGAGACTTGAGTGTCCTCAGCAATGGAAGAAGAAAGTGCAGTTGGCAGATACATATCCAGAACTGCTGCACGCAAGCTGAACAAATGACACAGATGAAATCTCTGTATCCTGATGAGTGATAAAACAAGATGGGCTTTTTTTTTTTTTTTTTTTTAAACTGGGTCATGCATTCAGTTCCTCTGTCTGAGGGCAGTATGTATCTGAGAACTTCATTTCCAGGAACCAGGAAAATTTTCCCCTAGATGGGAGTTCCTTGATCAGTAACTGCTGGCAAGCAATCTGGGGAATTTCGAATGTGGCTGTAAAATAGTTTCTGAAGCAGGAAGAGACCTTCAAAAAGGTAGTGAAATTGAGTATTTCTGAACTATCACGTAAGCCTGGACTAAGTGGGTTATCTTCTAACCACAGAAGATCAATGACAAGATCTATAAGAGGGGCTCAGCACTGTTAGCATAGAGTGGGAATGGTACTGGGGCGCCAAGAAGTTTTCACGGTGTTTGGACATTTTCTGTAACTATGTATCTGATCTTTGCCTAGAGCTGCACACTTCACAAGTATTTGTATTCTTTAGGGGGCAGAGTAAATGGCGCAAGGGTTGGGGATGGCCTCTCCTTACTCTGGGTCCCATGGAAGACAGGGGTGAAAATATTGGCATGTGTCAGTGTTTTATCCTGCAGGAGGCAAAATTTCTGGGAAGAAAGAGGTCTGCCTATCGGAACACTGCGGAGAGGGAGCAAGGGGCATGCGTGGTCACGAAGCTGGCAGTGCAAGAATGTGTGATCTCTCCTGAGAGCTGAAATGGGGCAGAGACAGAAAACTATTGATCATGGAGCAGCAGGAAGAAGTTTCCTTGCTGAGAAGGATCCTTCAAACCCCGGAACTATCAGCAGGAACAATCAGCTCCACATCTAGCCTCTCTAACCTTCATAAAATTTTCCGTCTGTGACTGTTGCTTGCAAAACCTGTATCAAGTTTCCCTCCAACCTGTTTTTTACCACAAAAAATATACTAACAACCTCACAAATTTTGAAATTATGAGTAAGCTTTAAGATTTTGGGAGGTTAGTGTGTAAGTAAAATACCAGTGAATGTGTATTAAAATGGATTCTAGAAGTTTTCCAGAAACTGAGCTCGTTTAATTATGAAAAAAGTAGATTTAACCAACAAGTATATATATTTGCAGATTCTGGACAACTTGTATCCAACAGGCCTTTACAAATAAATTACAATCAATCCATATGCCATTCTTGGTAACTAGAGATTGAAATGGGCTAGGAATGTGAAAATAAACTGAAAAAGCAGCACTTTTGCAGATAATATAAAAAACGAGCACTTTTCTCAACTGAAGTCTGCACGATTTTGTTAATTACCTGTCTCAGCTCTATATCTGAAATCACAATCACTTAAAAGCCCGGTGACAGGTTCTTAGCATTGTTCTTAGCAGACACCCCTTGTAACTAAGGAGCTGATGGTTACTGAGGTTTAAATAAAGTCAAAGTTTTTAAATTCTATTCCTCTGAGTGCACAGCAGCTCTGCATTTTTTTGGAGAAAGACTTAATAAATGAAATGGTGAAGGTTTGGGGACCATTCCATGATTTGACTTAAAAATAACAGTATAATACCTGAGGTTCTTCTTAGGGATTGTTTTTTTTTGCCACAACTTGTCGGAGCAGATAATTATGCCAGTTACAGATAAGATTTTAAAGAGACTTCTAATATGTTCTAAATTTGAGGCTTGCCAATAGTTAGGTTGGAACAAAAAAGCAAGGATCCATGACTTAGAACAGCAGTAGGTTTTAAGTACTCATTACAAGCATTTGAAAAAGATGGGGGATTTAAGAAAAAATGCTGTCTTGCAATGATCACTTTGAGTGACAAGTTTAAAGTAGCCTCACAGGAGGCAAAAAAAACATAGGAAGGAAACCATAAACTACAGGAATGCACCTCTTGCTCCCAAGCATGAGAATGAAGTGGGAATCAGATGGAACCAACACTGTTATTCAGAATTACACTACTGAAAGCCCAAGTTAGCACTCTGACGGACTACTCATCAGAATAAACACTCCTTTCCCTTCCTCACCTGAGAAATACCCCCTCTCTTAAGCACCAGATTTGGTGATGACTGTTACTGAAGATTCCTACCAACACAGAATTCCCCAGGACTGAAAGAATAATTCACCAGCCACCTCTGGCTGGTGTTGGGCTAGTTTAGCTTTAGCAGACCAGAAACCAATCTATCAGACATCAATTATATCCAGCTATCTAAGAATTTTAAACAGTTTATAAGTGAGTCAATTAAGCATGTGTTTAGCTTCTGCGCTTGTTCTTGCAGACGTACTGAGAAGGCACAAGTCAGACATGCTGAGAAACAAGATCAGCATGGGAAAATGTATGGGAAAATAAAACCACCAGCAAAAAGAAAGAAACCCTTCTGAATAATTCATTGGCCACTGAATTAGATGCCCTTGCTCAAGAGGTCTGAAACTCAATTTAGGGAGTAGCTAGATGTCTCTTTGGTGAAGGCAGCAGCACCAGGCCCAGCACTAGGGAGACTCCCAAATGTTTCCCAAGCAGCACCACTGGGCACATGGAGGGGAATAGCAACAGTTAAGTGCAGAGGGTGTATACAAATCCCTCTGGTCGATTTGGGAACAATCCCCTCAGCAATCCAAAGAGCTCCAGTAATCCCACTATTTTTCAAAACGTTAGGACTGGTTTCTGCACTACACCTGCCCTCCCTCTCCTGCCAAATTCTGCTTGGCTGTCTTGCATCAGGTGCTCCCTAGAGTTAAGGCATAGATATGACTTTAGCCCAGCACCTGATGCTTTAGGCAGGAAACCAAGATCCTCCAAAATCAAAACAAGACAGAAGGTTGTAGCCCTTGGTAGCCAGTCACCAACAGACTGACTCAGCCTCCAGGCCAGGTCACAGTGAGGCATCAGGAAAAGAACAAAAAATACTGGATCCAAAAACACTAAGCAAGGAGATACGAGGTATTTTTAATCTCTGCCTCTTCTCAAAAAGCAGCAGAAACCACACCAGGTACAAAAATATTTATATGCTGAATTAACACTCTCAGTGTGCAAGACATGAAGTCATTCCTGCCACGAACGAGAAAAACCTTGAATTCTTGCCAGGGAATCTGGACACCACAGCGGGACATCTGAGGTGCCTGCAAATCTGGAACAACTGTTTGGAAATAATATGTTGTGTTTGACTTTGAACTCTGAAATCTCAGCCTTGCAGACTGCCTGTTTCTTGTGAGATCCTTCTGAAGCCACAAGCAAATGTTTTTCCTTTACCCCTTGCCAAAGGTGTGCTATTTTGTGTAGGAGATCCTGCCCTAGCAGACTGAAAGCAGCCTTTGTAGCAAGATGAAACAACATATGCTGACTTTTCTGAATATTTCAATGTATTTTGGATGGTGGCTGTCTCAGGAGTATACTGCTACTTCCACAGGAACAAAACACTTTGCATCTGGCAGGTACTAGCAGCCAGTCATGTCGCCAGATCATGTGGGGTGGTAATAAGTCAGTGAAATCCACTTTACACTTGATTACAAAATTAAAATCAAATGCACAAACTCCTTGCCCTCCCCTACCTGCCAAAGAGGAAAAAAAGAAAAAAAGAGAGGGGAAAAAAAAAAAAAAAAAGAAAGAAAGAAATCCAAACAAGATATAATGAGATCTCCATGATGCATCATAATTTTTTTAAGTTGATACAAGGCATGGCTTCTGAACATCCTCTCCCATTGTCTGGGTTGAGTGCCTACTTTGATGTGCTCTGCTCCTTGAATGTGATTCCTCTCTCCCTATATGCTGCTAATTATACATCTACTTGAACAGCACATTGCATGCAAACCACATCACCAAAGTGGCCCCTGGTACACCATTTCTTTCCTCTCACCCTTCAGTTCAGTGATATCATTGTATTGTACGACTATGTTACAAATGATCCAGTTGTCCAGACTATGGTGCATTAAAGCAATAAGGTAGGTTGTTTCCCTTCTCTGGACTTAAGCCTAATCTTGGCAAAAAATGTGAGAACCACAAAGAGTGATGCAAAAAAAAAAGGTAATTTATCTAGTGTTGGATATATAGGGAAAAGTGTAAGGGCAGGAGAAGCACACTGTGATACCTTCTCAGAAGACCCCTGCAGCCTCCAGTGACTTGTGCTGAGGGAATTCTTATGTCTGAGAGGGTGCCTGAGGATTTAATAACCTTCAATATATTTTTTTCGCTATGAATTTTCTAATTTTGTTGTGTTATTTAAACACTTTATTGCTAAATAAATTTCTTAGTGCTGCAATCCTCTTCAGTTTATTATGTATTCTCAGAAACCATGTCCCAAAAGAAACAATTACCCTACAAATATCTTGTTAGCTCTAGTCTCCAGTTTTCCCTCAGGAATTAATAAAGATTAAGCCTGACACATTCATATGACAGACGTGGAACACAAAGTTCATAATAAACCCCTTCCACACTCTTTGTGATAGAAACCTCAGGGCAGCTACTGTATTTTGAAAAATTAAGATGTGAAATAGAAGGGGAAGTTTGAAAGGAAAGTTAGAGGAACATGTTAGGAATTAAACAAGACTAAGGAAAATAGCTCTGAGGCAAGAAGGGAGTCCCTTCCACTCCTGTTTCTATGACTCTATGGTTAATAGGTCATTATTGAAATTTGTTTCAGAAACAGTGTATCTCTCCTAATGTCTTCAGTTTCAAAAGACAAGTTCTACATCTTAAAAAGCTGCAATAAAAAAAAAACCAAAAAAAAGTCAGAAATAAGTAGTACCATCATCTGTTTGAAGTGGATTATGGTGACACACAAGAAAACTTAAGTGTCCCTCAGTACTTGCCACTAATACATTTAAGACATGCCTTATAAGACAAAGTAATTTACATTATATGAAAAAAAATGGGTTACTTAAGAAAAATTCTGATGTATTTTTAGTCAAAAGCATTCTTAAGTCCAAATGATACTAAGTCAGGAAATTTTAAATGTAGCTCTACATCTAACAGTATAACTGTAATTATAACCCTCATATTTTATATAAGCCTTTTTTTAATATAAGCCTCTCTTCCTTTTTGAATCAAGTACTTAAATAACATAAACAGATTAAGAGATCTGGCAGAAAAAAAATAAAGCTATTAAGCCTGCCCTGGTTTCCTTGGTTTTCAGAGGAGTACATTGAATTCTCTCATATTGCAGATGAAAAGATAATTTGTACAGGCAGTTAGGAATAAGTTAGGCAAAGACAACCTACAGAAACCATCAGTGAAGCCAACCCAGAATAAAACTGCCATGCAGTTGAAATGTAATTTGCATTAACATTAATGCTTGGGGCGGGGGAAAGTGTGGAGTTTTTTTCTTCAATTGCAAGAGCATGGCTGCTGACTGCCTTGGCAACAGCAGCCTGTTCATGCTCCTCGTGCCTGCCCCAGCCCCATAAGGCTGGCTACTCTGACATAACCTAACACACAGTATCTCTGCAGCCATCATAACCATCTACCCCCACAAAACCATCATAGAATCACAGAAATTTAGAGTACCTTGGGTCTGAAGGAACTTCTAAGGATCATCTAATCCAACTTCCCTGCAATGAGCAGGGATGTCTTCAACTAGATCAGGTTGCTAAGAGCCCCATCCAATCTGATGTTTCCAAGGGTGGGGCATTTACCACCTCTCTTGGCAACCTGTTCCAGTGCCTCACCACTCTTACAGTGAAGAACTTCTTCCGAATATCCAAGGGAAATGTACCCTCATTCAGTCTATCACCCCTTGTCATATCTCAACAGGCCCTGCTAAAAAGTTCCCTCAGCTCTCTTTTAGGCTCCCTGTAGGTACTGGAAGGTGCTATAAGATATTCCAGAGCCTTCTCTTCTCCAGGGTGAGCAACCCCAACCCTCTTAGCCTGTCTCCATGCAAGAGGTGCTCCAGCTCTCTAATCATCTTCACGGCCCTCCTTTGGGCTTGCTCCAACAGGTCTTTCCTATGCTAAGGATCCCAGATTCAGCACTCCAGGTGGGGTCTCAAAACAACAGAGTAGATCAGAACTCAACTAGCTGGCCACACTTCTTTTGATACAGTCCAGGATACAGCTGGCTTTCTGGGCTGCAAGCACAGCCCAGAAATACCTAAGTCCAGAAGACATTACTCCTACACACTTGCATTCAGTAACATAATGTCATCCTCTGGAAGGACAAACATGCTCATGACAACTGAGGACATGAGCATAATAATCCTCTTCTTCCTGACTGCTGGCAATTCTAAGTACCTCTTGCTTTCACAGCTTGAGAAATGGCATGTGGTCACAAGCAATTGCTTGACTGCTCTTTCAGTAGCTCCAGGATGACCATGAAGACAGATAGACAGTCCCACTGGGCATCTCAAAAATTTTCCTTGAGGCATGCCGCAGCTACTCAAGGCCCGCTTCGTACCAGACAACATCTTCAACAAAGCAACTGCTTGAAGCGCTTGATGTATATTGGCACTTGCTCTCAAAAAACCCCCAACCTGTTTCTCTCTTCACTATTGCCAGGAAGCAGCTTTTCATGTTGTGATAACTTTCAGCTGCATCAGGCAGAAGAGCTGGTGGCACAAAGGAGAAGGCAAAATTCACATCAAAGATGAGGAAGGCTGGACCACCTCTGGTGTTAGCAGCCCCACTCAGAACAGTTTAAGCTGCATGTGGAGCTGAAAGGATATCTATGGATACCAACACACAGAACAGACTCTGCTTGTCAGTAACAGACTAGGAGAGCATTTGCAAACTACCTGGGCAGAGCACACAGCCCTTGGGAGATGCTGAATTTGCCATAAAGGTTAGTTGCCTGAAAGGTCTGTGGTGGCCATCAACCTAAAGTGGTTATCATCCACACCCCCTAATTTCTTAGGACAGGCTGTCACAGCTTTTTCATGTGCTTCCTTTTCTGCACAGCTGCATAAACAGCTTATGGTGTAGCAATAAATTACATGACCAAGAGGTGCTAAAGGCAAGAAATTCTGCATTTGTGTCATGGCTGCCTCCTCCTTGGGAGTACAGCCCAAAATTGTTTCAGAATTGACAAGACACGTACCTACAAATATGTACATTCAGACCCCTCAATAAAGTTCTTTGTGTGATAAAGGAAATAAGCACTGGAGAAGCCCGTGAGCCAGGTTCCTGTCTGCACTGTTGTGACATGAGCACTTTCTGGCTGCTGCTTTGGTTCATGTCCTGTACACGGTGGCCTCTTTCTTGCTGCTCAACTGACAAGAGTTTTGCCTGGCACAGCTTGGAGGTGAAGGGTGAAGGGTGACAGAACAAAGACCCCTGTCAAAGACCAATCCAAACCATTCCCAAGCTGTTAGTTTCAGGATGGAAAGGCATACAGCTAAGGATGCTACACTTTATTAATCAATACTAATAAGAACTGCATAAATACAGGAAAAGTTCAAACTGTTGAGAGCAAGTGGTAATCAGCATGTTATGATGGATAAAACTGAGCATGTATATGCAGGTTGTGCCAAAGGTCTCTAGCTCCAGTCAATGCCATTAAGGAAAAAAAGAATACTTTTATATATCTATCACGTCCTTTAAGGCCAGAAAGCCAAGGCAGCAATTCCAAACTTGTATATACAAGATGCCTGACTGCCAGAAACAACGTGGTATCCCTGTTAATGGAGGAAGGCACGCAGGGCTCTTGTTTCCCCATAGGCACACTGGCAGGTACTCTAGGATGTGCCTTTGCTGGGCCAAGTGGACCAAGGTCTTAAGCCAAGCATTGATCCAGCAGTTGCAGCAAATCACACTGGCAAAGGCAGCAGGCATATTGCAGCAACTCTCACATTCCCTGTAGTATCACCCTCATAAATGCAACAGCACTGCATGCCCACACAGCCTCATCCCACTTTATCAACTTAGAGCTAGCTAGGACCAGCTATCCACATTTTATCTGAATCCAGGATGTGAAAAAGAACATCCTACTTCCAGAACCTTCAAAGCACATCAGGGTAAAAGCAGCAGAAGTACAGGCGGCCTGCACTAGAAGAGCACCACCCTCCTCAAGCACCCAAGACCACCACCCTGTGCCCTCTGCATGCCCCAGTATCTCAGGACCCCATGGACACAATGCACACTTCAGGCTATCCCAAGGTGTCCTGTCAGCGGTCCCTCTGCTTTTAAGCTAGGAAGGCTGTAGCTCCATCGTCTTCACTGATCCCAAGCACTGACAAGCAGCCCTCTGCTTACTTCTAACTCCACAAAGGGTGATAGCTATTAATTTTAGAGCAGTTTCTGACGCAGATGAAGTAGAACTGTGAAGTGCAGAGTACTGACTGAGAGTACCAAAAAGAGAGGGCAAAAAATTGAGTATTATTTTCATTGCCAATAGATAGTGTGATTCGGATGTTTGGAAAAGAGATACACAACAAATAGGGAAATGTACTCTGCTCTCTAGCACCTTAATGCTAAAATCAATTTCCTGTTTCAAAGTAAAAAAGGTACTTCCACTCTTCCTTCAAAATATGGACTGCTGCAGGCCAGGCCACCTCATCAGCAGTAAAAGCCATGTGTTTCTCACCACTGTGGCCTTGTTAATCTCAAACACAATAGCACGCTCTTGGGATTCCTTGCTATAGTCCTCAGTGTTTGTCACTGCTTAATTTTTAAACCAACTAAGATAAAACCAGACATTAGACTTTTCCGAGGACAGATTATGCCAAAAGTTTTTCACATATTACATGTCCTATGTTTGCAGCACTACATACATAACATACATTAGCTTTAAACAGGCCAAGCTACTCATCATTCAATTGACTCCTCCTGATCTTTTTAAAATAGGTATTAAATGTATTCCATCAGTGTGTTCCATTAATTCAGAGCACTGCCTGCAACATCTACTAAAATGACAAAACAGTGATAGATTAGGACTCCTGGAAGGATTGAGACTTGTTTCTAATCCATTTGAGATTTAAAACAGCTCATGCAAATGTACAGTAGTACTTTTGAGCTAGTGATACACGTAAATTGATTATGTGTGAAAATACATTGTTTCACAAATCCTGCAAAACACGTAAGTAATGAGACAAAATTAAAATTGGCATAAATTCCAGTGTGTGAAAAATGTTTTATTTAGCATTGGATTAAAAAAAATCCAAACACATGGTACTTAACAAGGTCTGAAGGCATCTCATGCCTCCAAGGTCGAGACACACTATTTTTAAAATCAAAGAACAGTGTTACACATCTCTCATCGTTATACTTCATTGCTAAAATGGAAAAGGTCCTAAACTGAACCCGCCCTGTAATTCACTTACTAGCAAGCAGAGACTTGTTTTCATGTGGCAAAACGTTTTTACAGCAACTTACAGAACTGTAACTCTGCCCTAAGCCACTTAGCACTATTTACCTCCTCACATCCTTACCGCGGGCACAACTGCGTTCCTAAGGGGTCATTCCCAACGCGGCCAAGAGATGCAGCACAGGCCTCACCCCCACCGACCCGCTCGGGTTTTCCCTAACGCGCCTTAACAAGCGGCCATTTTCCACAGCGCTCCTTTCCCAACCGCTCTCCGGCGCCCCTCCTGCCTCCGGCTGCTTTCCTCACAGCCGCACAAACCATCTCCTCATCGCTTCCCACCACGCTCCGACCACCACCTCACCCCCACACCCCGTGAGGGATCCCACGCCCTCCTCGTCCCGCTCAGGGTGTCTGCGCCCCGTAGCCCCACGATATCCCCCCGCCGGGGCGGGCTGTGCCCACAGCGGGCACGGCGCGGGGAAGAGATACGGAATGGCGGCGCTGTGAGCGGTGTGAAGGGGGGCGGGATGAGCTCCGCTCCGCTCCGCCCCGCCCCATTCCCGCGTGCCCGCGCGCCGTGACCCATTTCGCCGAACAAAGGATTTTTATGCTGCGATCTCTCCTTCCTTCCCTCCCGCCCCTTCTCTCCCTCGCTGTCGGAGCCGGGACCTAAAATGGCGGCGGCGCGGCCGCCCCCGCCCCTTCCGCGGGCGCCGTAGTGCTGGCGCTCGGGGCGGGCCCACCGTGCTGCGGCGGGCGGGCAAGGCTGGCGGTGCCGCGGCATGGCGGGCGAGGGCGACTCTGAGCCGGGCAAGGTAATGGAGGGCGAGCAGCAGCAGCAGCAGGAGGAGGAGGAGGAGGAGCTGTGCCGCCGCCACCCTTCTCCCCTTCCTTCTCCCCTTGCCGCGGCGCACGGGAGGCTGTGGCGGAGCAGCCGTGACCCCACACCCGCTGTTGCACCTCCAGAGGGAAGGGTAGTGAGGGAACAATACGTGGAAACCCGCGGCTAATCTGAGGCTCTGTGCGGGCCACGTGAGAAAGTATTGCTAACAGTGGTTTGTTTTGCCTTCCCTTAAAGCATTTTTTGCTGAGGAGGAAGACAGACCCCGCAATTTTGTGGAAAATAGAGGTTTTAGGCTTTCCTTCAGTAGGAATCAGTGGTGTTCTGCTATTCGCCTCCATCGCCTTTGTAGGGGAGGCCGGGGTGGCAGCAATTTTCTTGGGTGTAGGGGATCAAAACATGTTCAAACAGCTCAGAATTTAAAATCAAGTCAGAATAAAAATAAATTTTGGAATTGGAATTTTATTGATTATAATAATTTTGGAGAGGAAACATGTTCCAACACATCGTTTGACTTGTCTGTGTTGGTATAATGAAGTGTTTACTTTTGATGATGCTGAAATGGTTTGATTTGCTCAGGTTTCTTTTAATTTATTCATTTATTTATTCCTTATAGTGTAGTTTTCATGTTTTCAATATGCTTTGTCTTACATTTCATTACAATTGGGCAGTTCTACCTTTTTCATCCTGCCACTGCCTATTATTAAAATAGAACATTTTCATAAAATACTTGAACAATTTATGTTTTACAGAAACCTTTTTAAGTGTCTTTCAGATCTTTTAAGAGTCTTTTTGGCACTGGGGAAATTTTTCACAGAGGAGGAATTCCAGGTTGTGGCTATTTCTCCTGCCTTTTTAACCGTGGTATGGTGTGTTGGCCACCTTGGCCAACTGATTGAGGTGTGGGTGGTGTCCTCAGAGAGGGACTTGGGTGCTGTTGTGTCTTGCTTGGTTTTTGATTTGTTTGTTTTCCCCCAACCCCCCCTCCCCATGTGACTCTTGTTGGGCCAAGCGCCATCGTGCCCCTCGCAGCCCCTCACCCCTGGTTAGGGACATAACAAATGATTCCCAGTGTAGCAACAGGTGAAACGCTATTTTAAAAGGGTGTATCATGCTGCAGGGTGCCTCCTTGGCCGACAACAGCAGCGTATCGAGTGACTACTTCCATGTGGGAGTGCTTGAAATTACACATTAGGGGATTTGGCCAGCACAGGCCACGTCCCTTCTGTGTCACTTGTACGCAGGGATTATGTGGAAGCAGCTGATGGTTGTCCATAGGGAACATGGATAAACGAAGGGGATTTCCATTCTGGCACACAAATCCAGCTGTTGGCAGGTGCTGTTACCGCAGTTTCACAGTGCCTTGTCTCAGAGTTGTCAGCCCTCCACCAGAAGCTGACTGTAGCACTCCATCTTCAAAATCCACCTTGACCAAGTAGAATGCCTAATAAAACACTCACCTTTGATGAATTTAGATACAGTTGCACACATGGCACTGAATGCGCTGAGGGTTTAAACACAACAGAACAAATATGTATTCTCACACCATCTCTGACAGAAGAATTGACAGCAGAAAGATGTGCAGATATCACTGTGGTGCAGTCCCCTTGACCCTGACCCCTGTCATCTTGAGGCCTTTTTTTTTTTGGTGTGCAGTTTGTCACTCCTGCATTTGCAGGGATGTTTGTGGGGTGGGAAATAGGAGTTGCATGCAGAAACCAGAGTAGACATCTCTGAAATGAAAAACATACTTTTTACTTCACTGTTGACTTTATGGATGCCACATGTAATTTCCATTTGAATTAAATAAAAAGGGTAGTTTATAAATAGGAGACAGCATATGCAATAGTTTGATTTATTCTTTTTTTTACCAGTGGGTTCATAAAAATAGTTCCTCATTATGCATATATTGTCTAAACATAGAGTCAGGTTAAAAATTACTGGTTTACAAGTGTTTTCATTCAGTGTTCGGTATAAGGTTCTGTATTACATGCACACTCTCTAGTAATTTCACCTTTTTTAAAGCATATTTGCCTTTTCAGATATTAAAATTACATGGCATAACTAACTGCATACTTGATTGTAACCTGACTTGTTTGTCGTGATGTAACAGAAATCCTGGAGTCTTAAGGGTTTTCTCCCTTCCTTTTTTGGGGAATGTAAAGGAAAAATTGAAGTAGTCATTTTATAATATTCAGTAGAAAGGATGGATCAACAGGTTTGTACAAGATAATGTTGTGAAAATTAGTAGGTAACTCTTCCGAAATCATTCCTGTTACAGCTGTGCATGTTCACTTTTCCTCAGCTATAACCATACAAGCAGTAAATCCTCAAGTGGTCATGTTTGACTACTAAGATAACTCAGTTTTACAATGGAGTTGGCATCACAGATGTCCACAAAAGTGACTTTTTAAAATTTTTTTTTTTTTTTTTTTGTTTTGTCTTACAGTCTTTTAAACTCCTGGGATTTCTTGATGTTCAGAGTGTCCCATGTGCACGAGAGTCAGTGCTCTATGGCTCCCTGGGGTCTTTGGTTGTCGGTCTTGGACATTTTTTAGCAACTAGTAAGTAGTTATTCCTTCTGCTTATATATTTATTTGCAAGAAAAAAAAGTAATTCCTATTTGCTGTTAGGTGTTTTTAATAATGGGAGTCATCCAAGGCTATTTTTCTCTAACTTTTTGGAGGATTTTTGTTTTATTTTTTTCAGGTAGAGTTAGAAGATCTTGTGACTTTGCAGTCGGTGGCTTTATTTGCACAATGTTAGGATACTGGTATGTAAAATGCTTCTTCAATTTTGATGGGCTGTGTTGGGTAAATTTGTGCAACATGATCCCTTTGTTTCAGTTTTCAGAAACAGTGTTTCATACTGCTTTTGAAACGGCATTAAAACAACCTGCCTAGCAAACCATCCCCCTTCCTTCTCTCGACGATATTCCTCTTTTTTAAAGGAAAACAGTTCACTGTGATTGAATGTCTGTATATTTTTTAAAACTTTCCTATTGTTTCTTAATTCTTTCTTTTTGATTTTGCATACCCCATTCCTCTGTCCTAATTCCAAAGGCAGCATACTGAATTTTACTGGCGTGTTCGTATGTGTTTGCAACTTTTCAACTGGCTGAATACATCTGATTTTATACTATCACTCATATAAAGCAGGGAATCATGTTTTCTTTTTATCCCCTCCTCTAGGTTTTACTGCAGGTACAATTTGGCCCAACAGAGGATCCGACAAAGAATGCTTAAAGAAGGAATGAAAAACAAACTTTTATTTGAAGGCACTTACCTTGATCCAGAAAGAAAACACAGTGGCAATGAAAGAAGTGATTCATAGGCTACTGTGAAGGAGTTGTGGTATAATAAAACTTTGGGAGAAGGTGGTCCAAAAATGTCAGTCTGCCTTGTAAATGTGTGAGGTATCTAATCATGGTTTTTCTGGCAAATTTGAGCAAGAAATGCATAGTGAATCTGTTAAGTCTGTACAAGCCTTGCTTTGTTTCGTGTGAGTATGTATATATGTGAGTGAGCACACAGGAATGACCTGTTGAACATCTGGGAATGGATGGGTTCTATTACAGGGTCTCCGGATTAATGACAGTGATTTGGAGCTACTTTAACTTCCATTATAAACAACAAAGTTGTAATTACATCTCACTTAAATACAGGAAAATATTTTCATCAGCTGCTGAGTAAATGTGTCTTTCAGTGCTGCTATTAACTCTGCTGCCTCTAAAACACGAATATCAAAACAGTAGGTGAAGGCTTTGCTTGTGCAGGTGAGTGAGATCAGTGGCTTCTGTAAGAATTCGGCTGCAGGATAACCAGATAACTTACATACACTGTTAAGTTGAAGGATTTCCATCTTTGTTCTGTCTGTATGAAACCTAAGAATAAAATCACACTTCAGAAACAATGTGAACTATGTAACTAATTTTTTTACTTGATTAAAAATCTTGCTATTTAAGACACATCTCCACAATTTGTGGAATAATAATTTATGTTATTTATAAGTAACAATGGTCATTATTTTGTTCTTTTTTTTTTTTTTAAAGGCATGTTCTACTTAATTATTTCACTGTACATTTTTCAGTTAAAAGAAATATTGCTATATAATTTCAAGGAAACGATCACATTTGAAAATACAGTGTAAGGTCTAATTGAATATTGTTAAAAAGATAAGAGAAGACATCATATTCCTTCCTTCTGTTTGCAGGAGTGACACAATGTATTTTTTTTTTTTCATAAAATTATATATGGTCTATTACGCTGTAAGCACTTTCTGGTCTAAAGATAAAAACAGTCCTTTCCTCCACCCTGTGCTTAATCTGAGAGAGTAGTGATCTGTTGTTAACTCTGGTTGGTGGGGGGTGATTTGGGATTCCAGATGTAAACAGCAATATTGCTCTACTTATTTATTTTGAAAATACACTTAAGAGCACTAAACAAACATACTGTTTACACTGAGAAAATTAAACTTTTACCCTCTGTGGATTAGCCTCATAGAAGAATACACACCTGCATACTCTGATTCATTTCTCCCACCTCTATTTCTCTTGTTTCTTCTGGAGTTAAAGATAAATTTTATTGAGGACATTAATTTCAATATTTTATATAATAAGTCTTCAGAAGACTTGAGTTAGTGCAATTAAAAACTTCCTGCCCTTACTGCAAAATCTGAACTCAGAAGTTAAGTGGTAGCTAATTCAGAAGAGAAAAATGTTTCCCCTGGTTCTGTGCTGGGCAGGGGACCAAGGGGGAAGGGAGGCTCCTTCCCTTTTGGGCTGGGAGGTGTTGCTTCATAAAGCCCTTGCAGCAGCAGTGGGAAACTGAGCGAGCCATAAAGCAGCTCTTAGCAGGCTCTAGTTTTAATATATGGTTGAGTTCTTTCCTATTCCTAAGAAAAGAAAGTACAACCTAAGCGGGGGGTCTTTTGGCTGTGAGGTCACAGTTCAGTGTAGTGTAGAGTTTAGTCAACAAAAGAACAAGGATGAAAGTTTACTCTTTGGAAAACAGCAGTTGTAGAGAAAGAAGGGAATGGTGTTCTGTGCTGATGGGAAAGGAGGGAGCATGTGCATAATGTCATCCTTCAAACACACAAGTATTGTCACCCATGAGGAAAAAGAAGCAGCATTATGACACTATAAATCAAAAAAATCTGGGGAAAACTGGTATTAAATCCTCTCTGCTGCTAATTTGTTTAAGTTACTGCACTTAAGGATATTAGCTCAATAGAAGCTTAACTACAGTGCTAGCAATTCTGGCCAATAACTGAAATGCTAGATGTATCTGTGTGGTGTGGATAACCAATCTAATACTTCTGCTTCACTGTGCAGAATGTAAAATGAGCATGCCAGATGTTAACAGAAAAGTGAGGAAAGAGGCAATATGCAGAGGCAGCCTAGCCAACACATTTGAGCTTCACTATCTACTAAAACTTGAGGTGGAATTGAACTAACTGAAAATCAGCGCCTTTGCTGATGAGGACAGGGCAGGAATATGAGACAAGGAAGCTCTGAGCACTACTCGGTGTGAAAGAGGGGGCCTGCAACAGCAGAGGGAGGAATGCTTGTGGCTAAAAATGCAGGAGAAAAGTCTGGCGTAATTCCTCAAAGTGCTGGCTATATCTGCTTCCCTGCCAACTGTGGAAAGTGAATTGAACGTGGCCGATGGGCTACCACATGGAAAGGGCGAGGGACAGGATAAACCAAAAAAATCTCAAAGCTATTAGTTGTCATAAATTAGGACACATGGACAAGAAAATAAAATTTCCAGTAACTTAATAGAAGTAATTTTAGCATTTGAAAACAATTAGGTAACTATTTTTTTAAAAATTAGTGAACTATGTCCCTACTTACCCCTTATTGCTAATTTCTTAAATGTAAGTCATTGGTGGAGATAGCAAGCCTCTGTATTTTATTTTCAGCCTTGATCTCTTTAACTATTGCTGCTAATGACAGATGAGATAGTTCTTGCTTCCTCAAGGTTAAAAATATTCCTTAAAGTAAAACTTACCAGTTACTAGAAAGGGAGAAAAATAGTAGTTTTGAAGATGATTGGTTTTCAGCCCTTTGAGTGAGCCGTAAGAAGGGAAAGAATGAAGTACATCAACTTGAAACTGCAGAGCTGTTAAAATCCTGTTTATTTTACTGGCAGTTATGTCAGCTGGTCGCTGAACAGTGACTGAGAAGCACACTCGGTTTTTATCCCTGAAATTAGTAAAATCCTTCCCTAAAGCAACCTGAAACCCCAGCAAAATAAAGGGGAGGATTTATGCCCCCATAGCTCCTCCACACCTTTCCCTTCCTGTTCCTTTCAGTGGTGATACTCCTGGGAAGAGGTGTGTGCCAGCCTCCTGCAGGAGAGCTTACCCGGGACTCCAGGCAGCAACCAGAGAGCGGTTGTGCAAGGGCACTCAAGGGCACCACGTGTCCTCCAGGTGCTTCAGGAAGGGAAGTCACTGTGGAGGCAACAGGTTAAAACGTGGAGGTCTAAGGTTAATTACCAACTCTGTTGCCAGACACACATGTGATCAGACTGACTCTGCTCTTCAGTGCCTCCCACTGAAGCAAAGCTCTTGCTTCAGCCACAGAGAGTTGCAACAGGCTCCAAATGCAGGAGCTCTTTTGAAGGTGACATCAGCGGCAATTACAGCCCGAACTCGTCATTTACAACTTCACACTAGCAGAGAGTTTTGGGAGATATTTGCCCTCCCTGCATTTTGCAGGCTTCCAGGATATTCTGTGTGTGTCAGAGTCCACCCCAAGTCCTCAATTGCTGCAAAGGAAAGGTCACCTCCTGTTGCTGAGTCTGGCTTTGGGTAGGTTTTTTTCCTCTATTTGAGGCCTGGAGGAAGCAGGTTTGTTATTTCTGGTGTAAGCAACTCTGGTAACAATGAAGTACTGTGTGAATTCAGTTGTAATGAGCTCCCAAGTGAAAGATTTTCTCCAGCTTAGTAGACTAATTCCCATATTTCTCTTATTCCTGTCCAGGCATTTAGCTCAAGAGCTGAATGGTTACCAGTAAAAGTTGTTTGCTTTGTTCCAGTTAAGGTTTGAATCAAATACATTGTTCTTGCCTTGGAAAACCGATCAAACCAAAAGGTTTACAGTATGTTCAGATAATCAGGAAGATGACCCTTTGATGATTTATTTTTTTCTAACCGGAATACTAAAATATCAAAAGTGGAGCTGAGTGTTCATTAATGTGACTCAAGGCCTTGGAACATATAACCCTCTTACACCTAAAATGAAAATATTGCACTATAAGCAAGTATGGCTGCTAAACCTTCCAGTGGTAGTGGAGCAGCAGAACTTTGGATGGGAAAATTTGAGGAACACTCAGACCTCTGTTCATAACAAACAGCACCCTGACTAAGACTGTTTGTAGGCGTCCACTTTTCCAGGCACTCTTTGCTTTCTTTCTGCTTAGGTTCAGAGTTTGCCTGAGAGCCATCCAGCAGTGGGTCTGCCTGTTCCTGCAGGAATAGGTCATGGCATCCTTATGTCTGCTTGTTTTAAAGATTAAGAGCAGTTTGTTCTGAGGCTATTTTAATCCTTCCAGCTTCTGTCATCTATCATGAGCAAGGCTGCGTCAGAACCCTCAACTTTCCTGAGCATGCCAGAAGCCCAGTGGCAGTATCTAAAATGTACTGTGGGAGTGGACAATTTCCACTGCAGGGATCCTTTTCTTTAGACTGGCCATGTCTCCAAAAATATCCAGCCTGTATATTGTGGTGATCTGTTTAACAGAACTAAAGGTTCCCCCTCTTCCCGCTCCGGAGAGAAGGAAACACATACTTTTCTTATTTTTTAAACTCCTTGCTTGTTTTGTCAAATGCTGTAACAAAGAGCAGCAGGTGCACTCTCAGCCAACATGAATTTTCTCCCTGGACAGGAGATCCTCATCTCATATTGATGTCAAAGGGCTTGTGATCAACTCTGGTGGTCACGGTGTGCATTTGCCCACGACGCATCTTGGCATTCAGTCCTGCATATATGTATTTGAAAGGTCTTTGGAGTTCACTTACAAGTTGATATTCCTGCTTTCTGTCATGTAGGTCAAACGTTCTTATCACCTTTACTTTTGCCAGGTGGCAAAACACAGTGAGGAAAATCTTTCTCCACCACATCATCACTGACACTGCACAGATGCTGTGGAAACAGGATGAGAGATCCATCCGGCCCATCTGCCCAGTGTCCCTTGTTTTAAACAAATTCACAGTCAGGGTGCCCACAATCCCCACCAGCTGGACATTTAGGGTATGTTACATATGTGATTAAAGGAAAGCTAACATCCCGTTCCCTGTCAGAAAAGATTCAGGCTCTGGCTGAGATAGTAGCAATATCAGTAAAGATGAAAAGCCAGTAACAGGTTTATAACTGGACAGATACATGACCACAAATGGCTGTTGCAGGAATCCTTCACAGAGCAAATATAGAGTAAAAGAAACCCAGCAAACAGCCTGTTCATCAAAATTAAGGGGATAATACTCTGTCCAGGTCACCCCCTCCCCCCCCCGCCCCGAGAAATCTGGAACTACCAGTGATTGTTAAATGCTGTATTTATAATGCTTTCATCCAAGATTCAAAGCCCTTGAGGGCTGCCCTGAGGCGGCACTGGGAAGCCATGACAGAACTTGTTTTACTCAGTTTCTTAGCTATGGTAGTACTATCCCAGTGCCTACTAAGACTCCTGGATGGATAAAAAAAGCAAAAGCTCAACCTTTTCTTTCTGCACCTCACAAAGTTCCCTTGAACCGCTGCTGTAGAGGGCTTCTTACCTCCTGCTAACAAGCACAACAGTCCTCTCCTTCCCAAAAGCCACCCAAGCATTCATTTGTACTCACCATTTTCAATATCACCATTTTTCTCCTGGGGACACCATTCCTCAGTCTGTACATCTGTGTCAGCCACACCTGCACTCTCAAGGATCTAAGAGATGTATTTCAAGTGCATCTAAGTGGCCACCTACCAGATGGTCAGGGAGCCGCTCCCTGTGTTCAGTTCCAGCAGAGTGAAGGATGGTACGACAGCCAAGTGGACAAAGTTTGGAGATCAGTTGCTCATACATCAGCAACACTGTCCAACTACTGGTGGCCTCCAGGGGGATTCACACCAGTTGGAACACTTAAGATGAAGTCATCAATGAAGGAGAAGCCCATCCACTCCCCCCCCTTCCCCCATGAGCCCTTCAGTTGCTTTCAGCAGTGTAATTTTCATTGGTTTGCTCTGGAACTAGAGAAGAATACTTCAACTTGGTAGATAATACACCTTTGAAGGCAGTAAGTACCTATAAATGCAAAATCACTCCTGAAAACTTCTCTTCATTGTCTGCACTAGGACCTGCTGAAAGAAGCAGTTGGAATGTCTTGTTTCCCTTCCATGTATGTTTCCTTAAAGGAAAAAGTAAAAAAATACTAAAAGGTCTGGCTGGCTGGCTGGCTGCCAGGCTGTGGAGGCACATAAATATCCCAGGGCTGTGCCAACAGGGCTGTAGCAGCAGCAGCAGCAGCAGCAGTAGCAGCAGCAGCAGCCCTCTCCTGAGAATGTCCAGGTGCAGCTGGGGAGATGTTGATATTCAGGAAGTGTCTCCCAGGCTCTGCCACCTCCTGCACTGCCAAGCAGAGTGTGGAGTTTTCTCAATGCCGAGCAGGGCTGGGCTCAGTGTGCAGCCCTGTGGACTGGAACACTGAATCACAGCGATTCCTTCCACCTCCTCCCTTCCTTTGGAGGAAGCAGCTCTTGTCGCAGCCACCTATGGGAACCAGCCAGTCATCTTGAGCGTTGGCAGCCAGCACAGCTTTTGGTGGCCTCTACTCCACTCAGGAGATACTTCTCTGTGTAAAAAAGGGGCAGGCAAGTTCATGCGAAAGGTGTGATTGAAGGAGTGTCCTGGGTGTGAGATCCCAATGAGTTTTGGGACATTTTAGTGTTGCATTCGCTGATGCGTAAGTACTGACATAGTTCTTGTTTCACTCTCACGGCTGGTTCTCTGAGGTCTCCCAGAGTAAAGAGGAAGACAAGACATTCAACTTGCACAAGTAATTTAAAACTTATGTTTCTTTTTGAGGTTCTTGGCTTACTATTTATCCATTTAATAAATTAGATTTTAAATATTGTTATTATTGTTATAGTTATTTTTACACGGTAGCTGCTTGCATAACAGACTGTCCACTAGAGGCTGAGAAGCAGTGAGCTGAATAGCCACCCTGCTGAAAAGGATAGGACTTACAGTGGATGCCAGGTTGAACATGGGCCAGCAGAGTGTTCTCTCTGCAAATAAGTGAAGCTGCAGTCTGGGCTCCATCAGTAAGTACGTGGCCAATGACTCAAGGGAAGCGCTTATCCCCCAGCATGTGACACTGCTGAGGCAGTGTGTCCAATATTGCTGGACAGCTTTGGGCCTCTTGCTCAACAAAAGTGTTGAAAAACTGTAGGGGCTCCAATGATGAGGTGTCCAGAGAGCTCAAGCGCCTGCCCTCTGGAGAAACAGTAGAAGGAGCTGGACTTAGTTGGAGGAGGAGGCAGCTGTGGGGTGATATAATAATGGGCTAATATTATCTGTAGGACAGTTACAAAGATAAAGCCAAACACCTCCTGAGAGCTGCAGGTGATGTGAAAGGGGCAACAGCCACAACCTCAGCTTGGAACTGTGGGCCAGGCAGCAGGACAAACTGCTTGACTCTGAGGGCAGTGCACTGGGCTGCCCAGAGAGGTTGTGCGATTTCCACCTTGCAGGTTTTCAAGTGTGTTTTCTAGACAAAGCCCTGGCTGACCTGAGCACTAGTGCCAGTCCTGCTACAAGCACGAGGATGGACTGCATGTCCAGAAACAAAATTTCTACAATTCTACAACCTACAGAGAGATGGAGAATCGGCAAAATCCGAGGCAGAAAAATCCCAGTGTGGTACAGAGGGTGACCCGAGCTACACAATAACACCCTGGTTTGCTTTTAGGAATTGTTCTCTCTGATTTAGTGCACCCAGGCTTGGCTGGAGGGCCTGAGGTGCTCCGACAGCAGCAGGGAGCATGTGGTGGAGAAGAAAAATGAGGTGCCAGGCTTTGGATATGTAGGTCTGCTGCTCACAACCTTCATGTGATGCTGCATGTAGACTTGCCTCTGCGAGCTCAACTTTTCTGAACCTTGTTTCTCAGCATGATGTCAGCAAGCCCCAAGTGTCATTTGTTTCAGAAAAAAAATATTACAGTAAATCCCTCCTTCTAGGCTTACTCACTTCTTCTCTCCCATCTCTTACTACCTTCCAAATACATGGACAGAAGTCCTTTTAAAATACAAGGCTTATCTTTCCTGCTTGCTCAACAGACTCACATTGCTGAAAGTTCAGCAGAGCCCAAATGTAGCTCTAGCCTGTGTCTGAGTAGGTTACCTGGAAATGAAAAACAGAGAATCAGACCTTTCCTGCATCACCCAGCTTTTAAATAATCACTAGTACTCTAAGCACACGTTTAGGTCCAGAGAGATCTTCAGTGTTATTCTGAGCCTTTTTGCTTTGCAACTATCTTGGGCATCAGCACCATTTCAGAACTCATGATCTGTTAAGTGCCAGCACAAACCTCCCCAAGTCTAAGGCAAACAAGTATTTGTTAAAAGCTGGAGGAAAACTTCTAGAGCACGGAGTGGCAGAAGAGCGAACACAGGCTAATGCGACATAAACGAAGGTCACGCTCAGACCAGAGAACACATACTTGCATTTATATGTGATTACCAGCGGCGTCCTCCTAAACAGCCGTCTGATCCTAGCAAAGAGAGAATTAACACCAGGAAAAAAAAAGAAAAAAAAGAGTATCCTTTCCATTTTTGTGTGCTAACCAGGCAGCAGATCCCTACATCTGCCCTGGACTACCAAGTTATAAAAATCTTTTGTGTGAAAAAGTTTGAGGGAAAAATTGGCTGAGTTGTCTTACTCACAGTTTTGATTTCAGTAACTTCTGGAACCAAAATTACTCTGCAGATCAAAGACTGTCAACTAAACGAGAAGAGGGAACAAAAAACTTGGTCTAAAGTAACACTTGTATATCAAGTCACCCTCACTGTAATTCTAGGTTTTTTCTACTTGCCTTTGTTTTTCCACTTCTGATGTTGACAATGTGTCAAGTATTTAACATCTTTTTTAGGCTACAGCTGAGTTTACATAGCAACTGATTCACTGCTGAATCTTCCTGCCGCTCCCAGTACTGGCAGACAGACAAAGTAAGGCAAGAGGCGCATCCAGATTAATTGCTGGCCTAGTCCCGATTTCAGCCGGTTTCCTGCAAGGGCTGGCTCTGCTGTGCTGGAGGAGATGGCTCATGACCTGCAAGGGGGAAAAGCTGCACAAAACTGACCACTGATCTGCCATTGCTTTAAGAGTAGGTCTCCTTCTCCTCTCCACTTGCACGGGGCAGGGTGCTTTGCCAAGGATGAGGAGGGCACTGCATGACACAGAGAGGCTACTTGAAGTTCACCACAGCCGGTCCGTCAACACACAGCTTACAAGGCTGCTCTTCCGAGTTTCTGCTTTCCCCTCAGCAGCTTTTTCTGACATCCCGGAGCTTTTCTCGTCCTCCACAGCACTTTGGGCCAGACTGTCTCCAGCTGTACTTGCTCCTCCCTTGCTAGTTCACAAATACATTATATGCATACCTGCGCCTGGAGAGCCCAATCCCTGGCACTTTAACATCTGCAGGAGTGCCAAAGCACTCCATCTCAGTTTGATTTCTTGTGGTTTACTCTGAGGTTGCCCCTTTAGAAAGCATTGTCCTGGTTTTTCAAAAGGTCATGAGCAAGGAAACTTCCTAATCTTAAATGATGACTTCATCACCTCTTTCTATTAAAAATGTCACTCAAGTGTTGCAAGAAATTAAGACAAAAACCAAACTAGGGGCTTACACCACAATTAATTTTTTTTTTAAATACCAGTGGCTTGGACAGCAAGTGACATTCCCAGAACACCAGTTTAATTCATTCTACTATCTGAAAAATTTGGCACAATGTCTGAAAGTGTCTTCACTGATGAAGTTATCCTACAGTAGGCACAGAAAGGAACTTGGGTCCGGGAGCTGCTTATACTGAGCTCCTACACATGTGGCAGCACTGCCAAGTACTCCCTGTGCAACACACTGGAAGGACCAGCTCATGACGGAACTGGTGTTTGGAGACAGGAATCTCATAAGGCACCCCAGAACCAAAGCCTGGCCTGGCTGTCCCTCAGCTGGGGAGTCCATCTACAAAGCCCTGCCACTCAGGATGCAGCCCAGAGCGGGGCAGGTCAGGGAAGCACCTCCCTGTTGACAGTGTGTGTCCTAGAGACTGTTACCAGCAAAGGCAGAAATACAGCTGGAGTTTATGTCGTCTTGTTAAACGGGATACCCAGCACAGACCTGCCTTCGGTCTGCAGCCAAGTGTGCACAGCTTCCTCACACGATGCAGGGCGGCCACGACCTGTTTTAGGATGCCAGATGTGGCAGCTTCAGATGGCACCACCAGCAGCAATGCTCCTGGTGCCAGCAGCTGAGCAGGAGCATGGGCCATGCTCCTACTGCCACAGGCTCTCCAGGTTTGTACTCCATTAGGAAAAAACCCACCTCGATTAGAAAAAAAGCACCCCAGTTTGCATTCCAGGATGAAGAACACCCCCAAAACCACCCTCCAAACCCTTGTCAGTGTGCCCACACAGCTGCTGCCAGCAGCACGGCTGCTGTAATCCGGGTAGTGTTCTGCATGTAAACAAGCCTTTGTAGGCTGCAAGAAATCACTTAGGATGACAGATGGCTCGGCCCTCTCATTTTGGCCACATACAGCTGTGCCTTCCTCACCTTCCTGTAGCCACCAGCCAAGTTTCATATTGCCCTTTTTAAATGCAAACTGCTATTGATTTTTTAGTATTAGTGATTTTCTAAGTACTGGTTTTTCTATAAAAGTCACTTTCACATGGTGAAACAAGCCCCTTTTCTAGGAATGACAGCTTATGTTGAGGGAGTTGAGTCTCAGTGGGCAGACCCAGGCTGAATAGCCTCATGCAGGTGCTGGTCTCCACTCTACTGTGACAAGTCCAGAGTGGAACATACTACTAAGGATTTTTGTATCCCCTCCCTGAACTACACCTACCCCAATGGTACCTATGCTGAAGCTTTTCTAAACTCACATATAGCACATAGTGCTGAACTTACGCAACCAGCTTTTGTTATACAGGAGTACTTTTAACAGAAAAAAAGATACTCCTCTGTCAGGGGTGAGACAAGTAAAGCACTTCAAGTGTGGCTGCTCAGGTTTTTTTTAAAAAACACCATACAGCAAAGACTTGAAAACAAAACATCCCAGACTTTTGAATTGAAATACAAGCTTTACAACCACATAGTAAGTGTAGGCTCTTATATTTAAGTCTATATCATTTTATAGAGTACCAAAATAAGCAAAAGATCAGCACTCCGTACAAAGTGTTAGTTCTTGTGAGAAGGGTAGAAAGGAGATGGACTTTAATTACACTAAACTTTTTTTTTTCAAGTCTAAAGAAAATTCCATTTCAGCAAAACAGTTTTGGGTTTCAATTCCCCAAATTTCTACTTCATTAGTGTTTCTTTAAAGACAATTTACATTTTTTTCATTCAAAGTAAAGGGATGATTTAAAGCAATATTAACAAGGAGGTGGTGCTGTTAATGTTTAATGTCAATACGCAATGTCATCTGCTATAAAGGCTAAGCAACACAACTTTACTTCTGAAGACTACTAGAAGTTGACTAACATTTGAGAGAAGTTTGCAGCACGCTACATAGACTCTAGCTCTAGGCTGCTGACGGGGAGCCCCTGCTAGTCCTCCTGTTGCCAAGAGGATGTGGCTGGCATGGCCCAACACCCTGATGCCGGCAGTGGCACATGTTGTCACACATGTACCCCGAGTTACATGTCTCCCCTCACTCGTGGCATTAAAACACAAGTAAGTCAGCAGCTAACATTGCCACTACAATTTTACAGAAGCATAAAGCTGAACAAAATAGCAATTAAAACAAATTGAAGCTGTTTAACTTCATGACAAGCCTCCTTCCCCATCCTACTCCCTATCCAGTCCCTTCCCTAATGTCTATTTTACAATAAAGAGGTTAAGTGGATTTACATGATGCAAGCCAACTCAAAGACTTTTGCCCTATACATATAGCCATGTTAAACTGTGAAATTATACAAGTGATAGATCTCTAACAGAGCAACCACCAGTTTAGATTGTTAAAGAAACATAAGTATTTCAGCATGTACAGTAATGAGTTCAAAACTGTCCAACATTGTCACTTTCATACATTCTCATCCTCTTTGTAGTCTTAAAGGGATTTTAGACCTTGATGGCAACAATCCCAAACAAGAGTAAAATGAATTTATTTTATTGCAAACAAACGTCTAGAGTTAAACTTCTCCACCCACTTTCTTTAAAGAGAAAAGGAATCAGCAGGCTAAGGAGATACACCCATTTGAGAATTGACATGATTAAAAATTAAGATATAAAATGGGTGACTCACAGTTTCATTAGCTTACAAAATGGTGGAGTAACTACTACAAGCACACTAGGTATACAGTATTTTGTGGGGAAAGTTATACAGACACACAGCTAACTTCATAGATCCCATTAGACAACTGGATTTACAACAAGTTTTGTTTAATAAGAAATGGGCAAAGCCAGCTTCTTTTCAGAATCAAAATGCAGAACAAATGGAAAAGAAATTATGGTTGTGTACCTTCACAAGTTTGAGCCTCCACAAATAAAGCAACCGAGTTTTACAACTTTAAGAGCTTCTACATACACTCCACCTTCACTACTTAGCCCCAGGTTTCCGCTTTGCCCCCAACATCTTAAGAGTTCCAAATGTTACAAAAAAGTCCTAGTTATTGCCAGAAACTTTTACCTCCCCCATCTCCCCTCCCGACCCAAAAGCTTTGCAGAGAGGATGGAGTGTATTATGGAGCTTTACATCATCTCATGGTATTTGAGGGCTGCTGAGAAGCCTCTGTACGAATCTGGTTGCTAACATTGCTATCATATTGTGACATGACTCACGACTGTTTCTTAGAAATTGGGGGATGGGGAAAAAGGAGAAAATTCTTTAATAAAAAGACACCAGGTACAAAGCAACGTTTTACTTTTGTTGTGGTAAAAAAAAAGTCACATTTTACAGATAAAATGCAGAACCCTGAAATACTGACACATTCTCTTATCGTGCACAATGCTGAGGTTCTCTTACGAATCACTTTAAAACTGCAATTAAAAATGTACAAAAAAAGAAAAGAAAAAAATCAACCCACAAAGCTTCTAAAAAAGGAACCCGCAGGCACTTCCTCTTGTGGAATGTTTAAAAAGTTAGCCTACTAAAGAAAACAGTCGACTTCTTGTGAAGGTTTTGGAGAAATATGTATCAGTTCATTTATTTGGGTATTCAATAATATCCTTGGTGATAATGCTGACTCCATGGCTTCTGACCCCAGAATTGCTGCAATAAATGAACAAATAGTTAATTTTAATCCAGATTAATATAATGATTTCATTTCTTACATATACAAAAAAAGCATTTAACAAACATCCAGTCCCCCTGGAACTTGAGAAGACTAAAACCTTCTCCAATAGCAGCAAGTTTCTGAACAACTGAAGGCAGTTATGAGTTCACTTCACAGCAGTAACGTGAAGCCAAATACTACATACCATTAAGACCGTTAAGACACAGCTGATATTTGATCTATCAAGACCATCAAGTCAGATTAAGTTTTGCACATGAAACTATTTATAAGTGCTATTACATCTAGCACTAGAAGATTTTGATATCCAGTTTTGATTACACATCTAATTATTTCATAGTGAGCATTTTTAAACATTGATGTTAAAAATTAGTAAAAAGGTAAAGTTGGGACTACTTACACCCTGCTGCCACTGGTTGTAGCCCTGAGATTGGTTTTTGTAGCCACGATTATTTCCCCTTCCTCTGAAGTTCTGCAAGAGGACAAAGCTTTTAACAACTTCATCTGTATGAATACTGATCTTTATTACCACCAAAACATCACACAGCATATACAGAAGCTTTCAAATACAAGGTAACAGCCCCAGGTTAAAAAAAAAGAAAATCACCAAAAAAGCCCACTCTGAAAAACGTTAGAGTACCAGAAGCCTCCCCTCTCTAAGAACTCTTTTTAAACATGGGGCAAGAACACCAGAATTAATAAGCCAGCTCAAACTGTTGTTGCCAGCAGTCTGGAAAGCTGGCTAATCCAGTTCTGACTCACCCTATTTCCAGCTGCTAAACTGCACCAGGACAACTAAAAATACAAGAGCTTGTCTATTTTTAGTTAGGAAAGACTGTAGTTGCTATAAGGGTATGTTATCTGATCAGACAAAAGGATATGGGTCACACAACTGAAAATAGAAGAACTAGCCCTACTTGAAGTTATAGTGCAAAACAAAGGCATACTGACACTAGTAGATAAAATATTGCATTTTCCCTATTTGTCAGTATTATGCAAACCTGAGCCATGTTTACTGGCTTGGGCTCCATCTGCTGGCTCTTCAGTAATCCAAATTTTGTTTGCCACTAATTCCACTGATATTCCAACAAAGTATGACCTACACTAGTGTCTTTACTAGTTGTGTTTCATACCAGACATCAAGACAAAGACTCTGTGCAGAGCTATTTCCATAAATTCTCTAAATGTTTAAGACACACCATGACCCTAAGGCCAAACAACAGTTATTACTACTGGCAGGAGGGGGAGAGGGGGACACAGGACAAACAAACCCAAACACAAGCCTTCACACAACATGGCCTAAATATCTTCACCTTCAACAAAACAGAGGTATAGTCCTAACATGAAATCCCCACATCCACATCAGCACTTCTTACAGAAGACTCAGAACCCTGGGCAAATGGCACTAAACTAGAAAGGCCTTGCAGTGTGGCATTAGTCAGAGCATGACAACCAAGTGTGTGACTGTTTACACCGCCAAACCTATCAAACATCATCCAAAGTACTGCAGTTCAACCAGTCAATCCCCCTTCCCTGCCCGAAGCATCACCTGGTTGTAGTTTCCCCTGTTAGGCATTCCACCTCTGTTATAGTTTCCTCTGTTTGAGTAGCCACCTCTGCTTGGAAAGACAGGGCCGCGAGGATACGGGTAGCCAATTGCACCGCTGCTGCCACCGCCGCCACCGCCACCTCCACCACCTCGCTGAGGCATGTTGCCTCCCCTCCTGTTGTATCCACCACGATTGCCTGGGACTGCAGGGAGAAAGTTACTTCAGGTCTTATATATGCATTTCCTACAGGAAGATGAACACTGCAACCCAAGATTTTGACACTCTTCTCACTCAAGTTGGACAATTAACTCTGCACTAAAACATTAGAACTTGCTGAAACTGGGAAAAAAAAAAAAAAAAGGTTCCCACTAAATAATAAGTGCAATGCAAGTGCTACATCCTTTTTTCTCCCAGCAGCAGCAACCTCCAGAATTCACAGCCTTATTTTTAGGCTCACCTCCTCCTCTGAAGTTGCCCCGCATGTTGAATCCTCCACGTCCTCTCTGACCTCTATTAAATTGATTTTTATTGCTCTTCTTGTTCTTCTTTGAGCCAGTGTTCTGTTTCTTTTCTGGCGGAAGAGCTTTCTTACTTTCTTCTTTATACTGTTCCAAAAGCTTCTGAGCTTCTTCTTTTTGCAACTCTACATAGATTATTTCATCAAAACATTCTGCTACCTCTGGCAGTGTGAAGTTCCCTATAATTGCAAAAACACTGAGTATTCAGCATCTACATTCACCTACAATCAAAGCCGCAATTTAACCACCTTTCTCCCGTTCTTCCTCCCACCCTCTGCATTCCCTCACCACAGGGACAAAATTACACAATTTGAGCATTTAGGAAATGTAACACTGACAAAACAAATAAATAGGTCTTCATGGAGTTGCCAGTACTGTTCCAAACCTCAAGAACATTCTGCCTGTATCTTTTTTTCTTTTATAAGCCTCCACTCAGAATACCAGTTTCTGCCAAATATGTCACTTATATAGGGCACTTTATGCCAAGACAGCTTTGTGCATCTGCATGAAGCGTATCAGCATAACTGAGTAGTGTTAAGGACTGCAGCAGAGGGAACACAATATAGTGTTATCCTACCAAGTTACAATAGTCTTCCAGTTTTGTTTAAGTACAACTGTTTAAGATAAAGTGATTTTTTAGACTTCACGTTTACTTAATCCTTTAAACAGATACTCAGCATCCTAAAACACAGTATAGGATTATGTTCCATGCCTTTCATTTTGAGAACTGCATGCTCTGGAAGATCTTTTCCCTCCACCTCTGCCTTCTTTTGTGTTCTTTGCTTGTAGTCTTCATCTTTTGGGCAAACAACAACTGCTTTGCGCTGGAAGCCTGCAAACAGGCACATTTTTCTCCTCTGCGCAGCTGCAGACACATTTGTCTGAAAAAAATGCAGTAACTTACTACACGTAGCTGTCATTGTAAGAGTTAAGGAAGTCAACTTATGGTGTATAGACTTCACCTCTACAAGAGCTTGCAATGAAGTTTACAAATAACTGGACATAAAGATGCTGCATAATGTAAAGTTACAAACTCATATCCACGTGTTAAATTACTCTTCCTCCCACATCCCATAAATCTAAGAGTTCAGACAAGCATTCCTAGAAATATCTCAACTTTGTGTCCCCTGAGTAGTAAGTCAGTAAGTGAAACAACTATTACAATGTAGCTTTAATCCCAGTTAATTACTACATTACAGCCTATAACAGATTTCCTTAACCGTTTTTCACTGAAGCTTCTACCTGATCCAAAATGAAATTCCGCTTCTTACGAGCTGCAATCTCAATGAACTTCCCAAGACACTGTGGAGCTCTCTGCAACAGCGTGTTAAGTTTTCCAGTGTCTGCCATCTGACGCTTAAAACCGGCAACCTATGGAGACATTTCCCAGAGTTAAAGTAGTCCTGGATACATGCGGCTGACATTTCTCTTTGCTAAATGCTCTCTACCTCAATTCATGATTGCTCAATCCAAGGCCACAGCTGCAAACTCATAACTGAAATTCTCAAGCCTCCAAGAGACACAGAGCTTTATAAACAAAGACTTTATGTGAATCAATACAGTTAAATTCAAGGTCCACTCATTACAATACTAATTCCAGCCAAATGTTCTATTCTGAGAACAGTAACAGAGAAATAGAAGTACATTAAAGAGTGAACAACAGTTGACTATTTTTTATATACCACAAACAGCTTCAGAATCCTGCTGACACATACGAATGAGCAGCTCAGCAAGGCAGAGAGACTGTTTAACAGTCACTAGCTAACAAGTTGCCAGTTTCTTTGACACACAAGAACCCCACAGCAGCCAAATATCTCAGATTTACACCAAACCTTCAACAATATCAAGAAATAAAACATTGTATTATCACTTACCATCATTTTGTCCATAATAGTATTTGTCCCAAGAATGTTGTATTTCCCAGGATTTGCTGCTGCATGTTTGGTAACCCATGTAGTCTTGCCAGCCCCAGGCAAACCAATCATCATCACCACCTACGACAACAAGTTCTACACTTGAGATACTAGTTCAAAGATTTTAATATGCAACTTAGCCCAGAAACCCTAATGAATACTGAGACGGAATGTGGGAGCGTCAGGGGTGGCAGTGAAGAGTCCAGTGATACCGAGTATTAAAGCCCCCAAACAAAAATGTCAGTGTAGTGTAATAGCTTAGAGTCCATCTTTCTCAACAACTTTGAGATTATCAAGAAGTAACTCACCTCACAATCTTTCTTTTGCTCAGGTCCCTTTGGTCCTCGGACCCTATCATCCAGGGAGACCTTCTGGATGAAGGTATACTCTTCAGGTACAGGAAAGTAAGGTTCCTCCTTCTGACCAAAGTTAAACTCAACTGCGCAGTTATGGCAGAGAACATGTGGAAAGAGTGGTCGCCCATCAAGAACTTCCTTGCTTATTTTGAATGCAACACCAAGCTCTTGTCCATTCTTGGAATATGAAAGTTCCACTTCATCACCATCAAAATTCTGGTTTTCAGACAAAACATTAGTTTGGATACAATTACCTCACTCTATAAAGTTATATTAGTCACTTCACTGTACTAGCTGTGATCACTCAACTTCAAATCATAGAGGAACTAAACCGAATTTTCTCCTGTGAGTTACTGTCAATAATCATCTTGTTTAAGATCTGATTTTTTGTTAAAAGACTTTAAAGACATACGTCTATGAATATGAAATCATGTTGGCAGCAGCCATTGTTGATAATAGCTGCTGCTTCTACCACCTCCCTATGTTAAACAACTTGTCTTGCTCCCACTATTTTATTTATCTGCTTTAATACTTCTATCAAAGGAGTCTAGAAATTCAAGGATGTTTTTCCTCAAAAGAAAGTATAAGTGAAAACTTACAGCAAAACATCCAATCACATCATTTTCATCAAACTTCTCACCAAAGTCTTCAGTCTCACAATTGCAAGTCTTTATTCCTTTTAGAGAATACCCATAAGAAAATTCTTCTTCACCTGAAGAAATAATTTAAACTAATTAAAAAGAGGCATTCCCTATTATATACTTAGCCTTTTATAAATAAATTACATTACAGATTCTCATGTTAAGCTGCTGTTCAGAATATTTTTATTAATGCCAAAACAAGCTACAACCCCCAACAGCTACACAAGCTCATTCAAGAACACTCTCAACTTGAGACTGAACAGCAGTATTTCCTCAACCCAGTTTTAAGAGCCTTATGCTGCTGGTTCCAGATTCATGCTGGCAATAAAGCTGAACTTCCAGATAAGGACACGAGCAAGTATTTTTAAATGCTGAAGACCTGATTATGCACTAGTATACCAGCTGTAACAGTCAGAAAGGCTTTCTGACTTTAGTCTCCAGTAGAACTTACCCCTCCCATTTTAATGGGAGTAGAGCAGTCAGCCTATGCAACAGCTGAAGGTGAAGCTGCAAGGAACAAGCTAATAGGAAGTGTCAAACACAAGGACTAGGGTGAAACTTACATACTTAACTAGAAAACTGTTGCTGATGTCACAACATACCAACTCATAGACATTTCCCACAAAGATGTGTTTCAGCAACAAGTATGAGTTGTCAATGTTATTATGACCATTTGCCATTTATCTAATGAAATCGCACTTCTGCTGTTTTCAGAAATTAGGATTTTTCCCCCAAGCCCAAAGAATGATAATGTAGTTATCCTAGAATTTTTCTTCCCTGGTTAAATCTTATACTATGTCCCACCCTTAAAGGAAAAAAGAAAAAAAGAGGTGGGTGGAGGAAAAGGGCAAACCCTCCCCTCTCCCTACATATGACATGATACCACATGAAAAGGAGAAATCTTGTCAGGTACTCAGTAATGTTCTCCACAAACCATACTTGACCACTGGAAGAACTGGATCTGAAATTAACAACTTTCTTCAGTCATATTAATGAACTTCCCCACACCATGTCCAGTGAATTACTAAAACTAAGACCACTGTTCAGAACAGACTACTAACTAAGCTTGTCTCCCTTGCTTCAGAAAAAAATTTAAACTTCAGCCACATACACAATGAAAAGCAATCAAACATTTAAGTCTTACCAAGCAACATTCCACTTGTGTTCAGTGACCAGCCAACTCGCACTTCATGTATGTCAATGTCTTTTGTATACAGGTGTTTAACCGGAATCTTTTCTGTAACCTATTTTTAAATTATTCAGTAAAAGGTAAGCAGTATTTGTTAGTCACTAACAAGATGGAGTTACAAAAGGTAATACTTGGAACCTTTACACATTAAATTTTTTCTAAGTCTAAGTAATTGCTTTCTGCAAAAATGAAAGATGTTTAACAGTGTGAAACCACAAGCCAATGACCAAATAGTTTTATCTCCTGACTTCACAATGAAGACTGAAGGTACCATATAATCATCATTTCGTCAAAGCAGTCTCTCTCAGACAAAAGCCTTATGTCCTTTAGACACTGTATCAGTATCACAAATAAGATATGTATTTATTTAAAAGAAACCAAAGTAACTGCCATAAAGTAGGGATTAACATGAAATTACTTTTCTAAGAAAATATGCAACAGATGAAAAAAATTTTGCTTTATACCGATTGGAGAAATATTACACTCATCCCTTTTCACTGTAACCAGACTTCCTGGGCAAACTGCCAACTTCCAAACAACATAACCAGATTTAAACAAAAACCCAAACAAAGAAGCCAAAACAAACCACCTAAAAGCACTGCAGTCTGTAGGCAATCAGCAATTTTTAACTGCCTTTATAAACTTCACCAAATTGAAGTGAAAACTCCATTCAGTATCCTACCAGCTTCCACAATTATTCAAGTCATGTGACTGAGATGAAACTGATTTGAAAGTGATCAGGGCAATACTGACATCAATTTTACTTCATCGGCCTTCCAAACTTAAGGGTATCAACAGGCACAGAAATCACTCCATGCAAGAGCAAGGAGAACATGATCACTACCTACTTCTCATGGTAGGAGTTACATTTGAAAGCACTAGAGGAAGAGAACAGAGTAAGCATTTATACACACAGGCACATCATATGCAAAGAAGCCTTTAATACTATTAAGCAAAAAATAAATAAATTCAAGCGTTGTGCTCTGCTACTCTTCCATCAACAAGTTGAAGAAATCGGTTTATGACAAGGCTGACTGCTCTTTGCCATTCTTACCCTTCTGGAGAACTCTTGTTCTCAAAATTTAACTACCTGATAAATACATTCAATGCATCAAGTCAGAGTTAATCATGTTGGAAGGGACCTCTGGAGGTCATCCAGCCCAAATCTCCACCTAGTGCAGGTCAAACTCAAAAGACTAAGTGGAAACAGAAAGGACTGCTGGGATAATTTATAGTCCCCCTTTTTAAAAAAGAAGTCAACCTTTCTGTAATATTCAGGAAGTCCAAGCAAAATTCTGACCAGAGTATAAAAATTCTTCAATTGCTGATGTATGAGACACTAAACAGAAGTCTAGGTTAAAAAATTAGACCAAAAGTTTCATTCAGACCCAATGCAGGGTTCTGTAGGGGGTCTTTTTGTTTTCGGGTTTTGATTGGGAAATTTTTTTGTTAAATGGAAGTTCTTATGAAAGAGGAAACAGTTTTTCAAATTGAGCCATCATTTATCAAGAACATTTCACAGGTTCATAAAAGAAAGCCTTCCCAGAGCCCTGTTCATATGCATTAAGATACAACTAAATCAGAAAAATCTGACAAGTATCAACAATATAGTATTTAAGCATGCAAAATAGTCTCCTGTAAGCATTAGTTTAACTCACCTTCATCTCAAAGCAGACTTTGCCTTTAGAAACTCCATAGGAGGCTCTCCCTCCAGCCCAAAGGAAAGCAAAGCTTTCCATGGTCAGAGAGGAAGCACTAAACCGGTCTCTTGAGATTTTAAAATGCAGGTCACAGTTATCTGTTAACATAAAAATCACTCTTTTTACTCTGATTACAAAATATAAGTACAGGTGTCCAATTTTATGCATTAAAGGTGATGTCAACTTTCAAAGGTGATATTCAAGACAAACTGCCAGCAAGTACTGAGCACCTTTCAGAAAAGCAATTGAACACATGCCTAGATGGAGCTGCAGGCGAAAGCTCAGCCAAAAATTTTAAGAAAAGCTAGCTAACAAGAATAATTTCCAAGGTGTCATCTTCACTTCTGTCACCCAATTTCCCTCTAATTTTTCCATCTGCTTAAAAAAGTCCATGAATTTCACCTTATCTACTTGAGCCTTCTTTGTTGGTTACCTATTTCTACCAATATAGAGCAATTTGCATTGAGATCTTTGCAATATGCACTAGAAATGCACTCTTTTTTTTAAAGTATTCTTATTGCTCACATCCAAACCTAAGAGCTGCTAATAAGTAAATACGAACAAGTATCTTTATTTGAAGAGTACTGAAAGTAGTCTTTTTTTAATATAGTCAATTAGCAAGTCCAATTAGACTCAGCCAATTAAAATACAGGCAGTTAAGTCAAATGCCAATAGCACACTCTGTGCTTAGCCTAAGAGAACCTATTTTAGCCCAGAAACATGAGCTGCACTATGAATTCACCTATCCACATAAGAGCTAAGTGGAACCTTGGTTTTACAGGCATCCTCACAGCTGTTCACCATGAAATTGCAAATATATCTTCTAGCAGGTTTCAGAAAGATAATGTGAAATGATAAGATGGGGTGCAGCATACAGCTCTAATTCCCCAGAACAAGGCATGCAGAGATGAAGCCCCAAACCTATTTGATGGTTACAAGAAAGGAGCAAAATGAATGAACAGCAAGTTCTGCTCTAGCCTAAAATCTGCACACTGCTCTGTATTACTGAAAACTGTCATCACAAAAGTTTGTTTGCATACAGCCATCTGTGACTGCAACTGTATTTGTTTACCAAGTGTTTTCTCATTATGCTTCTAACTTTTAATTGTTACATAAAAACCAGGTAAAATTATACAGAGGAAATCCATCTTTGCAGGTTACTTATAGAACAGGAAATGACAACAGAATTTGAAGTTACAACTACCTTGTAGGACATGGGAAATAAAAAGCACTTAAGAGTGGCTAAATCTCTTAGATGTCTGGATCACTATGGTCCAGCGAAGAGAATACCAAGGTGTTATACAATTCATTTGTAAAGCTATGTTTCAATCTTATCTCCAGTCTATCAACACTTTAAATCACAGAGTTTGTCCAGTAACAAAACTTTGCAATAGAAATTATTATTACTAGAAATTGTAATAATTACCAGTAGTTATTTACTCTGTTACTGGGAAAAGCCAAAGCTCCCAGAGGAGGCTACTCACCAGTTAGCAGCTAGAAACTTGAGACTTAGTTACCAAAATGTCAAGGATAGCATATTCGGCAATTCATGTGGCCGTAAACTAATACCTCCTTCCATTTCAAAGTATTTGTTGTGGGGGAAAAAACACCTGGAACTACTAACAAATATGACAGATAATGCCAAAAGTTAAGCTTGCCATCCAAGGCACTTTAAGAATCCAACAAGTTCAAGCACTAGTTACTCAAGTTTTCTAATTGCAGTAAGTCCTTATACTTACCCTCAAGAATATAAATGTCAACTCTGGTCTTATCAAACACCACAGTAATAGTGTTTATAATCTGCCTCAGAAAAATCCACTGCAGGTATTTGTACATTTCTGTGCTCTTCTGACCAGTTCCCCCTGCCTGCCCACTTATACACATCACAACCCCAACCCCATGAACTCCCAGGTTGCATGAACCTGTTATTTTTCAGGAGGCCTTACCAGATTCTGTTGTATTTATCAGATGTGAGGGAACACTACACTGGTTGCCCTATTTATGCATTGGTTGGTACAAAAATAGGGCAAGTCATGCGGGAAGCTCACTTCACCAACTATACTACTGTAACCACCTGCACTACTGACTCTCTAAGCTTTCCAAAGCAGTACTGGATGAACAACTATTTTTTCAAACTGTTTCCAGGGTGTTCTATGCTCACTCTACACTTAGCCACCCAAGCTGCCATACACTAGGTTAAGTGCTTTGGTTAAGATTTCTTCACAAAACTGTCATCATAGATTTCATAGGAACATCAGGCTTATTCCCGCTAATATATTCATATATCCCTCTATCCTTTTGTATACTGAAAATGGGTAGAAACACAATTTCCAACTTATTTTTTTTTAAAAAGTTACCTGGTAACGAAAGTCAACAAATGTATTCTCCCCGTGTTTCAGAAAGCGTGGCATTAAGATTAAAAATATAATACCACATCTTTCCAGAGCAAAGGAATGCATGTTTACTCACAAGTATCAAGACAAACCACTGTGTCGTCAAAATGTTCATCTTCTTCTTCAACAGGTGGTTGAGGGGACTTGGCCCTAAACAAACCAAAGATGAAACAAAAGGTAATAAAGCTACACGTATTTTCACAATGTTAAAGTAAACACTTCCGTGCTTTGCTCCTCCTCATTCACAAAATGTTGCCCAGCACCAAATCTGTTTACCTGCTATACTTATTTTCTTCAATGTATTCAAAATATCCACGACCATGGTCTTCACGTGGTCTTTTCACTCCCCTCTTCTTCTCACCAGGTTTTTGTTCCGTTTTACCATCTCCTGTAAAAGAATCAATGATTAATTTTAATTATTTTAATCTTTAATTCAATTTGGAATAAAAATCTGTATGATGGTTACAACTTTGTAAACTGCAAGAACCTACAGCACACGAAAAGCGGTAATACCCTAAAAAGGAATTCTGCTTTGCTACTGAGATAAACCCGTATCTCGAATTTTCTCGGGAGACTCAAAAGTTGGAGCGGCCCAATAGTGATTTAGCACACGGAAGCGGCCCGTACGTCATACAGCAGCCTGTACGGCCCTCTGTGGTAAGATCCACAAGGAAAAGCCAGAAAAATAAAAAAAAAAGACCAAAAAAACGCCGTCCGACGCGCTGGGGCGCCAGACCCGCACTCCCATCCTCCTCCCCGCCACGGGGGCAGCGGGACATTCCCGGCCGCTCGCAAGGGCACGGCGCGATCCGCACGAGTGCGCCTCCTCCCGGCGGGCCGCGGGCGGGAGCCCCAGGGCAGGGATTCCTCCTCCTCCCGCCTCCATTGTACCGCCAGGCCTTCCCAGCGCCATGCACGCCGGAAGTGACGTCAGGCGGCCCGCGCGCCCCTCGGCGCACAATGCCCGGCGCGCCCCCGCGGCCCCCCC
>VXAU01005059.1:807502-890064 GCA_013399695.1 Formicarius rufipectus | reverse complement strand
GCCGCCGCGCGCGCGCCCGCCGCCCCGCCCCGCCCCCGCGCACGTAGGCCCTCCCGCGCTACCGTAACGACCGCGCTACCGTAAGTGCCCGAGCGAGCGCAGCGGCGCCCGCAGCACTTGTGCCGGCCCGTGGGCCCCCCTGCGCAGCCCCGGAGCGCTGAACCCGCTCGGCGCTGGGAGCCGTCACCATGCTGGCACGCCCTCGCTCGCATAAGGGCCTCAGCCTGGCCGAAATGCCGCCCCCACGGCCCGCGTTGGAGCCGCAGCCTCGCAGGGCTCTGCCCTGCCTCCCCTCTCGGCGCCCATGTCGGGCCTAGTCCGCGCCGTTCGTCGCGTAAGGGCCGGGACTGGTCGAAGTGGTCCCCGAGGCACGGCGGTGCTGTGGCGTTATGTAAGGGCAGCGGGAGCTCGGCACATCCGTAAGGCCAAGGTGCTCAGCTTTCCCTGCTCTCCCCCAGCCCACCGCTGAGCTGGGGCGAGCCCCAGTTGCACAGTGGTTGAATTCTGGATTTTTACAATTCCATGAGAACGAGCAGCGCAGAGGATTTCGCGTGAGCAGAAGGGCAGCACTGATCTACGAGTCTGCTTCCTCAGGGAGCCAGAATAAAAAGTTGATTCTCACTCGCAGGATAAGAAAGGCAGGTCAAACCACAAGACTATCGATCTGAGGAGCAAGAGAAGGGAAAGGCGTGTTTGGCACCAAGTTGCCTTGTGTTGGTGCAGATCTGTGGCCTCCTGACTCCAAGCAAACTACTTTTACCTGCCTTGAGAGGAAGGGAGGAGAAACAAGGAAGTCACCCTGTTTTAACTGCACAAGCACTTACAGGCAGGCACATGCCGGTCTGCCCTCAGCCAGGCTATGGCTACATGGAGGAAACAACTCATCAAGAGGATAGCTCAACCCAGGACTAAAGAACAGCTTGTTGGAACAGGGACAGGAAGAGATGCAACACGTACAGAGGAGAAAAAGGTTGCCAGAACCTTTACTATGAATGCAAGGTAGTAGATTTTATCTCAATTCGGTAGGTGAGTCTCATTCCAGTAGAGGAGGGAAAGGATAAGAGCACATAAGTGCAAGGGAGAGGTCAGTGTGTGACAAAACTGCACCACTACAAATCATTACCTTTGTTCATTTCTTCACAAAAGAACTATCTTAGCTGGTCTGCTGAGGGACTCTTGATATATACTCTTCTGCCAAGGTGGCACCAAAAGTAAATGAGTATCACCCAGTTAATACTTTAGAGTACTGACTGAAACTTACAGACAGCTCTGCATTAATTTAGATGGAATCTACCTGTCCAACCTCCATGTTATTTTCTTTTTTTTTCTGCATATGTAAACAATTTCCAACAGAAAATACATAATTAAGTCTTTATGAGTTGTATTATATCTGAACCTCAGACAAAGCCCTACATTTAGACCTCAATCTGGCACGGGCCTCTTCATGTGTTCAGCCATGTTTCTGGAAGAGCTTAACAGACCTGATGTCTGCAAACTTTATAGACTGATAGATTTAGGCCAGCTTTGGATCCCTAAGTCTTGCCTTTAATTACCACACCTGCACACACTCACAGCACCTGTGTGTTAGAAAACACTCTCATGCAGAATCACCCCAGAGCTGCAGTCCTAACATGTAATCCCATTCTGAAACTATGTCATGTCTCCCTACTTCAGTAACATGCTTATACTGCTTTATACTCTTGTTACCATGGAGAAACAAAACAGCCAACAGCTTCGAGGCACATGCACAGATTTCTTACCCTAAAGCATTCAAGGCAGAAGTACATAAAGTAAAAATCATATTTCCTCCTCTCCCCCACCCCCCAAAATTCAGCACTACTAACCTGGATTGTTTGGGGTTTGGTTGGTTGGTTTTAGTTACTGCAGCTATCCATTTATGAAACCACTTAGAAGGCTAAACATATTTTAACAGAGATTAATTCATACCATCTTAGTAAGGGTAATGCTTACTATCTAACCACGCACTTAATTACACTACTAAACAAGTGTAGCAGGACTGCGTTTTCAGACTGCAGTTATATTACCTCTTATTATAGAAGTGAGAAATACCAGTTGATTTTCAGATGTCAGGTGATTCAACTGTAAATAATAAATTGTAAATAAATAATCATAAAGTATCATCTAAGTAAGTAAAATACACATATAACTGAATCAGATATGTAACCTTAATGACTGCCTCTCAATAAAAGAAAAAAAAGGTGTAAGATAAATACATATTTCTTACACATCTGTCCCTGGGGAAAAACTCTTTAAGATACTCATATGTCCTCTTTGAATCTTATGTTTCAGGAGTTTGCCTTTTCCTTATTCATACTTCGAAGGGGATAAATGAGTTAGAGGGATATACTCTCCTCATTGCTATACACTCTCTTAATCCAGATAGTAAGTAGATGCTTCAACTCTGCTTTTCACAGACCATGCAGATAGGTAGATGCTAGCCATGTCAAAAATGAGTGTTTGATAATGTGAAATCCTGAAAAAAAAGAAAGTTCTAGAAGAAAGCACATTAAACTTTAATTTGCAAAGCTGCTACTGCTACTTGTATGACAATGGCCATATGAAAAACAAAACATCTTTGCTGATAACCACAAGTACTCTTCCATTAAAATTGTCTTTCCTTTTGTCTCAAAATACAGTAAAAAAACCCAAACTCCTCCTTTCCATTTAAATAAAAAGTGATGTCTCCCCATATCTAGCACTTTTTAATCCATCATGTAACACTTTCCTCCTAACTGTGTTACTCTCTAACTGAAACTGTTTTTCTCTCCAATCCGGTCTCCACTCTCAAAAGTAATCTGGGATCTTCCCTCTGGGACTTGGCTTTTCCTCACTTTTTGCACTTTGTGCTTCTTTAGACTTTAATTAGTTGCTCTCTTCACCTTTAATATTCTTCCCATTATGCATCCTTAGTCCATCCAAATCTCTCTCCTCTTCCTGTTGCCAAGAGCAGTGACAAAGGGGTAACAAAAAGAAAAGCAGGCTTTCAGGAGAGGATTGAACAGTCTCAAGAGTACATCCCACCTGGTTTTAAACCTTTCCATACACCTTCAGTGTTGCATCAGAACTCAGGCATTTATCTTTCCCTGTTCTGCTCTTTTACAGCTTTGTCTGTCTTGCTCTGTCTTCTCATGCTTTACCCTGTATCTAACCATCACAGAACCATGTGCCTCGTCTCGTCTGCATGTCCTTAACCCATCTACCCTCAATTAATATTACCTTCAGAGTTCCACATTCAACACACCATTACTTTAAAAGAGAATACCATTCTTACAATACTCCACTGCCTTTTATGATAGCAGGCAGCATGTGGAGCAAGTTTTTCTTTTTTCTCGCTTTTCATCTCTCCTCATGAAATCTTCACTAATCATTATTAGAGCCAATCAGAAATTTTAAGACATTTTTAATGTGCTAATTTGTCACAAGTGAGTGTCCTGATAATTTCTTAGCCCAAAGAACCCCCCCTTATTTATATATCTCTATAGGCAAGCTCTATCTGTAGAGGATATCTTTAGGCTCTGCCAGGAGGCTGGGAGTTCGTTTGGGAGAAATACCACTACCCTTGCCCTGTGCTCCTCTTTCCCTGACATGCACTACTGCTCGCTATCAGAGTTAAGATGCTGAACCAGATTGAATCTGTCTTGTACCATCTGTAATGTCTCCATGATATTTTAGTATCAAAGGAGTTCAATTCATCTCAGAAATGAGATGGTCATATGCCACAATGAGGCCTATTATTTGCACAGGAACTCAGTCAGGTCCTGAGGATGCTTTCAGACCTAAGGATAGTGTCTAATTACAAGTAGATCTAACAATGTTCAAGGGACTGAAATTCAGCTTTCTGGCATTGGTTTGGTTAGCCTGTTCTCCTCAGTAGCATCTTTCTCTTACTACACTTTCTGCCATAGTAAGTTTTAGGCCTCCAGTAGACTGTCAGAGTCAGTACACAAGTAATTTTTAAGATCCTAATGCTATTTGTTTTTTTCTTTGGTGAATGAAGTACTTGAACAATCCCACCAAGCAGAAGGACATTCTGCAAAGCTACACCAGGACATCACAAATCAGTCACAACCAATGTTTGTCACCCTTTAAAGGGTAAGCACTCATTGACCCCATGGTAACAAGAATCCCTCATTCCCCCTTTTCAAGAAGTAATTTTTCATACTTTAAAAAGAAAAGCCAAAACCCAAGGCCTAAGAGTTTCTGAGAAACAGTTTCTCAGTTCAGAGCATTCAAAGACTCACAGCTTCCAAGCCTGGCCTTGGAAAAAAAGGCTGCATTCTCCAATGTAAAAACCAGGATTCCTTTTGGCTTTATTCAGAACCATATAGAAGTTTACTGACTACACAGTTCTCAAGTGTTACATATGAACTAGTTCATAAGATATTCAGCTCCACAAATCAGACATCTGCAGCTCCTTGAGAATTTTTTTGTAACTTAAACACATTCACTAGAGTGGAGCTGTGAACTCTGGAAATTTAGATAGACTAAACTCCTCTGCACAGCAGTCAGTGTGAAAGAGGAGGAAGCACTGTAAATCATCTTCCAAAAAACACAGTTTTCCTGTGAGAAGATAATGAGAAACAAGCATTTCAAGAGAGTGTCGATTAATCTTTTCTAAAGAACTATTAAAACAACCATAAATAAGTTTTGAGGTTGAGTGTCAGCTCCAGTGTACTTTTCTGCTCATCTATGAGGACACATATGGCCAATATATGTGACTAAAACAAAAAAATCACAGAAGACAGATGCAAATAGTGTAGGTGACAGGACAGTCCACAACTGGCAGCCAACACATCAGCTCTTGCCTAATGCAACTTTTGTGTTCAACCTGACTTTAAAAAAACAACCCCTCCTAATGTCCAGATGTTTTTGTCTCCTATTCTGGTACTATATACTGCCTGTAGCACTCACAGTACATGCCTATCATAATTTTACTCCTTAAACCTCTTCAATACATCTCTCTCCTTCCCCTCTTGAGATACTTTGGTCAAAAAAGAGAAATATCCACACATTTTTTGTGGCACTAGGTTACTGTCAACTCTTAGGCAATCTTATCTGTCCCCTCAGTTCACAAAGAATGGCTTCTACAGTTTGGGAAGGCTGTGCTAAACAAAATCACGTAAGACCCCTAGAACTTTTAAGATTATTGTATGCTAACAAAAGGTACCACTATGATCCAATTGCATACCTTAAATCTGTGATAGGCAAAGCTCAGTAAGCAAACTATTTTTGAATATTCATTAATCTATGGATTGTTGGCTTTTTTGTTCTCAAGTTCTACAGCATCGAGAAAACTACATGCAAACACAAGCAGTACCTCAAACTTCTCCCCAACACTACTTTCTATATAGGAGACATGTCCAGGACATTGGGGGGGGAGGGGAAAAAGAAAGAAACAAAGAATAAAAAAGCCTAGGTGCCATGTAGCTTTCCCTGTTTAGACACTGCTCTGACAATCCTACAAGGTGGCTGTTACAAAATCCTGAGGGTTGCTAAGCAAACTCCAAAGCACCAAAAAATAACTTGGAAAGGGCAAAACTGCCTTTCCCCACAGTCTTGGTCTCAGACCTCTTTGCTTTTACCTTGGGAAGCAATATCCCAAAGTCCAGTTACTTTTCTGTTAAGCCTTAGAATAAGCCAGCTCAGAAAAGAAAGTGAAAACCCCACTGCAGAGTGAGCGAGAGAAGGAAATGGAGCCTTTCCTTTTCTGCCCACTCTCCTCCCATCACACATGCATGGGCTTAGAAAATTACATAAAACTTAACTATGCACTAGAAAACCACAGCAACACTTAACTTTAAGACTGTACACTATATCATCTTTAAATCAAAAAATATAGAAAACCAGGATAAACAAAGAGATCACAAGTTTGGTCAATTGACTCTGTTTAGGAAACCACATTTTATCCAGTTGAGTTAACTTCATTGTAGAATGCTCCCTGAAAAGAAAGCCATTTTTTCATAGATTGCTCTTTAACCCACTCTGCTGGAACAAATTTGCTCAGCCTTTTTTTTTTTTCAGCTGAGAAAAACCAGCATCGTTTCACGTGACAGACTTAGCAGCAACTGAAACTCTTTTGGCAACATAGTAAATTAACCCCTAGCAAATATCTACAGGTAATTTCCTAAGAAAGCATCAAAAAACTCAGTCCACCACAAACTCTCTGAGAACAGTTATTTGACAATAAGCATCAGAAAAAAAGCACTGTCACTTAACCTTGCTGTCCCAAATCCATAGGCTAAGGATACTCCCGGGAGCACACCCTGGCCAGAAGGCAGGCAGCCCTTCTAGCAGGTATTATAAGCCATAACCAGGTATCCCATCAGGTCATGCTGCTTTAAAGGAACAGTGCCAGCAAAGTCATAGAGGAGGGTTAAAAGTTTTCTATAGGTTTTGTGCTGTAAGATAGCTAATCTAAGAGTTGACAAACTCTTAAACTAACTAACTGAAATTTTTTGATAGGAACATAAGTTAAGCTATCCTTTTAAATAACTTCAGGCTGTCATGTTTTGTGCAGCACCCTGAATTACCAGTATTTGCAGTCCAGGGTTCTCTATCCTATAGCTCATCCTATGTCCAGGGACCCATGTGACACTGTTGAGTTCATTACAGGGTCAGGGTCTCAATGAGATTCTGGATTTTATGAGGTCTTTTTCATACAATAGCAAACAGAACTGCCTGGCAGTTTCCCTGTAAGACAAGGCATCTGCATGTGTTTCTCCTGCTTTGCACACCAGCAAAGTAAGAGATCCTCAACAGCAAAAGAAGCAAGGTGAGCACAGCACGCCAGTCTTAACAGGGAACAGTTGGAACTGTTTCAACAATCTTATATCATACCCAGGACAGTGTTTCTGAAATAAATTAAGAGCTGGTTGCTGAATAACAATAGTGAGCTTGTCTATCATTTACAAACTTGAAGAACTTGTAATGAAATGTATTGTTAAAACGCACTGAAACCAGTCATGCACTCCAAGCACAAATCTCACCCCTCCAAAATGGAGAAAAATCAGACTGTCCACAGTTTCTAGAAACACTTTTTTATCACCAATGTGTTCTACGTGGGAAAGTCTCAGATGCTCTGGCTGTGGATAGCACTGTGAAACCATGATATACTGAGACAAAAAAGGCAATTAAAAGAAATGAAAACAAAAACCCGATAAAACACTGGAAAATAAGCAATTATATGAGAAGATAATGCTATAACTGTTCAGGTTTAAAGGAAATGAATGCAGAGCATTGTAAATCTTTAAATAAATGCTTAAAACCAGCTTTTTTTTTTTTCTTCCTTTATCATGTTTCTTTTCTGAAGCTGATGTCATCACAAAAGTCAACTTTTTTTTTTTTTAATTCCATAGTAACTAACTCTAGCAATCCCTGTCCAAGTTCTTAGGCTTAACCAGATGTGAGTTTGTACCTAATATCAAGGTTTTGCAACCAGCAATAAACCAGAAGCAAGCTTTAGGTCCAGTGTTTATTTGAAGCACCCTTATTATGATGAAATATGTCTGGTAGTGTTTCCTTTTGTTCCTCTGTACTTCTTGCTTGCTGATTTATAGCTTTCCCTATATTCTTTGCTCATTTATAAGTATCTCAAATGCTTTCATATACTTGAAATACATCATCATAATGATGCAGTACTTTGCTGGAACACGGAAAAGTCTAGCTTGAACCTGACCTGCACTGGATCACAGATTGCGGCAGCCCACACGAAATGAGCTGAAGATCTCCATCTGCTTCCAAGTGAACAAAGGCTGCTTTGGAGAATGCTACCCCAGATAACCCCCAAACTGACAGCCTGGGAGGGAAGTGAATGAACATGGGTGCTGAGTCACTTTTCACTTTCATTGCTGTGAACAGGTAATAAATCCACAGCAGCCAATTTGCATACTGAGCAGCAAAACTTGTGAAAATACTCCTCTCATGCCTTCCTCCTCCCCTCCCCTGGAATACAAACTGTTACTGGTATGATGGGGAACATGTTGGAAACTTGCACTTGTGGGCCCAGGGACATTGTTGCCTTTGCAAGACAGCTAAATAAAACCCTGCAGGAGCCAAGGCATGTGGACTCATCACCCGCAGCCAGCAGCATTTTGAGCCCAATTTGGGGAATAAGCACCTGGAGGCCCATGGCTGGAAAAAGTCTGCAACGTAGTGCAATAAAGGAAAGAATTTGGTTGGGATGAGTACTGTTACTTTACTGAGAGGCTGTAGTTTCAGGCAGAGGGCAGGAAGGAAGAGTCAGAAGCTGGAGCAGCCCACCCTGCATGGGCTGAAGGAGAAGGGCCGGTGGAGCAGCAAGGAGCTTGCTGCCTGCACGCACAGGGGTGAGCTGTCAGCTGCCTCATGCTGACATGCTACAGAGTGTTTTCTTGGGTGATATCCAGAACAAGTTTGAATAAAGCAAAATTTAAAAAAAAAATACCAGTGGTAAAACACTCTGCTGTTCTAAAACATGTTCTGGACTTTAAGCAGTTTTTCAGAAAACTGAAAGTTACTTTTCTCCTTTGGTCAAGTTTATTAAACTAATGTATTTTTTTTTCCCTCTGGGAATCACTTCAGAGATTCTGTTAATTCTACAGAATAATGACATTGAGAAAACACCTTAGAATTAAGAAAAGAAAATTATGAAACAGTGTTTCAATTAGCAATAAAATTGGTTGTTGCAGGGCTCCAAGATCTCTTAAAATCCTAACAGCCTATAATTTAAAATGAAGGCATGTAAAACTGACTAATGGCATGTTAATTTTGCCCTTTCTGCCCTTTAGGTATATTTGGAACCACATTTGTAAAGAAAAAGAAATATTTTCTTTCAGTACTTTTAACAGTCTGATGTTTTATATGAATTGGAAATTGCATTTGATTCCTGTCTGTTTCTTTATTCCAGCCTTTACTGTGGCTGCATCTGCTGAAACTGGGGGTGTAAGGGAGGGAGAAGTGTGATTTACACTGGTAGAGCTTACTGCTGAACTCACTGGTGTTGTGTAAGGTAAAGCTAAGCATATATATTTGCCTTATGACTGAGATTGAGTATGAGTATATGCCTCAAGACCGGGATTTTTCCATTAGCCATTTAGATCTGCTGATATTTTGGATCACTGGATCCTCCTCTCTTTTCAGCTTTTGTTTTGTTTTACTTTGGTTTGTTTGTTTTTTTGGTTTTGTTTTTTTTCCCCCCCAAAACTTAAAGGTTATTTATGTATCATTCTGAGAAATACTTTCTTTCTTTCTTTCTTTCTTTCTTTCTTTCTTTCTTTCTTTCTTTCTTTCTTTCTTTCTTTCTTCCTCTTTTGAGAATTTGACTGTGTTTTCTCCCTTCTTTCTTCATTTTCATTCTATTTTGAAATCTTCTCATTTAGATTTCATTCTAATTCTTCTTACAACATTAATACCTCACGGATCTTTTTCTTCCCATTTTCTTCTGCCTATTGTCTGTTTTTCTCAGTAGATAGCATGTATGCTCTCTCCAGGTTCTAGATATTAGCACTTTTATTCTTGATTTCCAAGAGACAATATAAGTGATTAATTCTGTGCAATTATTTGTTATATCAAAGTTGACAGAAAGAAGGGTTCTTACAAGTTAGACTTGTCTGTGAATTCTTATGTCTAACATGAACCCAAGTCTTATCTGCTGCAATCCACCAGCCTACTAAAGGATGTGGGGAGGATGGAAAAAAGAATTTGGTGATGACTCTCTTAAAAATAGAAGACACCTTCCCAACCATTGCATTGCTGTTAATGTCACTGGCCCCTTCAAGACCAACCACACATTAAGCAGATGAAATTTCAGGCCTGGAACTTTGAGTAATCTGTGAATTTATGGAGCTCACTGCCACCCTTGCCTCCTTTTTGATTCTGATATTACTGAAGACTGTTCCTACTGAGAAAAAGAGATGGGTATTTACTTCTTTCAAAGTCTCAAATCAGAGATTCTTCTCTGTGTTTCTTATTTCTCAAATCTATGGGGAAGCCAATAGCTCTAGGCTGATAACTTTATGCATTCATATTTCATAGCAATGAATATAGGTTGGAAAGTGATAAAAACAGAGCTCTGAAAATCAGCTTCTTGCTTCTACTGCTGAATCAAAGTAATCCCACAAAGACAAACCCCTCTTTTATTCGTTTCTGTGTCATATTTACTGAGGAGGTCTTCAGTCTGGAAGACTGGACTTCTGAAAATATACTAAAAAGTTGGCTGCTAGAGTTGTTTAGGAGAACAAGAGGTTCTCAGACTTGTCAAATTTTATAATAATGTGTATCTCCATGGCTACCAGATCATTTTGTGAGCATTCTGGCAGATTTCTGGTAGCCATTTTGGAAGGTTTCATAGATAAACTGCTTAGTGAAAGGACTACTGTAGCCATGCAGGCTTGCTGGGGAGACCAAGGGAGGTTGGACCAGGTGACCCCTTCAGTGGTCCCTTCCAACCTTAACTATTTTGTGATTCTGTCAAAGCTGTATACATTTGACCATCAGTTAGAAGAGAGAACATGTTGCTGTACCATGTTGTTATTTGACCGTGTTAAATTTGCTGGTGTCAGGGCTAAAGATCAACAAAGTGGTCAGTTTAATGTTTTGTGAACTGATGATCATGGGTCTGTCTACATCTGTGTGAAACCTGGATTTCTAGCATGCAGATATTTCACTATGAGAGAAGGAAGTGGTGGTGGCACTGAAGGGAAGGCTTCAAGTATGTGTCTGCTTCCAGGAGCATTTTTGGATGTTTACAGAGGCACACAGGACACAGAAGTAGAACCTTTTCAGAAGGTTTAGCATCATCTGCACCTTCAACGCATCTTGGATGCTCCACACTGCACATAAGAGACAAACTATTTGCAAAGGGGATGGGGAGAGGGGTACAAATACTATCTTAAAGATATCCTAAAATACACAACACTAATACTCAGCCTACATGCAATAAATACATGATACAACACTTTTCAGGTGAGGCACTGTAAGCTTTTGCAGGTTGGTTCTTAATCCAGTGAATAACTACAGATGAAAAATCACATCTGTTGGTGTTTGAAAAAGGCGGGGTTCAAGGACTTACCTAGGGTCACAGCTGCAGTCTGGTAACAGTGAACCAACACTTAATAATTTCACTGGCAGATTCTCTCTACTTTAGCTACAGTGATTTAAGATCTTACCATACCAGCAGCTGCACTATTTGAGATGTGACAAAACGAGATGTGTGATCACTCCCTGGGCCACAGCTGTGTTTATCAATTTAAAATATTAAATACGGTGTGCTGTGTTGAACAGCCTGGGTGAGGAGAAAGGAGGTGGAAGGAGACATACTGGGCCATCCACCCCCATTGCTGTCTGAGGAGATGCTAACTGGCACTGGAAGCTAAACTCACCAAGAGACAACAGCGGTGCCTCAAATCCCTGCAGCAAGATTTGGTCCTAAGTCTTCCAGAACTTGCAGTTTAGTTAAAAACTACCCTCCTTCTTGGACTCTGTTTGGTTAGTTACTGGGTAACTATGGCTGTCAAGGTGATAATGATGTATACAGAAATGTCAGTAAACACTGTTGTATAATAAAAGTATATATAATCCAGATTAAAATTGTGTTCTGTTTTAATTACATATTTCAATAAGCAATTAGAAGAAAATAACTATGTCACACTGTGATCTCACTTTTCAGTTTATTTCCATAGCCCTCCTGTTTCTGAAGGTAAATCATGGTGCCAATGACATAGAACCGATAAGAGGTTATCTATCTAGGATTTACAGATCATCAGTTTCAGAGAGATTATTAAACTTGTATTTCTATTTTGTGAAATTCACTTAGCAGGTAAAATTTATGCATAAATTGGTAGTCCATTTTCACTATCCTCTGTAATCTTAGCCATGGCTTCCTTAAGTAAGCAGCTTTCCTATGCTGCAAAACTTTATATGTTGGAGTAATCTTACACACCGACCTGTGTGTGATCAATGTGTCTGACCAGCAACTTCCTGATCAGGAACCATAGCTAAAGCAGTTGGCACTCCCTATATTATTGCATGCAAGTATTTATGTGGCTATTTAGCAAATGAGAACTCATTTCATGGAGAAATAACCCCTTAGTACTTTGTTGCCTATTTGTATTTCCTGGGTCAGGTTGTTTGTCATTTCCCTGGTGTGGTTCATTGCACAGTTTCATGAATTCTTAAGTGATACAGCTCTGAATGTCCTAACCAAAGACAATTTAAATGGCTTTATCAGGATATTTAAGTGCCTCTTCCTGTTAAGTCTCCTTTATTTGCATCCATCTGCAGTATCTATTAGAATCAGTTTAGCATGTTGCAGTTTCCCCCACTCCTTGGGGCTCTGCATGTGATAAATGCTTATATTTCTGTCCCACAAGGCTAATGTCCTTGTTTTCCTTTGCAAAAACTCACCTCTGCCTTGCATGTACCAACTAGCCATTTCACTCCAATGGTCCAAATGAGTTCAGAAAATAAAGCTAAATTTATTTGAAAATTATGATGACTATACTCTGTTAAAAGGATGTGACTTCTGTTTCAGAGCTGAAATAGGGATTGTATGTCCAAACCCAGTGGTGGTTTGTTTATTTTTATCCCTCCAGCTCTGTCAGCTAGTCAAATAAATGGTGATGTTTCTTTTTCCAAGCCCTGCTTTTGCTTCCTTAGCGGGCCTCTGTGTGAACGGAGCATGACTGGAAGATAGTTCCGGGTAGCAGGCATCTGAGCTGGGAGAAGGCAAGCCAATGACGAAACAAAAGCCCCTTCTTGGAGGATTGTGCCGAAAGTCTCAGGCTGCTCTTGGTGGCAGGTCTGTGTTTTCTCCGTCCTTGTCAGTTGTTCTTACACTGCCTCTTCTGCCACACTAGCACAGTTCACAAGCCAGTAACCACAACCACAAGAAAAAGAGTATTTTTTAGCTGAATCAGTTTCCTACTCGCATCCTTTCATGACCACACCTTGGGGCATGGCAGAGAAGGTGATACAGAAAAGGTGATGCCTCTGCTTGCCCTGGCACAGTGCCACTGAAAAGTCAACCAATCCAAAGTATTTGTTACTGCTCCTTGTTTGGGTTACTGTATCTAAGTGGTGCAGCAGACAAATATTTCCTACTTCTACATTTATACCATATCTAAATAGTTGCACTGGCAAAATTTACAAGTGGAGGAGTGGTTTTGATGGCTTATTTTTCCAGTTCCTGAGAATGAAGAATACAGCAAAATGTCAAGTATTCCTGGTAAAATTGGCAGAACTTCAGCTTTTGACAGTGTAACAGTCTATTGTGGTTTGAATATTTTACATTCATAGCCAATATGAAAAGTCTCTGAGCACAGATTAGATTTTCATTAATACAGCTATCTATCTTCTGGCCACAAATAGTCACAGTCCCTTATCCCTCACAAGGGAATCAAGTAGCAGTTCAATTTCTTTCTTATTCTGAAGGTAGAAAAATTATTTCTGGGATGTGTCTTAGTTCTGTCCCTTCCCCCCCTTCTTAAAATAACAAAGTATATTTTTATTTCAAAGCAACTTTCATTTTACAATAGTGAGTCTATATAAGAAAGTCTACAAAACATATACTGTATAGTATCTCTACTTAGATCAGAATTAACTATTTAAATATGGAAATGTATTTAATATCTGCAAAGTAAAAGCTTATATTTAAGTAAAAAATGAAATTAATGAACCTGGAAAAACAAGCTAGGCATGCAACAAGCCTTTTGAATAAAAAACCACTGAGATGTATGAGAATTAAGGTGGTGCTTATGGTATAACACTGGTCTTAATCTGGTGCCATTTGCATCAGTGGAGATGAATAGATTGCAAATAAAATCAAAATCAGTCTCCCAGACTTTAACCTTATTCTGACTGAAATTCATAACATGAGGTAGTGGGGTCAGATTTGTAAAGTAAAATCCTGAACATGTCAATGAGACTTGTTATGGAATATGATTTTCTCCCTTACTGTCGTACTGTGGATTTAAAGAATAGAGCTGCATCAGTTCTCCAAACATTATCTTCACAAGCAGATGGTCCAGAATTTTTTTAATAAATGGAAACTTGCATTCTGAAGAAAACAAAATAATCAGAAATTCTCAAATTGATGGATTTTCTATAACCAAGTTAATTTTTGGTTTGGATTATCACTAAACATCTGAGTATAGCAACACCACTATGCCCAAATAATCTTGACAAATCATCTAAAAGAAAGTAATTTTGTTACTCCTGAGTTAGAAGAATTTCCCTAAGTATTAAAAAGTACTATATCATGCCTCATGTAAACTGATTCAGTGCCATATATGATCATTCAGATGTATAACCTCAGTTCCTTCCCTCATCCTGTGCTATGGCTGACAGCCTTGTAAAATTTACTTTGGGCCAATTTACCTCTGCTACAACCTTTATACCCTTAAATTGCATGTTATGATATAACAAACAACAAAGTATGAGCTTTTTTTTAAAGGTTAGCTTCACAATATTGGTAACATAAACATAATTTCAGTGTTCAACATTCCCATTCAATTACAATTGTCAAAATGTCAGTCTGAAACCTTAGATTTTGTGTTTTCCTCATGTATCTTCGTTTTTACACAGCTTCTAGATAATCACATTATTAGAGGGCCTTCCTTAAATATTGTCAAATAATCTTTTTCTTTTTTAAGAATACAAAATTGAGCCTTCTAGGACATGTCAAATGTCCATCTCTTTGAATATCCTCTTCCCAGTAAGGCCTAAAGTGGGCGCTCAGTGGAAAACCAGGCATATGAATATCTTGAATACTCTGTCTTTCAGCCTCCTACAAATGGTTTATGATTCAGGGATTTCCTGAGCTAGGGAAGTTACAGAGTAATTCCATGTGTTCAGTGCCACTCAAGGGTTTTTCTTCTTTTCTTCCTAAGTGTGTAAATTCAAACATTTGATAGTATGTTATTTGGGATTTCTTTTTGCATAGTATCCAAACATAGAAGAGAAGAATGGAGTTTGCATTGATGTTGCTAACATCACTGCTTTTGTCTCTTGCAAGAGCAGTCCCACCAACCAATGAGAAGTCCCTCATTCCTGAATTTCAGGCTGCTGGCTGATACCCTCTAGACTCTAGACAAACACAGGTGTCTTGGATACAGAATCCAAGGTCTTCATTTGAGGAAGCATGCTTTCTTTACCAATATGGGATCCTTGAACTTGTCTTGGTGTTCAGTGGCGAGCCCCTGCTGCCTGTGCAGCACAGAGAGAAGTACTCATGGCAACCCATGTTGCTAGGCAGATGGAGGATTGTGTTTTGTTCCTGATACCGTGTTCTTGGGGATCCTGGCTTCACTTCTAGATATAATTAATGGTAATAAAGTCTGAAGGTTAAAATATATGGATCCCTAGGGCCATTTCTGTTTCTGGGTGGGATAGGGAATAGCATCCTGGCACTTAAATGTAAAAGAGAGCTTTTTTCTGCTGCAGCTCTTTAGGCATAGTCCCAGAGGCTGAGCACTGCCAGCAGCTCCTTGACATTGAAGAATATTGCTGCAGTAAAGAAATGATTCTTTTTCCTAGTAACTCATTTTTAATGTATGTTCAGTCACTTTTCCTCAAGTGCAGCTTTGTTGAAGCTGAACAGGAGGAGGAAAAGTTCCATAGGATTGTAGCTAAACATGATAGATATTTGCCAGGACAGTTCCACAGCCATCCCATGGACTGAGAAGGGTTTGAGATGCTGCAGACTTTAAACCTGATTTTTGCCCTTTCTTCCTTCTGTGTTTTACTTATGGACTCAGCCAACCACTGAGCCTTCTCCCTGTAAAAGAACATCTCACCCTTCCTGCCTTTCTCTCTATTTCTCTCTCTTTTAATTGCATGGTCCAGCTTCCTGGATGTGCTGATTGAGATGCTTGTCAAACCTTTTTCTGAATTTCTTAATATGGCAGAACACTGTTCACTTTTTGATGGAGTTTTTTTTTTACTACTTCAGTGACTCATACCTGCTTTCAGTAAGTGGCAGAGCCAGCACAAGGTAGAAGGAGGATGTGCAGCCATCAGTAGGGAAGGAAGGGCAGGACTTGGATCTTCCCCATCCGGCATCAGTGAACTCTGTATGTGTCAGGGAATCATATTTAAGAGATCAGATTTTTGGCTTCTAGGTTTAATACCTGTATGAACAATAAAGGATCTCCCTTGCCAATTTATGTGCTTTTTGCTATTCTGTAGATGAGAACAGGAAGACTTATTTTTTTAAAAGGAAAACAACATTTTCATTAAAAAATATTTCATTAAAAGGAAACAAAATAAACATTCCAGCAGTCCAGAAGAGATCAGTGGTAGAGCAAATAATGGTGGGCATGCCTATATGCCTGTCTCTACCCACTCCATCAGGCTTCTCTTTATCTGGTCCAAACATAGGATCAAAGCTTACTGTTACAAGGAGAACAAGCCAGAGGAGAAGCTATCTTCCCTCCCACACATCAAGGAATGAGGTAGTTGCTCTCAGTGTAATTTACCTAAATTCTGTAGGGAAAGATCCAGAATATTCCTTGCCTTGCATAGGCAAGGAATAATGGAGTCTTTTTCTTATTTTTATCTGGTTGCTGTGTATCATTTGGGTGAACAGATAATGTTTAGATAATACTCTGTTTTGAAGAGTCTGTTTCTGAGTCACTCAAATCAGCTGTTAATCCCAGAGAAAGAGTGGAATGTAGGTGCCAAATGCACTTGGGTCATTCATGTCACATTGGTGGAAAAGGATACTGTGACATGAGAATGCCTGCTGAGTGGTACAGCTGTACCCATTTAGCTGCAGAGGAGTCACAGGTAGAGTCCTGTCACAGAATCCCAGCTATCCACTTACTTTCCCTGAGAAAAGCAAATGAATATGCTTCTTTGTGCGTTCCGTTGTATGGTCTCCAAGGACCTACAGAGGGAGTCCTACAGGAAAGGTCTTTGGCAAGGTTTCAGAGCAAAGAAATGTCCAAATGCTTCAGCCCTGAAGCCATGAAGGGGGGACACTGCTTTGTCTGATGTTATTATACCTCCTTGAACTACTTTATCTTTTACATCACTTCTCTCATTTTAGAGTTGTTTTTTATTTCTGAATAACGTTTCTAAACATATGCATGGAAAATATGCAAAATGTGTGATAGGACCCTGATAGCTGACAGGAATGTATGTGATGAAGTTAAGTTCAAAAGTAAGGGTACCTTATGTCTATCAGACTTCAGTGGATGCAGGCTTTATATCAATAATGCTGGATCCTTCCATATTTTCCCTGAGATATTTTCTGACATTTTTAAAATGAAAAATTACAATTTTAAAAGGGTATGTTCTCTTCAGAGAAGCTCTGTGAAGATCTTGCATACAGCAGCTGATATTTCAAGCTGTTGAATTAGTGGTTCTGGGTTTCCTTTTGTACTTATCTGTGCCAAAATGTGATTAGTTGTTTCAGCCCACTCATACCCTTGGTTTGAGATATCCATGCATTAAGTTAGAAGGGAAACAGCTACATGGTTCAGGTCCAATATTTGATCGGCATTATAATTGTTAACATTTTTTTTTTATATATAGATTTTTCAAGATACGCTGCCAGGAAATTTTAAGCAGTGAGTTCTCATTTTGAAGTGCTTTCTCATCCCATATTTTGCTCTGTTCCTGGAGACAGCCAGGACATCAGAGCTCTGTCTCAGGAGTTGTGAAAAGAAGGAAAAACAGGTGCTGACACTTGGCTCCAAGCTACTGCAAGCAAAAGGAAACTCCAGGCTGGAGCAGACAATTGAAATGAAGCACTTTGATTCACAGTAATTGTCCTGAGTGGAACAACACATACAGGACAGTGTAAAATACCGTTTACTGAAATTGGTATGAGCTCTAAGTCATTGAAGATTCTTTAGCTAGACTAAAGGTATCAAACTTAACAAGTACAAACATCCAGGATTTGAGCAACACCTTTATACACTCAGAACAGTACTCTCCCCAAGGAGCTATAGTGGCTGCAGCTGAGGGCCAGAGTCAGCTGCTACAACAGGACGTAGATCTTGTGGCATACCCAGCGTGTCATTCCTGTGGTGCATTTCGCCATTTTCCCTTTTCTTCATCATCTTTTACACGCTGCTTTTGTTACCATCTCTCTTGAAGGAAACAAAGACAAGTGTGTGTCATGTAGGAAGGAGTGGTGAGGAAAGCCAAGTGCAAGCCCTGGTGAAACTGCTGGGAAGATGTTAAAGGTGGATGCCTGAGTGGAGTTCCTGTCTTTTCATGTCATATTTGCAGTGACTCACCTCAATTCAAAGGCTACTGTAGCACACAATAATCTCAACAAATTCACACAATAAGCAATATTTGTATTTATTTTAAAGCTGAAAGTTGGTCATATTATGGGCATAGATTTGTAATGAAAACCTGAATAATTAGAAGAGTATTTTTTAAAGATTGTTTTAGGGATATGTAGCAAACATTTGCATCAACGTAGCATTTGTAGAAGAGCTGTAAGCACGCTATGATTAATTAGGTGATCTGGAAAATTGTGTAAGAAATGTAACACTGGGCACTATGCAAGAACATGAAATTCCATATTTGGGGTAGAGGAGGGAAGAGATAAGAAAGCTCCATCCTTGCCAAAACAATGTATTTCACACTTTTCTTCAGTTTCAAATATGCGACTGGTCCACCACGACATGCTTACAACCAGGAAAGACAAAAGTTTTCTGTGTGGACAGGTTGAGAGAATAAGAAATGAGACCCCTCTGAGACTGAAAAAGAAGGGTCTCTCCTGCTGCCACTGCATCCTCTAAATTCGGCTGTCGTGCTGTTCTTGCCAAAATTGCTGTTTCCAATTTGACAGGAAACAAATCCGTGCTCCTCCTATAGTCAGGCATGTAATTTGAAATATTTAGTTATTTTAATAAACTGCTCAAGTCAGTAGATAACCTTTCAGAGGGATCAGCTTTGTTAGAGAGCATAAAGGGCTGTTTTCCCAGCAAAGATCTATTCTCGTGGGTAACTATTAGTACTCTTTATTTAGAGCCACATTCAGTAAAGAATGCAAAATTAAGTGGCTGAAAGGCAAACAGCAAATGCTAAATTTGTTTTTATTTTTTAAAGTGGTTCTTTTAAAGCAGAAAAGACCTATTCGGGTTGAATGTGTTTTTTGAAGTTTCAGGCGCTGGAACAGGGTGTTTGTGTGAGAGGTGGAGCTGACTGGGATGAGGAGCCGTCCACACGGACTGGGCAAGGACTGAACCTCTCACAAACCAGCATCTGCTATCGTGGGGACGAGGAACTTCATACATATTTATTTCCTAGCAATATATGATCACATCTTGCCAGAATATTAATATTTTTATTTTTTCCCCTGCTTTCACAGTTGTTTTTAGAGTCAGAAGGACCAGGCACTGCAACGCCTGCCTGCTAAAACACACAGCTAAATTTAAACCACACTGTTCTATTAAATATCGTTAAGACCGATGATTTTAGCTGCTTTAGACGCTGCGGTATAAATAATAACACGTTCTTTCACTTTCTGAAGCTGAGATGCACGGGAATCTCTGCGATTGCTGGGAAAACTCGTTTTAAGAGAAACGTAGTCCTCAGAAGCGGCAGGGCGGAGGGGCAGGGTGAAGAAATGGCAGGGTGAAGAAGTGCCAGGTTTAACTCGGTTCCTCTCGGGAAGGGCCCGGAGTGCAATGGGGGCCGGGCACGGAGACCGGGCACACATTTTCCATGCCCTTATCCCGGGAAAGAGGAGCGGTGTCCCACAGCCCTCCGGGCGCTGTGGGGAGAACAGGGCCCGGCCGCGCCCGCGTCGCCATGGTGACAGTGTGGGGCCGCCGCCATGGCGGGGCAGGGGAGCGGCGGCGGTAAGGCCGGGCCGGGCCCGGGGTGTGCGGGGCGCTGGGAATGGGCAGGGCTCGGGGCTTTGCGGGGCGCTGGGGCCGGGCCTGAGCTGGGGCCGGGTCGGGTCACCAACAAGGCCCCGCCCGCCTCGGGCCGCCGGTGGAGGGAGAGGGGGCGGCGGCTGGCGGGGTTATCCCTGCACGGCGCTGGTGGCACAGGGACAGGCACTGAGGGAGGCGGACACACACACACGCGTATATATATCTTTGTATATATGTGTATATGTGTGTTTGTTGTAGTGTTCAGCATCTTCACGAGGGGAAGGCGCTGAGATCTTCACTGTCGTGATCAGTGACAGGGCCTGAGGGAATAGCCTGAAGTTGTGTCAGGGCGGGTTTGCGTTGGATGTCAGAAAAGGTGTTTCACCCAGGGGGTGATTGGCCACTGAACAGGCTCCTCAGGCCAGTGGTCACAGCACCAAGCCTGGCAGAGTTCAAGAAGCATTTGGATGATACTCTTGGGCACATGATGTGACTCTTGGGATGTCCTCCACAGGACCAGGAGTTGGACTCGATGATCTTGATGGGTTCTTCCCAGTTCATCATATTCTGTGATTCTATTTGGCCATAATTATATATATATGTGTATGTACATGTGTATATATATGTGTATATTTGTGTATGTATATATATCTGCATATATGTGTGCTTGTATGCATACATGTACATGTGTGTGAAGGCAGGCACACGTGTATTTATACAAAAACACACATGTTAATACACCCCCTGCCCTACATCCCACTCAGGGTGGCCACAGTGCTACCTCCACCTCAGGGAAAGGGCTGCTGCCCAGCACTCCGTGCCACAGGGGATGCCACCCATGGGCAATGGCCACGAGTGCTGGCAGCCTTAGGATTGTTGCTGCCACCTAACTAAAGAGCTGAATCTGCTGCTGGAGTCACTTGGTCATCTCCTCTCACAGTCATTTCTGGATGCGTCGGACTCTCTCTGCCAGGAAAAAAGTAATCTATGCTGCTGATAGCACCATGGCTTATTTTTAGAGGCAAGCGTGTTCTACTTTAGGGAGTGTCGCCAGAAATTATATTTTATAGGCTAAAGGTAATTCCTTCATCAAGGATATTCAAGTACCATTTCAAGGAAAACATATTTTCTGTAAAGCTCACAATACTGTGACTTCTGAAATTCATCCTTTCTGTAAGTAAACTCATGTGTGTTGTAATAGTTTGCAAATTCTGAGCATTGAATGTGAAATAATTTAAATGACGGATTATTTCATATTATTTAGGAAACATATGTTCCACAGGGAAGTCCTGTGTGAGTAGTTGCTGTGGATAGTGCTAGATGCGTAATTTGATTTTGGTGGAAGTATTTCTAGCTGCACTTTGCAACATTAAAAAATAACACTGATGTGGACTGTTCTAAAAGTGGTTGTTTTTAATACTTTTTGTCATTTTTGTTTAGTCTTGTGAAAGCATATTTTTGCATCTTTCCAGTGTTGCAAGTGAAGCTGAGGTGCAGTGTTGGCAGAGGTGGATAGAGATTATAAGATAGCAGCTAGAAGTCTGCTGAACTATATGAGAAGAGAAAATTTGGTGTTATGGCAGGATAACAGTAGTATTGGGAAGTTCTGTCTCTCTGTGTCTTGGCATCCATATGTATAATATTGAGACTTTTTCAATCCACAGCCAGAAACTCTTGGAGAAGGAAGGTCATGGATTTTTGTCTGCTCAGATAATGACTTTAAATGTCTTTTTTGTAGCTTCAAAGTGAGAATACTTTGTAAGAAGTTTAATTCTCTTGGGTTTTCTTTACACTTCATGTTTTTTAATATTCTGTAAAACACTATTCCCAGCAGAGTATCAGATGTCTTCATCTAGAAGAAAATTGTACTTTCATCCTAAGTGACCTTCACCCATAAACTCCGTCCCTGGTGCTACCAGTGGTTCGTGGAAAGTGACATACTGGGCTTTGGTTTCTTATCTACAGAATGAGGACAATGGTATCTGGCTTACCTTGTGTCTCTTGTGAGGATCACAGTCTGCTGTTAGGCAAACCAGTTGCTTATTGCCCTCTAAAGGTGCCTCATTATTATAAACACGGCTGAGGTAAGCTAAAAGTCTCATTAGCAGAAGCAATCCCCTAAGATTAAGTCGCTTACACCATTTGAGGCTTGCTATTAGCCTTCTTGTTGATGGCAGTTAGAGGGTTAATTAGGAGTCCCCGATTCTGGATTCACACATTGATTATGCTTTCTTCTTAGTAGTGTTCCACAACTGTGCAAACTGCAGCTTTTAGTTTATTATGCTTCAAACTAATAACATTAGTTGTATTGTCAAATAATTAGTCCTTAGGGTATTCCTCTCGGTTCTTCGTAGAACTGCAATTCCACCAGCTTTCATGGAATGGATTCCCTTAGGTCCTATTATCTTCTGAGTTCTGTCTCCTTCAAAGTTGAAATACCTGCTTAAATGTTTTACAGGTATACATGATGTACACTAGATAAAATGGTGAAAGGCCAAATCCTGCTTCCTATGGTACATGTTACTCACATGAGTATTACTCTCTAACTTATGCAAATATTGTGAATAAAATGTTGTATATACATATGTGTTAATGGCATCATGCCCATACTATCTGTAGCTGCATGTTTTATGTATGAATTTGTATCCCTATGTTTGTGCTTTCAACTATGTTTAATGCTTTTTTTTCATACCCATCTGATCATGCTAGACTATTTGCCTAATCTTCCACTTTTGTGCATTTGTCCCTATATTCCCTCCTATCATTCTGTTTCTTTCCCTTTTCCTGCTACTTCGTTCCATCTGTCTGTACGTCCATGTGCTCTCAGATACTGTCTTTGTAATTTGACATGTCAGATTTTCTAAGTTTTTAATACCTTTGATCTCAGTACTGATGTTACTAGAACCTGAAAGCAAAATGTCAGACTGCTAGTGCCTCAAGTAGAACTAGACAGAAGGCATATTTTTCTCCATATAAGATTTAAGAAAGTACGTAAAGGGGAGAAGGCTCAGTGTTCCTGTATCATTATGGAAATGTTATGTAATTGATTGGTATTAGAGTTTTTGGTAAGACCATATTCTTTGTGCTAGATAGTGAATATTTAAAATGCAACTAGTAAGTAGTGCATTTTAATGTAAAAGTAATTATATTAAATAGTCTGAGTTCCTGATTCACCCATATATTTTCACCCATAGGCTCACATGAAACCACATAACTAGTTTTGGATAACAGGTGTTCTTCAGAAAGTCACTCTGTTATCATGTGGAAGACCTGTGGAGAATGACTTTCTTCAGTGATGGTTTTCTCTGGTCAATGATCAGTAGTGGTTCTGGGTAGTTTGAGTTCCGAATGTTGCATAGAACCTTTTCCTACCATATATGACGACACATCATCATGTGATTCCTGTAAGTGGAGATGGGAAAGAGTGGTCATCCTAGTTTTAGTATGTAAATATAGTAACAATGTGTTCAGCCATACATATATGTCTGTTCTTTACCTACCCTGCTTGGTTTCCTGTCACTGGTGAAGTCAGAGGTTTACTAGAGATAACATTTGGTAAGAGCTAGCTGTATATCCCGTTCAACTACTACCTTCTTGCAAAGAAGTAGAGTTGCCATTACATCACCTGCTGTACTGAATCTTCCCGTGTCTGGAATTAACACCTAAACCTTCCCTCTCCATGTCACCGGGGTCTGTCTGCCTTTTGATACTGCTAGAGATACTAGATGTAAGTGTGCTATCGCTACTCATTCTGTTTTAATAAAGTTTCAAGACAAAGCTTAGGGAGCCTAGTAGCTGCCATGAGTACTGTAGGCAGTCACAACCCTTAATCCTGCTTGGAGCATACTTAATTAACATGAGAGTTTCAAAGCTGACACAGAAAAGCACTTAAGACATGTTAAGGCTTTGGGGAATCCTGCTGAATGGGATCACATGATGCACATGACACTTAAGCACATGAGTACATTTAAGCGTCTTGCTATATTGAGGATTTTAATATATGTTTTTGAGAGTTTCAGAAATGAGCACCAGCATTTGAAAGATACAAAATCTACGAATTAAACACTCAGAATAAACCTCCAGGCTAAAGTAGTTCATCAGACAAATTATCTCAATTTAAAAAGTGGCAGTGTTTCATTTATGGGAAAAAGTACAAAATTAGTACTAGCTGTTAACAATAAGTGGCTTTCATAGGGCTCAAGCAAGCAATATTTCAGCTCTGGAATAAAATCTGAATATATGAGATCACTTAGGAAATCACCGTGCAGTTTTATCACAGTGAAAGTTATAGATGAACACTGAATATTTTTATATCCTCTTGTTGACATTGCTGTAAGAAATTACAGGAGAATAAAAGTTTATAGGCTTTATTAGACTGTAAAGCAGTTTAAGATTCACTCTGATATGCATTTTAATATTTGTACTTATTTGAGAGTGAAACAAAAAGTAAATTTTGTCTATCTCACATGGACAAACACAGGTTGTAGATCTGATCCCCTTAGCTATACTCCCACAGCAAAAATTGATATTAAATGGATGTAGAATAGGTAGCTGCAAATTGACATGTTTCTTGTTTCCATGGTGCATAAAATGGCAGAAGTTTTTCAGTTTGGCTGTACTTCTAGATGATTTATTGACTAAAAAATTGGCTGGTGTGCAGAGAAAGGCTTTAAACTTTTTTGTCTTTTAAACAATGCCAACCAGCAGTACACAGTGCTGACAAGGAGCTTGAGAACTCCCATAAATTAGCTCTCCAAAAGTAGTTAGCATGTTATTAAGAATTGCCTTGTCTGCACACTAATTACTCTGACATCTGAGGGGTTGAGAGGTTTTTCTGCAATTTAGGAGTACCTGTATTTTGTATGAACAGATACTTCTTCATTTCTACTGGCAATAAAATTTGTCAGGCTAAATGTTGTGGAAGAGAAATGGTTTTTTGAGTAACAGAGATGTGACATGATCCTGTTGTCATACCCAGTGCTTAGCCCCCAGTGGGAGGTGGCCATGAGACAGAGGTGCTGGTCACACCATTGCTCTGTCCTGGCCGAATCCTGCCATGGGGTTTGGCTGCTGCTGCAGTGTTTGCCTTGAGATCATGGCTGAGGTGGGGGGCAGAAGCTGAAAATAGCTCCTGCACTCCTGTCAGGTGTTTGGAGGGAAGAAGCAGCTGTGGCATTGATGTCCCAGACCAGCCTGTGGGGAGGTGGGTCCTGTACTCAGCATGACAGTGACATGGGGAAGGCAGTGGGACAGTCAGTAGTGGGGTACAGAGGTGGCTGGAGAAGCAGAGCTTGCATGTACTTGATGCAGGGGTGAAAACTATTGGCACAATGAAGGGCTGGAGTTCCCAAACCTACCTCTGGCCCCCACTGCTTTTGAGGTTGGATTATGTGCTACCTGATGAGTCTCAGCAGATATTTTTATAAATGGGCTTCAGTTGTAAATACCCATCTCTATGAAAGTACAGACTCCCAAATTTTTGAGGATGTGACATCTTTACTGTTGCATAGGCATGGGCAGGATGTGAAAGCCCATGAACATGAAATTGGAAGGGATTTCCTTGAGTTCAGCCTGGGGCTGTATAGACTTATAACTTTAAAAAGCTTGTCAAGCTCCATCTTAAAAATGGTAAGGATTATTATGTCGCTGGTGGAAGGTTACGGGAGGTTCTGGATTGTTACTACTGGTGATCAGGTTGAAAACTAGACATGAATTCCTAAATTCACCTGTGAACAGCTTGTATCCTTTTTTACCCTGTTGGCCCACTTTCTTCTTTAGCTTACCCTGCCTCAAATGATTATAGAAATGTTGTTAATCGATTGTTATATATATTGTAGATTCAAAACAAGAAAGTTTACAAACTTGTATTTTAGCAGCAGTACTGTCCTACTGCATTTAAACTTCATAATAGCTTATGTTTAAAATAAATTAGTTCTCAGAGCACTAATATCCAGTTCATTCCTGTCCCTGGTTGTAGACCCCTTGAGCAATCAGTGTGCAGAGGTAGTTCAGTAGGCATATCCAATTCACAAGATGTTTGCTACTGCCACATGTGCAATCAGGTGTACCATGTCAGTGACAGGAAACAAGTTGTCCTGTTGGGGCTGTCCCATGGCCTTGGCAGAGTGAGCTGCTGTTGTGGGGCCCACAGCAGTGTGTGCATTGCTGCATTTTGGTGGATCATGGAGTCATGAATACATGTAGTAGGCTGTGGGTGTTGGAATTGTCCTTTGCGGCTCTGCTGTCCATTTCTGGGGCCAGCACTGTGGAGAGTCCAGGAGAAATGGAGACAAATGCTTTCTGCAGCCACACAGCACTGCAGCATGGGTTGTGTTCTGCCAGTGTCACAGCCTGTGTAAGATTTTCGTTTTCAGCAACAGCTGGAGATAGAGTAAGGCTCAGCATCACCAGGAAGGCTATATATCCTTGCAGAGCAGTTTGCTGGTAGTGATGAAAGAGAATATAGGTATGGGCTAGACATAGCTCTTCCATTATATCCCAAGTGTGTCTGAGACAAAAGATGCAGAACAAATTGCAACGGGGGAGATTACTGTTTTTGCCATCTCTGAGCTGATTATAAGGGTGCTGGCTGGTGCCACTGCCAGAATTGGCATTTCTGGGATGTGCAAGACATCCTGGATGGAGATTTATGTTGAGTTTTTCTCTGCCTTATTAAAATGTACACTGCATGCTGCTGGTATTAACTTTAAAAAAAGTGTCACAATTATTTTCTGCAGGCTAACAAACATCAAGCGCTGGCATTTCTTTCACTTCTCTAAAGGAAGGATAACATAATGACTTTCCTCAAGAGCAGTATAAGATATTAATTGTATATTACCTATGAATCACAGGCATACAGGAAGCAATCCAGCTCTTTGCATAGATCAGACTTTCTTAACTTTCTTTGGATGGCTGAAGGTACATCTCCACATCATCTGATCAGGAGATCTTTATATCAAAGGAAAGAATTTCCCCCCATCATTCTGTAAGTGTGCCAAAGCGTGTTGTATCACTGCCCTCAGTGTTGATTGCATGCTATGGCAACTATTTGGCAACTTGTCTGCGGACACCAGCTAGCTGATGAGAGCTTTGCTGTTGGAACTGGACCTGTGCAAATGATTAGGGTGAGGGGTATTAGTCAGACCTTGCTGCTTTGGCATGTGAAGCTCCAGGTTTTGTAAAGTCAATCTCAGCCACCAGTGGAGTAGCTGCAAAATGATGTGCTTGTCTGGCTGAAATTCACATAATAATTGAGACCAGTTAGGTCCAATTTGGATTCTTACTCAGAGTCCTTATTGCATGCTGCTTCCAAAGTAATACTCTTCAACAGTTGTGAAACCTGTGGAAATAAAGCAGCATGGCTATAGCCAACTGCTTGGGTAGACAGGCAGGGCCAAATCCTGAGAGCTGCAGTTGAATATTTCTTACTATGCCCCAGTTATTGTTCTAAAATTTGTACAGCTACTCCTGACATAAAATAGTTGACAGCTTATCAAATGAAAACATGTGTTGTTGTGATCCAGGATTCAATAGCTTTTTCTGTCCTGTAATACCGCTGTAACTTTCCCATCCCAGAGTCTTAAGGCGTATCTCATACAACACTTCCCTCCAAAAAGTGCATAAAGGTAAAACGGGCTTCAGGAAAAACAGTACTTGACTAAATATTAGGGACCACAAAAAAAGAAACTGGGTTTGCTGCAGGGACTCTGTAACAACAAATGCAGAATGTGTGGGCAAACAGACTTGTGTGAACACTGGGAAGAGAGAAATCCCCATGGTCAGTGCAGATGCTGTTGTATTTTGAAAAAAGCTCAGGAGGACTGCCAAGCATTGCTGCTGTAAGTAACAATGACTCCAGATTCTTTCATGCTCTAAAAGATTATCCCTACTTTTTATCTGAAATTTTAACATATGCAGAGCAAACCCTATGTCCTTTACTTGTGTTTCCCAGTATTCTGTATTCTCCAGAGGGGTTGACCATAGGAGTATGTTACTGTTCACAGCATGACCCTGCAGTATTTAAAATGGGAGTGCACTGACAGTGGATCAGGACACGAGGAGTAAGGTGCTTAAGATCAGGTCAAGGCATTAGCTCTCACTGTAGAGTGTTTCAGAGCTCAGGAGGACTTTGTACTCGTGGTGATAAAAACCTGTAAGCTGCAGCTAGAGGGAAAGGTGCAAGACTGAGCTATGAAATCACACAGCAGAAAGGTGCTTGTCACTGGGCACTAGCTGCAGTGCCCCCACCAGCCAAGGGACCATAGGACATGACAGGAGTTACTCAGGGCTGTGACACAGTGGAGCAGGAGTAGAGTAACAGTAAGTTGGAGCCAGAGGAGGACTGAGTGCCAAGTATTTGCTTGTGCACTTCCTTGCTTCTTAAAGATAGTAATCATAGTAATCTTCCTGCCCGGTGCCATCCTGGCTGGTCAAAGCAGAGAGCAAAAACCTGCCTTTGCAGCTGCCTATGTGTTGCCATTTCTGATAGGTTTCTGCCTAATACCACCAGTGTGGTAGTGGATGATGATGACCTCCACTGGACCATTTTCCTTGCAGATGTAAAAGGAATGCTGTGACATGGCTTACGAATTGCTCACTAGAAAACCTGTCAGAATGTCTCGCAATTTTAACTGGAATTAGGCAAAATTATGATTTTCTTTTGTGATTTTTTTTTTCCTGGACATGCTGCTAGGTCCAGAACACTAAATCAGCAGGAAAATCTAGTGCTGTAGCCAAATCCTGGCCTAGCCTGCACAATTCCAAGACCATCCACCTCCCTTCTCATCTAGCTGCTGATGTGGGCTACTGTCTGGGCTTGTGACATCTCAGGAATGTCTGCCAGAGTCTGTGTCATCTTAATTGGTTTGACCTGGAACATGATGTATGCTCCATCCCAGGTGCATGGTCATACCAACCAGCCAGCCTGTGTACCTCCGTTTCTCCTTTTTGGTGGATGCAGACCAAATCAAGAAGTCATTCCATGACGTGGAAGTAGGAAGGACTACCATACCATCCCACCAAAAAAACCCCACAAACAAACAAACAAACAAACAAACACACAAACAAACAAACCAACCCAAAAAAAAAGAAGGAAAAATTGATCAGTCCTCAAACCTCAGTACTTCAGGTGTGAGAAAATTTAACCCGAGTACAGCCAGGTAGTATTCCTTGATCATTTCCCAGGATTACAGGCTTCTCTACTGATGCTTATGAAATATGCAGATAGACCATTATCTACACAGATTTTGTACAGTGAAAGCATCAGGGCATATTTTGTTGAGCTTTTCCTGGCATGCCTGAAGTGCTATCACTGGTATGGATTGTTACGTACCCGAGTTGCATCACATGAGCTGCCTACAAGGGAATGGTTTTTCCCTAGCAAATCATATGGTTGTAGTGTTCTGCCTCAGTATGTCCCAGAACTGTGTAGGCTGAGCTTGCTCTCACCAACAAAGTGCTCAGGAATGATTTGAGCAGCAGGAAGGAAGGAATTTCTTGCCTGTGGGGCAAGGGAGAGACAAATCAAACAGAGCATATGAAGAGGTCCAGAGATTATGATGACAAAAGCATGAAATTGAGAAAAGAGGTTCAGCAGAGGAAATGGGTGCTGTCCCGGAGCTGAGGTTGTGTCAGTCAGTCCTACCTGAGTGCAGAGTGTAAGGGATCACCCAGAGAACAGGAAAGGCAGATTCGTATTCTCTATCACATCCTCAGCATGTGCTGCTGCAGTTTTTTTTTCAATGGCACCAGATTAGCAGTCTGTCTTTCATATGCCTTTCTCAGGAGCCAACACACCGCATGCCCAGAGCATTTAGTGGAATTTTACGGACTGTAAGAAACACTGTATCACATTAGCAAGATTCTAGCTGGTTCCCAATCCCACTCAGCCACTCCTAACATTTAACATTCCCTGCCTCTCTTGCCTTCACTTGCAAGTTCTGCTTGGTTATAATTAGTTTCAATAAGTTTAGAGAAAGTTTGGCTTGCATTTCGGGTGTAGGAGTAGGCCCTTACGACTTTTACTTCTTTAACAAATTGCAACTCTCCCTTGTGGGGACTTCTAGAAAAAACTGGGTGGAACCAGGGAAATTAATGTTCAGGAGCCTGGGCACAGGAGGGCTGTCAGGGTTGTAGTATAGGACATGATACAGGAAATAACAGTTCATTGGTCCCCTCCAACATATGGACCATTTTGTGTTGTACCAAGCATCTGTTAAGGAATTTGCAGAGTTAGCAAGGATATTCCTTATAATTTGCCCTTCTTCTTTCCCATAGGCAAAAGCATTATCTGCAGCAAGCCCAGGCGGTGGCTGTAGTTCCACTGTGGTTTCATGCTGACACAGTTTTCAATCTGCATCCCCTGGCTTTAGGAAATACAATGCAAGCTCAGGGCACAACAAGCAAACAGACTCCTGATAAGGATGCAGAGTCAGGTTTAATACAGCAGCTCCTCAAGCTATGAGTTATCAGGTATTGAGAATTATAGAATCATACAACAGAATCAACTGGGTTGGAAGAGACCTCTGAGATCATCAAGTCCAACCCTTACTGAGTGATCTCTGTGTACTGGTGCGGAGGCGGTCTGCCCAGCACAGACCAAGGAAAATAATGGCTCTTACAGGAGCAATCAGACATGACAGCATTAAAATGGGCTTGATGACCTAGAAGAATGTGTACCATGAGGGAAAGAAGTACTTTTTTCTGTTAAGAACTGTGTTTGATCCAGAAGGGAGGGCAGTAGACAAGACTGACCATGACTCCACCATCTTTGAGGAGAGATAAATGGGACAAGAACTTCATGAATGGTGAATATTCCCTTTCAAATCAATGACTCTGTAATATGAACTGTGTTTTGAGGTAGTGTGAACTATGGGTTTAAACACCTTTGGAAATACTAGGTGATGAAAGACATGACTGACTGTGCCTTCTTTTCCAGCTTGCTGTGGCATCTTTCATGGTCTATTTTGTTCTATGTAATAGTGTCAAGTAGTTTAAGAAGTTTGTAAGCAACTAGAAGCTTGACTGCTTATCAAGGCAGCAATAGTTTCTATACTTTGTTTCCCAAAAGTTGAATTAGTTTGTTAATTGCCCCATTAATTTTGTTATTTCTGGTTCCTACATGTATTGAAACATCTGCATCTATGGTAGATTAAAATGCCATGGCATTTAAAATAACACCTACTGAACAGTCAAAACCTAGGATCATATTCCGGATGTCTTGTTTCATTAGGTAAAGTTACTGGCAACTTGTAACTTCAGTAGTTACTGCCAAGTGACTCCCACAAACTAGAAATATTTTGCAAATTGGTATATCATTGCATTTTTCAACTTGAAGGTTGAAATGCACGGTTGGTATTTTATTTTTTATGAGTCTTTCATGAATTTGTCAACTTCTAATGGAACTAAAGGTGTTTCCATTGTGGTTGATCTGAACTCTTTTTGCTTTTTAATACTATCAGAATTCTATGAAATAGTATTGTTTTCATAGCCAAAACTGGAGTCAAGGTACTGCTCAATTTTTTTTATTTCACCTTATTATATGTTTTTCCCACATTAGAATTGTCTTATGTAAAGAAGATAAAAAGGAAAAATGTTAATATTTTTGTGTCAGAATTTGAAGTAGCTTTTGCAGTTAACTTTTCCACAACCTTCATTGATCTGACAGCCTGTATTTTCATTATCAGACATCAAATTAATTACCTGATTCTTCTAAACTCTATTTGCTGCTAGTGGTTTTGTTCTCATGCTTATTCACATTAGGTGCCATGGGGCTTTGCAAAGATTGTTCTGATTGCTCCATTCTGAAAGCTCCATTCTGTGTATCTATTTTTAAATATAATCTCTTTATTTTTGTTCTCTATTAGTTTTCCACAAGGCAGTTACTGTGATGGAAATACCCAGGTAACTTTTCAGCTCTCACATGTACTGCCATTAGGAAAAGAGGTATGACAGTAAGGTGAGGTTATGCTTTTAGTCCAAGGTTGCTCACATACATGATGATTAGTGTAGGGTTTTGATTTTGTTGATTTGATGATGGAGTTTGCTTGTTTATCTAGGAAACACATGGTGTATGCTGTGGCAAACATAAGCAAAAGGGAGCAATGCTATGGCTGGTTCTCAACAATTCTGAAAAACATGAACAAAAAAGCTTTTGCTGTTCTTGAGATTTCATTTTTGCCTTTGTGAATGCTTGAAAGTGACCTCTGAATAAACCAGTTAAGCTTTTTTATTCTTTTACACAAACAGACTAAAGGTTAGATTGCCTGAGTATTATCTGTGATAACTTGGAGTGTTTCTTACCTAGGAGAATTATCCCTCTCCTGAGTCTACAGGCCATAGCATGCATCCCCAAGCTGGAGCAGGTACTACTATCAGTGAAGACAGCCTGGACATTTCTTGGGAACTAACATTTACCAAATTTCATGAAGATGTATATTTTATCTCTTCATTCAATCTGAATGAATAAACTCAGGTAACACATTTCCCATTGGTGCTGTCAATACTTTGCATACGTTTTCTTTGGATTGCAGTTCAGGAATAGGTTTATCCATTATTTGGAGGACTTGAGCTGCTTTATAAATCTCTTGGGTTTTTTTTCAAAATACTCTTGATTTGTCTTTCTAGAATGCAGATTCTTCAATGATCACATATCTCAAATTATTTCATTATGTATCACAAGACACAAAGAAACAACATTGCATTTTCCGCAAGCTTACAGCTTTATCATATTGTTCCTTTCTTTTCTGGTACCTAATACATTGATATACATGCTATAAAAGGTACAGAGTTAAGAGGAAAAAAAATTTTTCTTACCTCTGTATTTCAGAGCACAGCATAAAATTGCTGGTTCAGCACATATAGGCTGACTTTACATTAAACTTCCTCTGGAATTAAGAATGTCACTAGGAAAAAATCTAATGCATGCCTTTTCCTCCACAAGGCAGAGAGGTCAAGCCAGTAAGTCAGATTCAAATGGCCTCAGTCTGGTTTTCTCTATGTTCCTTTGCCTCAGTAATTTCCTTAAAATAGAATTAGTTAAATGCTGTAAGGCTTTCTTCTTTGGGGTGGGGCATGGTTTCTGAATTATTTTTCAGTCAGTTAACATGAAGGCAACCTAAATGTTTGTGGCAGAAAAAGTCAGGGAGTTTTATACTTTGCTTTGGAGCTGGGAAAGAGAAGCAGAAGCATGGGAACACCTTACAGTGGTATAATCACCAGGTATTCATGTTATGACACCACACTGATTTTCCCTTTTTGTTCTTGTTTTATGTTTTTGGTAACACATTGCCTTGATACAACTGATGAGCTTATTTGAGAGTGTTTGAGATTTCACATGTCCAGGTGATGCTGAGTATTGTGATAACTTTTTAGTATCTTGACCTAGGTGATGTTCCAGTTAGAACTTGATTAAAAGCCTGATTAGATCTCATAAGAGCTAATTGATAACCTCGTCAGAATTTGAATTGTGAAGTGTCTTACATTTTTTTAAATTCATATTTGAACAAATATTGAGTGTACATTTCTTCTCCTTAGAACTATAGTCATATTTGGAGTGGTATTTTTGTTTGTTTGTTTTGTTTGTTTTTCCCCCAGTTCCTATGCTCTCCTTTCCATTTGTGGTCTTGATTTTGGAAGAAGTCTGATAAAACAGTGTCTGCAAACATGAAAGACAAGTCTCTTTTGGTTTTTAGTTTATCTCTTTCATCCTAAAAGAAGGCAAATGGTGGTCATAGGGCCCTTATGGAAGAGTGTTTAGAACAGTGTGGGGAGGGTGGTCAAAAATGGTAACTTGAATCTGTGAGCAGAAAGAGAAGGTTGCCTGAAGTTGAGTGCAGATTGCAGGAGGCTTTAAGACTCACATCTTTTTTATGTGGCTGCCTGCATGGTCACATGCCCATTCATGTCCATTTGCCTTCTTAAAAGTATTCCTTTTTCTTCATAGCAGTCTTTGGATCTCATTCCCAGTTCATCTGACAGGACCAAGGTTGCTGCCCCCTTTTTTGGTTGAAATAATGGTTAGTAACAAAGGGAAGAAATGGTTCTATAGTATGTAGCCACTGATACAATTTTGTACTTCCTGCTGATGAGCCCCAGTTAGTGGATGGGAGATCTACAGAAGAGCTGTTGATAAAAACAACATGTAAATGACTCTAAACTGTCTGCCCGGAAGTTGAGGTTACCCAGCTGTGCTCCTTACCCTTTCATACTGACAAGTTCCACAAGTTCTCTGTGAGAAAGGGTTCCTGTCAGCAGAGATCTCAGAGGTTTCCTCACACATCCTTGTAACCATAACATAGTACCATGAAGGGAGGATGGAGTCATTAATGAAATATCCACATACATGGAGGAGTTTAAATATTAAATTGACTATATTTATTAAAATATACCTAGGTGAATGTTTATAAAGACTGTTGTTTCATGTGTGTAAGCGGTGACACTAAGTAATGAAGTCCAGTCCACTAGTGCTTCTACAAATCAGCCCTTAATTTTACTCTATGTAGCATGAAAGAGTTTCAGTAAATGTTAATAGGTTCATCAGGCTGCACTGGGATTAAATCTTCTCCTGTGAGCAGAAGACAGATGCTGCTCTCCAGCATTTTAGGCGGTTGTTTAATGTTGGAATACCTATTCTTATGATAACTCTTTTCTTCGGCACATAATTTCCCTTCAATGAAAGGAAGGGTTAGGTTTTTGAACCATCAGAGCAACTGGCCCCAAGGAAGGAAAGACAGCAAGCTCATACAGTTAAATGAATAGTAGAATCTAGCAAATTTCATCAACTAGAAATCTCTTTTTAAAGTCCACTTTACCCAAGAGTCTGACAGAGCCACATCTAGTTAATGGCTTCTGTTCCCTGCAAAGACTTAAGTGGTCTTTGAAGAAGTAAAGTCACAACTGAGGCAGGTGTGCTGCTTAAGGGCTGGCTTCAAATGGGCCTCAGAATGCTGGGAAACAGTCTATACAAGCTGAAGAGGAGAAATTCAATCAGGAAGAACCAGCAGAATTGATTTGGGAGTCCCAGGTCCCAGCCAGTCTTACTTAACTGTCAGTGTCTAGAGCTTTATCTAGTTCGCATTATACAAACTGGGAAAATAAGAAAGGATAGCAGAGGAAGGAAAACTGATAGTGAATACACTTTCAGTTAATGTCTCTGAGGAATAGATTTTAAGACATTTTGTCTCCTTATTGCATATGTGAAAGGAAAATAAATTAGAATGAGACAACAATGACAAATTTTAACAGCATAACAGTGGAACTAATATATCATCCCTACAGGACTCATTTAAAGGACTAAGTAGTTGTAGGTATTGGAATCCTTTGTAGCATGGTATGTATGTTTCAATATTTATTTATTTAAACAATGGGAGGTAGTCAGATAATTTTATCTTTGGTATTGTGTGTTGTTTTTCTTGTTAGTAGAATAGGTGAGTGACCTCTTTTATTCAAAGTGTAGGTATTGTGTCCTGAAAAACTGATTGTTTCACAGGGCAACATGTACCTTTCATTTATCTACCCATGGTCTAGAGTGTCCTTTTACAGAAAGATTTCAGTACATTAGAGCATCACATCTGTTGAGTTAACTGTGTGTCTGAACTCTTGATGCCCTTCTTGAAGATATAATTTTAAAACTTTACCCTTTTCTTATCCTAGAGGTAGAATCCATCTTCTTTTCCCTCCCAAAAACAGGTTTAGAGTGAATCACAGAAGTTTTCAGATAACTAGCTTTGCCATCCTGAGCTAGGCTGAACATCTTTGGCTTTCATTCTTAGAGAAAAGACAAGAGATTTAGACAGCAGCTTATTAGGTGATCATCTCACTGAGAGTCTTTGAGAGGTAGGTCTACAGTCTATTATGTTTTATCCTTGAATATGACTCTTAATCAACAACTTCCTCTCAGTTCTTGGAAGAAATAAGATTGTCTGCTACGTAAATTAAATCATCAAGATCATTTAATTTCAGGACCTTTCTTTGTCAGACCTCTTGAAACAGGTAAGATTAATGTATACTGTTTTCATGGAAAAAGCTTGAAAAGGCTGGATGCTTACACAGTTCCAGGACTTCAGATCTTTCCCTGCCTTCCCTGGGTTAATTTTTATTTCTGCAGAAGGCTCACACATCAATCCAGGAATATACAACTATAAATATTCCTTCAGCATTTCTCTATTGCAAGTACCCATATACAGTTGAAGTACCTGATCTCAAGAACTAAACTACAAGTCTATACTGAAGACGAGATCCAAGACCCTTTGAAATTACTGGAAAAAAAACCCTTAAAATTTGGTAGTTTGAGAGTCTTTAGGGATTCCTCTAAAAGGAACCAGGTCCACTGAGATCGAATGTTGTTTTTTTAGAAAAGAATTCAGTACGTATTTTACTGGCACTTAGGCACAGAAAAAGTAGGCATTACTGTCAACCGTGAAAAGAATACAGTTTGTCCTACATGTGGGGACTGAACAGGGCTCTTCCTCCTCAGGGAGCTCCAGTCTCCAATCCATGATACAAGTACCTGCCTATGCTTCCATCAGGGGAATAAGGTCCAAGATCAGAATATGGGATATATTCATACCTCTCTTCTGTTTACATATCCTCTGGGGTGACCAGTACCAAACAGAAGGAAAGCAGCAGACAGCTGTAACTTCATAAGGGGATGCCCCTCTTTTCTACATGAAGAAAAGTTCCTTATATGTGGTTCAATCCACTGCTGTATGGAAGTGTTTGCAGGTTGTGGTGTACTGACCTTGGCCAGGTGCCAGGCACTCACCTAGTCTCTCTCTGCCCTCCTCAACAGCACAGGGGGGAGAAAATGCAATGAAAAAGCTTATGGTTCAAGAGAAAGAGAGGGAGATCACAAAGCCAATGTATCATCCAGCAGATCTAATGTATCATTCAGTTCTGAAACTTTTTGCCAGGAGAAAGATTGTTCTTTCATGAGGGCAAGAAATCAAATGAAAAAGATGATTGCACACTACAGCCCCAAGGATTCCCAAACTATTGGGATTTTAGAAAACTAGGTATGAATTTGTTATGCCTGTGGAAAAAAGGTCCAGTTGCTTGATGTTGGTCAGAGATGCTCAACAACACCTAACACCATATAAGATAAAGAAGAAAATAAATTGTCTACTAGAGGAGTGCTGTGTTTTACTTATTATGTTGAAGATACAGAAGAGCAGTATGACAATGAGAAAACAAGTGTCCCTCTTACCAACCTCATTCTGGCTGTCACTCAGATTTTCCATATGGCATCACAGTGGAGGCTGGGGGGCTAGCTCAAAAAATGCTGGTTTGCCAAATGGAGTTTGGGGCTGTATTTAGCCACAAGAACCCAAAATTCAACTCCATGTGACTTTGCTTCCCGTATTCTGCCATTTGGAGTCAAACATTCAGAAATGGTCTAACCAGTTCACTCTTTATTTACCCCGGCTTTCTTGCCAGGGAGTTTTTCTTTTGAGAGAGACCCTTTCCTCCCTTTACATTTTTTCTTCAGTTTATTTCCTGGTACTTTGCTTGCCCCAAGAATGCAATTTCTCGCTTATATGAGATATATCTGTGATAGCTTGCAGTTCATCTTTCTTCATTCTTTGAGTTTGAGATAAGAAAAGCAAATGCAGTAAATTATTCCTTCCCCTTTGCTGAGATTGTCTTCTTTTCCAAACTGTTACAGTAAATTATTAACCATGAGCTGTGTTCACTGTGCATTTATCTTGGCCATCTCTTTATCCCTGGTTCTCAGTTTTTCATACATTATGACTTACTTAGTGGACATGAGAGCCCTGAAGTTTGTTTCCCTGGATGCAGGAACCATGATGAAGTAATTCAGCCCCATCTTAGGTCAATCCTGGGCCCATAGTTGCCTTGCTCCTTCCACAGGCAACATGGCATCTGGGAAGGGCTCAGGCTTGTGGTCCAGTGGGAGTTGTGGCATGCTCTGGGCAGGGTTCACACCTGGGCAGCCAGTGATCGTGCAGTTCAGACACACCATTGCCACCAGACTTCATGTATCTGCAGAGCTATAGCAGGCCATATTACTAATATAAATGAGAGATTTTGCAATTAAAGTGTATTTTTTTTTTCCCGAATAACTTCTGCTTTTTCAATGTATCTTTCCTGTCTGCCCTTTTATCAGTTTTGGTACTTCTGCTGTTGCAAGTCTTGGACTGGGAATAAATAAGTTGCAACAGCTTAGTGACTCTTTCTTTTTCTTATGTTTCTTTTTGCAGATGGCGTAGTAGCTGAAATTGAGAAAAAAATTACAGAAGCTTTTGAGGTGTTTGACCGTGAAAGCAATAAAACTGTGGATGCCAGGTTTGTAAATATATTCACACAGAAATATTACAGGATCAAATATAGAGATAAATAACTCCGTAAACTGGTATCTGCCTTACTAGAAAATGTAATTGAAACAGTTCTTTTGGCCCTGTTTCGACAAGTGTGTCTATGGTGGTTTGACCTTGGCTGGACACCAGGTGCCCACCAAAGCCACTGCATCACTCCTCAGCAGGATTCAGGAGAAGAAATCTAACAAATGGCTCGTGGGTCAAGATAAGGGCAGGGAGGGATCATTCACCAATCACTGTCATGGGCAAACCAAACTCAACTTGTGGAAATGAGTTTAATTTGTTACCAATCAAATCAGAGTAGGAATAATGAGAAGTAAAACCAGACCTTAAAAACACCTTCCCATCCACCTCTTTCTTTCTTGGGCTTAACTTTATTCCCAAATCTCTACTGCCTCCCACAGTGGTGCAGGGAGATGGGGAATGGGGGTCAGTTCAGCACACATTGTCAGTGTTGCTGCCACTGCTTCCTCCTCAGCGGAAGGACCCCCTCACACTCTTCCCCTTCTTCAGCAGTGAGGTTCCTCCCACAGGAGGCAGTCCTCCATGAACTTCTCCAATGTGAATCCTTCCCATGAACTGAAGTTCTTCAGGAACTGCTCCAGCATGGGTCCCTTTCCATGGGATGCAGTCCTTCAGGAACAGGCTGCTTCAGTGTGGGTCCCCTTTGGGTCACAAGTCCTATCAGCAAACCTGCTCCAGTTTGGGCTACTCTTCTCCATAGGGCTACAGGTCCTACCTCTACAGGTCCTGGAATCTCCTTTTCCAGAAAATGTAATTGAACCAGTCCTTTTGGCCCTGATTAGATAAGTATGTCTTTGCTTGTTTTGTTCAGTGGTTGAAGACAGAAATTGGCTTGAGAGAGGGATGCTGGGACTGGTGGTGTAATGGGGCAAGAGGAAGCTGCAGCTAGACAAGAGGTCTAAGGCCACAATTATTGCTAACAAATAAATCCCTGCACTGATAGCTCATTTGGCACTACAGGGTCTGGATCCTGTATGAAATTGCTCGCTTTCAGGATATCACAGCACATCAAGGGGTGTCCCTGCCAGTGTGTGTCACAGTTACCTGCACTCAGTAGGTGTCTTCAGGGGCAATGCATCCTTTCTCTGGGGCAGTGTGGGAGATGGATATTGCTTTGGCAGGGAGGTGGTTTTAGGAGACTTGGAAGAAACTTGTCTATAATAATAATAATTATAACAACAACAATAATAATCTAAAAATTAACATAAAGACGATCATACTTGATTGCACTAGAAATCTGTTCAGCTTGGTACCCTCACTTGAGTTTCCAGTAGTTTCTTGGGGGAAGAATAAAAGGAATTGGACAAATGTGCAGTATTCCTTGTTAGTTTTGCACATCTGCTACGTTATGATTTAGGTGGCCCCTGGTTTATTTTTTTCTATGCTATGATAAATAGCTAACACTTGTTCTTTAGTAATTTTTTCATTAATGATTTCATACCTGCCTGTCACATTTGTCCTCTATCACAGTAATTTAAGGGTGAAGAGTCTAGATGTGTTTCATCTCTTGGGAGATGCTATTCCATAACTCTAGCTATTCTTTTTTTGTGCTTCTGTGTGTTCGACTTTCTCCTTTTTTAAATGGAATGACCTGAACTTGGGGAATTGGGTGCACAGATGGGAGTCCAGAGGGAGAACTGCATGCAGTGTTATAGAAAAATGTATGTCTGAGCAAGGAGGTAGAAGTTCAGTGGAAGATAAAAACATGGACTGTTAGTCTGATCAAGGCATAAATAGCTACAAGATACAGAGCTAAAGGATGTAAAATTTAAAAATTCCTCATTAATCTTAAATCTGCTATTTTTAAAGTTTGAATATTTGACAGTTCTGCTTTAATTTCATTTTAACATAAACATACATGTAACTATGGCTTTTGTTATACATAAGACATATATGTCTCACAGAGCTGGTTGTTATAAGATACTGTCATCAACATTTACTGGAGTAATTTTTTATATTTCCAATTACTTTTTTCAAAACAACATCACCAGAGCTTTTAATTAGAAATCAGTTACTGAGTATAAACACTACAAAGGTATGTGAGAACTGGTGAAATTGTTGTCTTTAAATATTCTTCATGAAGCCAAATTGGAAAACATCTGTAAATGCTCTGAACATCTTTTCTACATTATAGAACATAGGTAAGAGAGGTGCAAAATAATTATGTGATGGTTTTAGCAATGCATACTTTCTAGTGCCTCTAAATTTAAGAAATTCCAAGTACTTAATAGAAGAAATTTTTTTTCAGCTATACTGTCTAGGGAGAATTTCAGGCTATGTCTCCACACTCAGTGTAATTGCTGTTCCCTTGACCATAAGGCTCTTCAGGGACAAGTGACCACTTAAATCTCTTGGCCCATGCCCAGGGAAGTGCCGGATGCCTGGAGATGGGGCTGCCCTGGTGCCACCCAGGTGCCCTGCTCCCGGGTGGGCCCTGGCTGCCTGGCCCCCACTATGCAGAGCCCCCACCACTACCACTCCCTAGCCCTCACTGCATCCTGACACACTTGTTGCTTATTTATTTGCTTTTTACATCTGCAGTCTAAATAGCTGTAAAATTTCCTGCACCTCTCACTCTATTATATCATGGATATACAGCTTGATAAAATGTTACGACAGTGAAATGGTACAAATAGACTTTTAAAAAATTTATTCATTCAGACAGGAGACATCCAAAAGTCTATTTAACATGGTAAATGCACAATTTCACATTAATTTTTATCATAGTACAGTTACAGACAATGAACAATAATTTATTGTCTCATTATTCCTGGGTTCATGCTGGAGGGCTGTATCACAATAATGGGATTATTAATGGCCGATTATCTTGTATCAGAAGGTGGCAGCACAGCACAATTCTTAACCACAATTGTAGACATATGAATATTATTGCCTGAAAGATCAGATACCTGTGAAGAACATGGAAAATTACACTGGCTTGACAGGCCAACACTGGCATTGCATGACTGCTAATGCAAATACAAATTAGTAAGAAATTAAGCATGAGGAAAATAGTATTGTTTCATGCTGCTCACGACTTCATACTCTCAGTCAAGTACTTCTGTGATTTTGCAAATCTTGCCATGGAAAGTGTTATATGTAGGGTGAAAACCATGATCCAAAATTTTACTGCGTCCATGTCACAAAACTTGTATGATCATAACCTTGATTTTAAATGTTGGTTTTGTGTTCTAGAGAATACAGAGGGGAAACTGCAGCTGCTGAACTGAGAGGAAGTGGCTGGGAGCAAAATACAGGGCCCTGTCAGGGTCTTTTGAACTCTGTGTTATTACCAAATGGGACCTGATGTTTTTCACCATAGACATTTTGGACAATGTCCTCATGTTGACACACGTGTAGATTGCCAGATCCAGCAGCCAGAAATGCCAGAGTTTGCAGTCTCTTCTGGGGCCTGGCTGACCTCGGTCACATCACAGTTTTGCTGGGTGTGAGTGAGGTGAGGCAGGAGGATGATGGCAGCTTTATCATCTCTGCCAGTCTGTGAGAGTAGAAATAGTGTGGGACTGCAAGGAGGCAGGATTTGTGCTGTGTGTTCCTCTGGAGGATTCCGGAGGGAATACTTAAAAGTATCTTTTAGCTGAAAGAGGTGAGGGAATGCAGGAGGGAGAACAAATGTAGTATATCCATCCTAGAAATAGGATGCATGGACAAAGATTATGTCTAAATGACTGACCTCACTGATGCCAGTGGCCATGTGCATCCACGGGGGCAGGCTTTCACCCAGTCACTTGAGTAGATGGCCTCATTTCATAACAACTGGATGTGTGGGATTTGGTTTTGTTTTGTAACTAGTTTTATGCAGCCTTCTCTTCCCTTTTTCTTATTGTAGTGCTTCTCACATATTTTCAATCAGAATGGGAACTCCTCCAGACCTGTCTGAGGAGGTCAAAGACTTAAGATTTTGTAAGTGCTTGATGTGCCACATTCAGGGCTCTTCTGTTACAAAGGCCATTGCTCCTTGTGTCTACCAATTCTGTTAGGCAATCTGTTTTTTTCACCCAATGGGAAAAAATCACCATGGGTCAAGATGAAGAAGCCCCAGAGGTTTGGATCGTGAGAACCACCAGCACTATGAATAGATATTGAAATGTGCTTAAATTTCTGTGTTGTTGAATTGGATTATAAATCACAAGAAATATTGATGTTATTGTGTTAGTTATATATTATTCTGATGTAATTCTGTTACTCTGTTTTTAATCATACTGTAAGTCTCCATAAAGTGTTTTTGCAGCTTTTACAGGACATTTGTTTCTAGTATGTGACGTTTTTCATCTTAAACTGTTTTGAGACATTGCCAGTTTGGTCAGAATTTTTAGAGCCTCAGAGCAGCTGCACCAGGTTCAGCAGTAAATGCAAGATATATTTGCAACATAAACAGGGTGGTGATACGCCACTTTGTTCTTCTGCTTGACTGTTTCAGAGCACAGCAGGGACACAGAAGGGCTGCCTCCCTCTTGACTTTTTGTAATTGTTCTTTAATGCAGTTAGAATTTGTATCTTTATAACATTTAATGTACACATGCACTTTATTTGTTACCTTTCATCTCAATAGGTTTCTAAGTGGCTTGTTAACTATAGAAATGTAGACTTTACTGAAATTAAGCTTGCAATTAGACAACGGCAGTTGAAAAGTAACTTACACCCAGTATTCTCTAACACTGATTCAGAGTGTTTGAGGAAAGTCACAAGAATAACCGTACTCTTCCAGAGAGCTCCAGAGTATTTGATGTCTGTAAAAATACACATTGGTTACTGGAACATCATCTTAAAAGTCCACATGCATATGCTTGTGTGTGCTTGTGTGCTTGTATGTGCCCATTGCTATATGCAAACTGAACTGTTATCTGGATTCTCCACAGGCACTCTTGTGTTGTACACTTATTGACAAAGATGTTCCTTCTTTCTTCCAGAGATATTGGTTATGTTGTCAGGTCACTGGGTTGCTTCCCGAGTGAGGTAGAACTAAACGAACTGATTGCAAAGGTAAATGTTTAGATATTTTGTATTTTTTTCAATTCAAATTGCACAGGTTTGGCCCTTCTGCCTTGCTGAGTGGGAAAACGTAAGTTCTTTTTCCAGATGATGGAAGCATTGTGGAAGTGTTTCAAGCAGACAAGTAGTGTCTCAGGTTGCCCTTGAAGCAAACCTTTAGGCTGATGGGCTAACAATGTTGATGGGTTAAAATGAGGAGTCTTTGACTCTATTACCCTAGAGGGTCACTGTGACACTGTGCTAAGGTGGAGAAACATTTATAGAAAATAAAGGAAAAATTGGTTTTGACTGAGGAAAAAGAATGTCCTAAACCTCAGTCAGGTTAGGATGCCTAAACCCTGACCATCTCACTTTTCAGGACATGCAGTGGACACACACTGCATCATTAGCTAATAAATATTAGTCCTTGAGCAGATGTTAAATTCCAAAAATACACAGAGGGAAAGCCTGCCATTTTTTTTTGACTGAGTTCTGCTACTGCTATCTTATAGCCAGGGCTTTCAACCTTCTGTCCTCCATGAAGTCTCTCCCAGTCTTTAGATTTCTCAGTTACAGGTAAATAATCTTGATTACTTAAGCCCATAAGTCAGACTTCAGGACATAAAGTCTCACAAAACCTACCACTGATATGTAGTGGTAAGGAAATCGAATACATTCCTCCACAATGTTTTCCTACACTAATTTTTGTCTCCTTGTAATAGAAAGGATGATATGCTAATGCCTTGGCAGGGTCTGGTTAATAGATGGGATGAAGAAGTGGAAAAAACTCTTCACAGTCTTTTTGTAAATGGGAGTGCTGCCTTAAGGAGTGGATGATGCTGGAGGTGAGAAGTGGGATAAGCTTCCTTTTCACGTGTAGGTGGTATACAGAGAATTGGTCTCTCTTACTGTTTTCTTCCTACCCTAACAAAAATTTGGATGGTTGCAATAGTAGTCTCTTCTTGGTAGGCTATCTGGTTTCTTGTAGATCAGCATTTAGTGTGAGAAATCTTGTGCTAAGTCTTGTGAAAATGATGCAGCTGCTTCAGATGAGGAAGTGCAAAGAACCACTAGAGGAGAACGCTCTTTTTAACATGATACTGCAATCTGTCTGCTCTGGTTCTGTACTTTTCAGTACCAGATTGTCCCAGCTCCCACTGACAAACAAGACAAAATAGAAAGAGAAATTATGGTGCTTAATATAGATGATATATTAGTGTCCCAGAGTAACTTTTCTTTAAAACAAATGAACGGTGCAAGATACACAGAATCGTGAAAAGGAAGGGGATGCTTTGACAATCCCCTTCAATTTCAGGGGAATCAGGAGAATTTGAGGCCTCCTTCTGCCTCCCAAAGATGTTGGACTTCCACCCCCCCCCCCCCCAGTTTTGAACATTACTGAAAATTTGAGATAAGTAATACATAAAAAAGTACAATACAATGCAGCCATCAGGCAGAAGGTTCTTGAGATATAAGTGTAACATGTATGCAAATGTTGATTTTAAGGATATTAAAGTACAAATACTGCAAGGAGAAAGAATACATTCAGGAGTAATGGTTAACCTTAAAGAGCACTGAACTGGAAATTAAATAACAAAGAATGGTTCCTGTAAGTGAAATCTTGGCATAGGTTTAGTATCAGAAGAACATTGTCTTCCTTTAGAATCCTTCATATACTATGATAATCACAAATATATCTTCATTTATGTAAGATACCATTATAATTGACTGTGGTAATAACATTTCATCTTAATCTAAAGTAAAATTGTGTCTGTTAGCTGATTCAGAACTAAGCTATTTCCCCAGTATTGTTGCCCATTGTAAACTGTGATTCATTTCTGTTTTTCTCTACTTGCATATCTCAGTCATCTGATCTTCTTATTAGCCTTATTGTAGTTAAACTAATGTATGCTGCCATCAAATTATTCATATCTGTATAATCAACATTCATCTAATTATGTTATATCTATAAATTATCATGTACTGTTTCCTATATTGTCTTATACTCAATGTTGTATTTAATATCATATCTTTAGGCCTACTTATAAATTTAAGATTAAATGATAAGCTTAGAGGTGGTGAAAGCTAATCTAAGGGTTACTACAATGCCTGAAGTTTGGTAAACTGCTCTGGCTTGGATGACTCCGGAAGATGGTTTTGTTTCTTTGTGAGTCAAGTGCCTCAGTGTTATGTGGACAGAAATAGTATGGGTGTGAGAGCAGAGATACAAAACATAGTGGGTGCTACCATACAATTGTTGTGGGACCTATGTATGTACCCAAAGGAAAGAAATAGAGCAAAACTCACAGAGTTTGACAAGCAAGTACGGTTATTGTGAAAAGAGGAGGAATTACAGAAAAAGGAAAACATCAGTGAGAAATGAGGTGTAGAACAGGAATGAGCATGAGGAAGAGTACGAGGATATATGTACCTGCAAATCCCAATACTTATTGATTTAGGCAAAGTTCATATATTCAGTTGATCCACATATTGATCCAGTGTTAAGAAAGAACCACCACAGCTCTGACCCAGCTGCTCAGAGGAAGATTTCTTACTAAGTTTTTCCTGGCTCTGTTAGAAGATTTCAAATCAGTGCCTATCTGAATTTTCCTTCAATCTGAACTGTGTCTTGGAGAGCCTAGCAAGGTGTCACTGCTGCTGTGTGAGACCTCAAGGCATGCATCCAGTTTCAGCACAGACAGGAACAGGCTAGCTCCATTAACAGGGCTCCTTTGGGGCGAAAAATTTGAAATTTTCAGGGAAGGGATGCCCCCCGATGACAGGGAGCAGTTTGTAGCATGTTGTTTATCTCCTGTGGAAGTACAGGAATACAGTAAGAACGCTGCTGCATGTCGCTGATGATTTGGGACTAATCTGTTCATTTGCTTGGGAGGCAGAGAGAAGATTTTCTTTGTGCAGCATTTTTTGACTGCCCTGACTAAGTCTACCTGCCTGCTTTTCTTGTCCTGATGACTCTGTTTGGCTATGAAATAGCGTGGAGGCAACAAATTCCATTCATGAGGTGTACTAGGCTGGGGCTATGTCCAAGCTAGCCCATTAAAGATGCCCAGAAACATCCTTGGGTGCTGAAGCCAGCTGGCACAGAGGATCTCATGTCTACTCTGGTAAATGTTTTATGCAGAGTGGCTGCACGAAGTATCCTTCTGGGGAAAACTCCTTTAGGTCCTAGCCAGGATCTGTTGAGTGGCACAGTCCAAAATTATGCCAGGGAATGTGGGCATGCTTTGCTGTGATGAGTGGTCACATCACACTGCTTTGGAATGTTCCAGATCCTGATAAACTTTACTAGTATGACTTCAGTCTGGATGTTTAAATCTCTGATGAGTTATTGTGGGAGATAACATCAGTTACTCCGTGTTGCGTTCCTTTGCAAGAATGATTTCGAAGCACAAGAGGGCAATCTTGAGTTGTTGGAAGTTTCTGTAATAGTGAGACTGTTTTCCCTGGGATATTATTTCTTCCTTGAATTTCCTTCTATTTGATCATAAGCATTTCACTCAGATTTTAGGGTGCTGTTTGATATTAAAGACCTGATATGAATATTCAAAGTCTAACTGTAATTTTAATACAGGGACCACCTCAATTTTCTGTTTTTCATGTTTGTTTGCTAATGAGTCATATACCCTGCCATACTTAGTTTATTTTTTTTTAGGTAGGAGAAGAAGAAGAAGAATCAACTGGATTCATTCATCTCGAGAAATTTCTTCCAATAATGACAAAAGTACTACTCGACAGAAGGTAGTGGAAAGTGAATTTTATGTCTGTAGTTTATTTGAGATTGAGAGTGTTGATTCTGAATAAATAAACCTACAGAAATTTTACACAACTGGAAGTACAGATTTTATTTGTCATTTAAACTCAGTTTACATTAGCTAGATAGATTTTGTTTTAAAATTACTTTGTTTACATAAAATTACGTTTTACTGAAGATATAAATAATATGACCTTATAATCACAAATTAGGATAATATGTACCTTTTGTATTTTTAATGGAAATCAGAATTAACTTGCTATTCAACATGGTTTGTATACCTCTAAAATGTCTTGTATGCAAATTAAAGTCATAACTATTACTTTCTCTGAACATGGGGGTTACAGTTACTAAGAACCACTGACTTTTACAGTGTATTTTAAATAAGTTGTGTAAACCAACTTCATATCTCAAAGTGACTTCCAGGTACAGTTGAATGTATTCAACTAGCACTCTAAAAGACTGCTGATCTAAAAGTCTTGAACAAAAACATTGTTCATTTTACAAAGGTGCATGGAAGTCTTTGCATGTGCACAGGAACTTGTGTTATTTTGACATTTACACTAAAGCAAGATTACTGGCAGGGAGTTTATCTTTCCTTTTAAAGTTGGTCGCCAAGGCTTTTGAGAAACTCAGTCTTGTCCAATACCGACAAGTCATTTTGCACACAGAGGGCCTTTGGTAGGAGGGTGTTCTAGACATGAAATAGCTGTACCTCCACACTGATATTCACCCTTTTACACAATGATGCCTTGCTGCTCTGGGCTCTCTTTTCCTCCTCCACAATCCCTCCACAAACATACATACTCACAAAAACCCCCCCATGCTTTCCCCAGGCTGGTTCAGGCTTGTCAAGACTCACTTTATCTTTTTGGGCCACTCTGTCCATAGTTCACTTATCCAAGGGCACATGAGATTGAATCATAAAAAACAAGACTTCTTAGAACATTTGATTTTTAGATAGTAAGAGACTGAGGCGGGTCTGGGCAAAGCAGTCAAGCAGAATCTCCCTGAATTCAGCTCCTTCTGTTTAGTATTCTGGGGGTTGGTGAGAGTCTGCTGGGATATGGAAGCTCTCCATTGCTGCACTGAGCTTCTTTTCAGTCTCTGAGATCAAGCATGCGTGTGCATGCACTTTTGTGCCCAGTTCTCCTATTTCTCTAAAATTGTTAGTGACAGACCTCTTCTTTTAAAGCTACCAGCCACCTTTGCTCATCATCAGCTCATTAGACTGTCAAAGTCCCACCTGGGTTCTGTTGCCTAGCTACCAGCATACCTGGACATAACTTTGTTTTCTTGGTTTGGCCATCTTCTGTTCAGTGCATTGCCTATGTGGAGTGATTCAGCTGTTACTGATTTCTGCTAACCCTCTCAGCCAGCCCAGGCTTGCAGAAACCATTCATCTGGCTCCTCAGCACAAGGGAAGCTAAACACTAGTACAGCAAAAGATAAAAGAGTTAAATATATGGAGAGCTCGAAACAGTCAGGCTGGACTTATATGTTTGATAGAAAAACTTACTGGATTGTCATAGAAAGTAAGTTTTCTTTTGCCTTTAGTACTTGCTATTTTTTTCTTTCAGAACACTGGCAAACAGTAACTTACTTTTCTGATTCAATGGTTTCAGCTACTGGCCTATTCCAGAAGATGTTCTTCTGCATGCATTTGAGGTCTGTAAACTAAATATTCAAGTACCTAATTGCTGGGAAGACATTGCTGCTTCTTAATGCAATATGGTTAAAACAACAAGTTTTATTCTTTTTCTTTAAAGGCTTTGGATGAGAATAAATGTGGATATATTACTAAAGAGGACCTGGTCAAATACTTGACTGAAGAAGGTAATATGAATTCTGTTATACCAGTATTTAAGTAAAAATCATTGCATTTGTATATGGCACCTTGAAGTCTTTATTCTGTGTGCCAAAACCTGTGTGAGTAGATACACTGTCTTCAAACAATACTATTGCTGTGATAAGTGGCTGCAGACTAGAACATTTCAATGATGAATAATGCATAGAAAAACATTTCTCTGCCTGCTTGCAGACATTATAAGATTATCATTATTATTAATAATAATAATAATTCTTCAATCATGCTCAGATATTTTATGATTTTGTGCACATCTCTGCTTCCTAAGGATGTGACTATTTTTCTGTTCTGTGAAATTGTAGCTTAAATTTCCAGATGTTTCATGTAGTTTCAGTGCTCATTCATTCCTACATTATCTTGATCTTAATTCTAGAGCTACACACAAACCAAGATATTCAAAGGCAAGACTTAAGTTATACATCCTGTAATCCTCAATATCCCTGGAAGAGCCTGCTCTTCTCATGTGGCTGACTCATGCCTGACTGCCTCAAGTACAAACTGGCATGCAGGCTTTGTGCAAGATGCCTCCTCAGATGGTAACATAGTTCTCAGAGGGCTGAAGTAGGCCATCAGCAGCTTTGAAGCTCCTAAAAGAAAAAACCCATAAATCTTTCATGAAGTAAATACAAGTGCAAGGGTGGCCAAATGAGAGATAATAATAATAATGTACACATTTAAAAAATTCCTTCTGACAAAAATGGTTGTTTCAAAATCCCTGTGGCAGAGATGAATAGACTGTTTTGGAGTCTGTGAGCCAGAAGATCAGAAGATGCAGATCCTCTGCCTTCTCTCCCTTAGACCAGGGCACTTGGTGTGCAGGACTTATATTGGCAAAAGTGAAAGAATCTGATCCTTAGTTCTCTTCCTTTTTTTTCCCCTGTGTGAGAACCAAAATGAGATCCTTTCGAGGGAAAAGCAGTATAATTTGCCAGTCCTGGGAAGAACACTTACCAAAACAAAGTTTTATTCTCTGCTGTCTTTCAGGTGAGCCCTTTACTCAGGAAGAAATGGAGGACATGCTCTCCACTGCTCTGGATCCAGAAACAAATACTCTTTGCTACAGAGACTACCTTCCAAAGCTGGTAGTAGATGAAACTAAGATCTTGCCCGTTAATGCTCGAGACGCCTCTTGGTAACAACACTGTAGTTTGGCAGATAGTTGAAATATGTTTTTTAAAGTATAACAAATCTTGGCTTGTGACTTGCTGCCTATAAATAAAATAAAATCAAATCTGTGTAGTTATATTTCCTGTATATATATATCTAAAATATAAATATATTCACACCTGGAAAAAGAGCTTGTGACAAAAATACTGTGTAAGGTCTGGAAAAGAAATCATGGAATTTGGTTGGAAAATAACAGGAAAAATAATGTTAATGGACTGAAGAAATTCCTTTACAATTGCTTTTTAAAAATTAGTGGAAAAGGGAACCTCTGAAAGCAAGTAACAGGTAGGTGAGTATCTTACTAGTATTAGTCATCTCAAGATAAAGCTTTTATATTTAAATGTAGTCCTTGTTTGTGTTTAACTAGTAATGCACCAGGTAGGGTACACCTTTTAAAATAATATAATAGATCAAATAAGCTTTCTGTAATTTTTAGTGTTTTTCAGATATTTATGTTTTATTTACCATAGGCAATTGAACTGAACCAGTTAGTTTCATTTTATATTATTCACCTACTGACATATACTTCCATATTTTTTCCTTCCACTTTAAACATGCAGGTAACACTCCAGCCATTGCCACAGTCAACTTTATAGACAAAGTAACTCTTGAGAACATTTCTGTTACTATAAGCAATAAACAGTTCCCCTTTCAAATCCAGATTGAAAGTCAGTAATTTCAACTCTTCAAAACTTAGGATCACAGGATGAGAATTTGATTTCTATAAACTGATGAAGCACAATTTTTTGAAAGGTGTTACTGTAGAATAGGTGTCTCAGCTTTCTGTGCTATCAGACTGCAACAGACCTCACAGCTCTTACCATTTCTAGTTTAATAATTTTCTTTACTATTACTGTATTGCTGCTACTTAACTTGATTTCAAGTTCTTTCCTTTTGAGTTTTTGCATTGTACATCACCTTCTAACAAGTGATCATTAGTTGCCCTCAATTTATGAGGTTTCAGTTTGTCAAAGATTCTGTGGTCTGGTCCTCTTTGACAATTCTTTCACCCTCAGTTTGGAAACTCTCTAGAAAATGGAATTTGCATGCTTATGCCTGAAGGGGAGATTGCAAGATTTGGTCATCTTGCGCTTTGTACTCCACACCTTCCACCCCATTTGTTTTTCTAACCTCTCTATCACATTTACTCTCCTCCTGTACTGTGTCCTACCACTCCTCTGTCTTAACTGGATATCCCAGCTCTGTGTCATCCAGCTAATGAAATCCAGGGAAGACTGACACACAGAGGCACTGAGTGCCTTACCCCCTGTCATGCCCTTCTAGTGGCAGAGCTAAGAACAGAGCACAAGAGCTCCTTCTCATGTCAGGTGTTTTGCTCTACTCATTTGTTCCCTTGAGGGAAGCTCAGATGAGCTATTTTCATGCACAGCTGCAAGGGAGCTGCAGTGCTTCACAAAGAAGATATTAGCATGATCTAAATGTGGTGATGGGAGCAGTCTGAAAGAGACCATTTTTAAATTCACTTTTTACTTCTCTAACCCAAGTTGTCATTCACTGATATTTTCTTAAACAGCAGGACAACGAAGACAGACAACATTTGCCTAGTTCTAAGGTGTGTTTCCATCCGGGAAACACTGTCGCACTGGTCCTAAGACTGCAATGCACACTGATGAACACATTTTACTGTATTTTGCTTCATTGTCAGTAAGAACGGAAAACAAAGACAATCATTAGTGTTGTAGTGGGTGAAGATACAAGTTTCTGACGATTAAAGCAAGAGCAACAAGGACCCATTAAAAAATATTTTGTATTAGCCTTGTTCAGCCTCTTTTTGGAAGCTGAAATTATTTCCGCTAGATGAATCCTTCTTCCATTTGATAAAGTGTGTTATACTGGATTTCTGACACAGCTGGCTTGAGTACAAGTTTCATTCATATTCTACAGGCTTGAAGTCTTCTTCAGCCTCATCTGTGATGTCAGCAGAAAGATGCTTATTTCAGGATATCATTTCGTAGCTCGCAGCGCTCCACAGAGAGCACTAATTGTTTCTAGTGGTGCTGCCCCAGAGACCACCTCAGCTCATGCTGTGTCAAATCAGGATGCACATATAAAACTGAGTTACGATTCATAGTGCAGACAGGTTCTTAACCTACATACTTTTATGATATATATAATTCTTTATCCTACTGTCCTCAAATGCAAGGGAAGAGGGTATTCTGGCAAATGATTGTGTCTGAATTTATCACACAACAGGTCCTCCAGCCTTGTTTTGTTATACCTGCCCCCGAGAAAGATAGGTGCGAAAAGAACAGACAAAAGCAAGTTGCAATCTTCCCTTCAGGCATAAGCATGCAAATTCCATTTTCTAGAGAGTTTCCAAACTGGGAGTGAAAGAATTGTCAAGAACCAATCTCAGATTCTAGGATCCTAAAAGCTAAGTGATCCCCACCACCTAGGATCACATAGCAGTGACCTGACTGGCTTGTGAAGGGGCTTCCCCGTGGGGTCACCCCAGAGGCAGCTAAGCAGTGGCCACATGTGATTGCCCCCTTGTCCATGTCTTTCATGACTTGCCAGCCCATGCTGCACCTACCCACTTCCCTGTGATGGTGGTGGGCTGCATAAGGGGACTCTTCAAAGTTCCCCAGGATAGGTTCTTGAGTGCCCTGCATCTCTGTGCTCCCTGGGGATCAGCAGAGACTCATACCCTAGGGAAAGGTAGAGGAAATTTAGGGTACCATTTTGCTGTCACTAAAATCCCTATTTGTTTCTGTATTTGGAGGGAAAAGATGTTGCTTTGTCCTGTTCTTTGAGGTGGACAAATTGAACTGCTGAGTGATCTTGAGTTGGTTCTTGATACGTGCCTCTCCTTCATGGCTGTTTTGCCTCTTCCCTCAAGATCAGGAACCAAGGTAAGGGATTGAATCGAAAGGAGAGGTCTCTAGGGAGGAACCAGCCTAGCACCTGGACTAAATCCACACAGAGAAGTAGAGCCAAGGCTTTGAAGAAACTGGGGAAGTCAGAGGGTTTTTAACCTAGTTGAAAGAGGGAGAGGGAAGGGAACTCATTATCCAGACACAAAAAAGAAAACAAAATTAAAAGCAAAAGAAGAAATCAAAGAAGCAAACACTGGAAACCATCTACAAGTACAACTGAATCAGCAGTCTGTTTACATACTGCTGTGAGTTGTAGGCTGGACAAGACTTTACTTGTTTAAAACTCTAAGTAGGTTCAGCTGTGTCAGGGCTGGTATTTAGTGGATAGTGGAGACCTTCTCCGTCTTACTGATACTGTGGAGAAATTCTTTCAGCTGCCGAACTTGTGTTTGGGAGTCCCACTGCTCATACTCAAAGTAATACATTGCTTTTTATGTTTCCTTCATTAGCTTTGAAGTCGCTTCTCCAAAATACTTTTCTGTCTGCTAGTGACAGTCCCATATATATGCACACTAGAAGACCAGTATTTTCCCACTGCATTGCGTATTTACAGTTCTTTTAGACTCTCTTCCGACTGTGGGCAGAAACAGAAGTTGCAGGATTTCCTCCACCAAAACCCTAAAGTGTCAGCATCAGACCTGGGACTCCAGTAGAAGAACTAGGCTGTTCATCTATGCACCTCCACCCATGTTATCACAGAGGTAAGAGCCTGCAAAATGTTCAGGCTCTTACATCTGTTCAGAGAATTAGGATTTTACTATATGTTCTCCTTCTTTTGCTTCAGTCTCTCTTTTCTCTTGGTTCTCTTGTATGTTGTTTCATGAATCTAGTTATATGATAACCTGTGAGGATTGAAAATGCAAGGCAATTTTGCTCTGCCCCACACTGTTGATGTCCTGCTGCTTGCTCTGACAGCTGCCCCTATCAGGAGAGTGTTTATCACCCAATCTAGACTTGTTGCCGCTGAAGTCAGCACTGACAAAACACTCATCACAGGTGAGGAGGACTGGCTGGGCATGCTGGAGCTCAGCCAAGGCTGTGATGGGCATGGGACAGTATGACTTTCTAAGTCCAGTAATATTCTGTTATCATTGTGTGAAAGGGGCAATGTAGTCTTGACAATAAGGCATGAAGTTGGCAGGCAGGTTTCATTCTAGACTTTGTAGTCTAGAATGTCTAAGTCACACAGTCTCTCCCTGGCTGAATTTTCCACTAAAAAGTCGGAGTAATTACAAGGAATAGGAAACAGGGAGTATCTGTCTTGCCTACCTGGACTTTTTGTATCACTTTTTGTATCACTAATTCTGATGTTTGCACAGTGTCTGGTACTATGATAATTCTGATCAAAATCAGTGCCTACAGACCTCCCTGACACATAATTATTTAATAAAGTTCTCAGCCTTCAAGTCTTTTGTTCCAGACTGTATGTTCAGGTCACAACTTCTAAACAGGACAGTCTACAGCAAGTATGTTTGTTTTTCATGGAATACCACTCTGTTTCATAGTGTCTCTTGCCATGGTAAGTTTGACTGTAAAACTAACTATTGAAACATCTGGTCTTATTATTAGAGATTTCTTTTTAGGCCTGCCAGTACTAGACAAGAGCACTATGGTGATATAAAAGCTAAATAAAGATGTAGGTTGAAACAAAGCAGATTCTCCCATTTAACCTATTTTGATTCCCTGGGGCTACTGTTAGGCTTAATGTAATTTTGAAAGCCAAGAAAGTGTTACTCATTATGCTCGAAAGATTGATCACAGTATTTACGTCCTGAGGCCCAAATCCTGAAGTCCTTATTCAGACAGAACTCCCATTGACTTCAAAGGGAGTTCTGTCTGCAGAAGAGCTTCAGAAATAGTGATGCACTGGCTCACAAGGCACTGTAAAAACCTTTTAGTCTCTTTAAAGAAGCCTCATCTGTGGAAGATCTAACAGAGGTATACAACCAGCATGAAAGTTGTGTCATGGAAATGACCAAAACTGTAAAACCATGGGCAAAGGTGGTTAATTATAACTTTTCTTATAGTAATTCAAGCAAAAGTCAGTGAAGAGTCAGCAGTCAGAACTCCTACATACTGTTCAGCGCATCCAGGGATGCTACTGCTGAAAACATAAAATTCTCTTCTTACTGTTATCCTGGAAATGCTGCAGCCTTAACACACAGATACTGCTTCTGTGACTTCACATACTATACCAATTCCTTTTATACTGGACTCTAACTATTTCTTTTTAAAGCCTTTTAGAAGAGGCTTCCCTGCTGCAAAGACCTGCCTAAGTGATAGCATAAAAGATGCTTCACGTGAAGGAAAGCTTTTGTATATTTACTGTCAACAGCAGTCTCTTTCCTGCCAAGACAACAGCATCCGCCAGTCCTAAGATTGACTTTGTGGTGTCCAGTCATGTGTTCCTGTAGACACCACCCCAGTGATTAAAATAACCAGACTCGATTTCTAAGATTTTCTAGAGGTACAATTTTGGAACTGATAATGCAAGAATTTGAAGCTATCTGAGGTCTTCTTGTATTTGCAAGTTATGCAAGTTTTATGCATTACAATAAATTTTGCAGTGATGAAGTCTAAGGATTTATTTTGGTCCAGATGGAAACCAGTAGCAAAGACTGAAATTTAGCTTCATTTTGATCTGTAGTAATGCAGCCAAGAAAAGCTCAGTAGTGCAACTTTAAGGACAGCTTCATTGTTGTGTTTGAATGTATTTGAATAGTGAAGTTGTACTCAATATTGCAGAGACAAAACTAAAAAAACCTACTGCGGCCAGTCTTCATATGGTCTGAAGTTGTTGCCTTGAGAAGTAATGCCATTCTTCAGAGCTCCCCCAAACACAGAGGTGCACTGAAATTCAACTCTAATGGAGAACTGAGAACTTGTCTCTAGTTCTCTGGGCATCATCAAAGTTGCAGAGGTGGTTTGTTACACTGAATATGATGTTCTGCTGTCTTTGAGATCAGTAGGGGAGAACCTTCTGAGGAATTTGTATAACTAGACGTGGGAAGGAGACTGCTCTAAATACAGGGCCCTTGAATCAAAGAAAGAAGGAAAGAAGAGTGCAAGAACGAAGAAAGAGAAAAGAAAGAAAGTAAAAAAGAAAAGAAAAAAAAAACCAACAAAAAAAGCAGCACCAAGAACTCTACCAGAGCCACAGTTTTTTGACTTTCAGATGTTATAAGACATGTCTGTTTGCTTAGAATAGCTATTATTCAGTTTACAGAGGTTGGGCTGAACCTGAGGTTCAGCTGTTTGAATGCACTTTGTTTTCATGGCTAGTCTCCTCTGGCACCTCTTCATCTGGAGGCACAATGTAGTCCTGCTTTCTTTCGCCTTTTCCTTACAGTAGCCCTCTGAGGCTCAAATCAGAAAGAGTGTGTGCTCTAAAAACCAAGAACATGTATCATGAAAAGCAAAGGGCAAGCCCAATAAACCCAGTTACATATTCTTTTAATAGCTTTTTAATTGCAGTGGTTTACAGTTTATATAAATAAGCTAAGTGTTTTCTCTGTTGCTCCTTTGCCAAGACAGGTTTCTTTTTGATGTCACAGCAAAGTACATAAAGCATCTGTAGAAATGCACTGGAAAAAGAGGTTAAAAAAATGCAGAGAGAATGTAAGCATTGTGTTACCCCATGTGAAGAAAGAGGTTCTTCTTTTTATTTCCTATTGGCAGTGTGCAGTTAGGTTTTTAGGTGGGTGTTCTCACAAATATCTTGTGGCTCCAGTGGGTAGAACTGAGTGGCCATGAAGAAAGGCAGCATGTGGAAATGTGTCCTTTGCATTTTCTCATATAAAGGACTGAAACTTCTTTTTCCATCTTTCAAACCACAAAGGGATGCAACGTCTTTTGGCAAAGTTGTACAGTATGAATTGTGCTTGTTGGTGACATCTCTGCTTTCCTCTTCAAAAATGTACCACCTCTCCAGTGTAAAATAGTGGATTACTTGGAGGAGGGGATCTTTTTCTGTAACTTACTCTTTAAACCAGCTAAATGAACACCAGAGACAGTAACAGACACTGCAGAGCTTAAAGAAAAAAAAAAAAAACAAAAAGGTAAGAGATAAATCTCTTCATATGGACTTTTCTAGTTGCCAAGTATGTGTTGTGTCTGGCAGAAATGATTTAGCAATACCCACCAAGAAGGATGAGTTCCAGTGGCAGAGAAGAATAATGATAACTCTTCTTTTGGATGCAATGGCAAAATTTTAACAAGGGAATCCCCCAAGCACCATAAACTCTCTCTATAGCATCCTTATTTCAGAATCTGGCCGTTTGATGTTGCCATTTAAATATTCTGAGAATGGTTTATACCCACAGACATTAGCCCCTAACTGTGGAAGAACACAGTCCTTGTGTAAGCCATGCTAACTGGCCTTGGATAGCCAGAAATTGTTGCTCCCATAGGAGGCAATGTGAGCTGGAAGTATACACCTATAAAATGAAAAGAAAGTCTGTTCTTCTGTTTTCTCAGGATAACACAGAAGTTGAACATCACTGCTCACTTCCTGCATGGTCTCACTGGGGAAGCAAAGGCTTTACAGTAGTACAGTCAAAAGGGAGCAGTCAAAACTGAACAATAAACTGAAGACATTTGGGACAAACATAGAATTAGAAAAAAATTACCTGTAAGTAGACATGTTGAACCTGTACACCTTTGACATGCAATGTTCACACCCAAGATAGCTAATGTCATTCATGCTATTGTTATATAAGAACTTACAAAAAGGTGAGCTCAGGAGACACATTGGAATTCAGAGGAAAAATACACAAATCGAGGTGGGAAGTAAGGTCCAGTTCATTGACCAGGGTTTGCCAAACTGAGTTTCTACAAAATGGAAAGAACCAAAACCTGCATTCAAAGGCTGAGACACACAGTGAAAAAGTGGCTGCCTAGGCTAATATGAGAACTTCAAGAGATCGATAACAATGGAAACCTCAGTAAAAGGAATGCATCTTCTAAGAAATTCAGGAGGGACAGGAAGAAATGATAGCTGGAGAACCCTTCAGAGGCAAAAATACATGTACTTCCTTCCCCAGAGATGCCTGTGGTACAAACAGGTTTTGTTTTTAAACATAGTATGTTCTTACTGGCAGCTATGAGAAAGTATTTGGTGCAAAGATTTTGTAATTTCTCTGTTAGATTTGCCACCTTTCTGCATTTATGAAGGCCTTGGTTTTAGAAGCAGTCGGACAAACTCAAACTCAGTTTTCATTTAAACAAAAAATAAGAAATAATCTTCCTTCCTCACTTCTCTCAGTTGCTCTAGAAATAATAACACCCACCTAAAACTAAGTAGCTCTGGAAGACTACAGCATGCCTTTCTAACACATGTTTAACGTGTTCTGTACCATCTCTTGTTGGAAGCCAAATTCTGATTAGTGCTGCTCAAATACGATTCTTATGTCTATACTCAGTGAGGTCCATGAGGAGCACTATAAGAAACTACAGATAAATAATGGTGGGGAAAAGACTAGCTCTCTGCATCAGCTAATGAATATAGCTCAGGGAGGAAGAGAAAAAATTGCATTCATCTCTGCTAAAATTTAACTAAGCTACTTACCTTTCGGTAAGAAAAATCCATAATGAGGACAATAAAAATGGCAACAGAGGAACATTCCTCCCCTTTCTCTATTGGAATTGCCTGCTGTTTGTCCAGCAGTCATGTGCACTGAGCCAAGACCAGAGAGTTCACTTTCCTTTTGTTATGCCCTGAACCAGTTATAAATTGTAAGGTAAAACTCTTGCGCTTAGCTTTCTGTTTGATGAAATCCTTAAGCCTTACAATATTTACTTAAGAACAACAGATAAGATTTTGTTTACAGGGCATTTTTCAGGTAGTAGGCAGATTAAATGAATTTGTTCAGAAGTGGCTGTCTTCAGTGCCTGCCAATAAATGAGTGTTCCTCTGAACAGCGACATTTACAGACCATCATTGTTCTCCACCTGGAGAGAAAGCCATTCTCCCTTTACAGTCCCATGTCAAAGAACTAACATTAATGACAAGCCAGGTTGTAGAAAGTCACAATCTTCTCACTTAGGATTGTAAAAATAAAATAAACTCTCCACATTTATTACTGCATTATTACACTGATGTTACCAATAACATGATTAATCTACTACAACACTCCATAAGGGGCCAGAGTGGTACAGTTTTTCATTTTCCCTGCCCCTCATACTGAGGGTATTTGCCTCATACATGGTAAATACATGGATGCACAGGGGTGCCTCTGGAGATGCCAGGGAGGGGTCTCAAAATTCCCATCTCCTGGATATTTGTCAGAGGAGCTCACAATTAATGTGATTATAGTTAGCAAATGTTTCCATCATGGACTCTATTTTCGTATATATCCAAAGTCCCTGTGTAGTGGGGTTGCTGTATGTTGTGAAGAAATTGGTCTCTTTGAAAAGTGTGTATAACTGAGTTACATGTGCTGCGTCTGATTTGTACAATTAAGTATTTTCTGGCCCAGTAATACCTGTATGGTTGAATGCAGATTTAGGCTGTTCTGTAGAGATCTGCATACAATATAATAGAGAAAGAGTACCTGTACAATTTCAGCCATAGGTTTAACCAACATCCATGTGCACAAGTGCAAATTACAGGAACCACATTACACTTGAGAGGCGGCGGGTGTTGGCCGAATGGTGTAAGTCGCTGCCTGTGGAGCCGGCTCCTCCTCTGAGGACGCTGGTTCGAATCCTGGAGGAACTCGCTGTCACCGTCCGAGCTGCTCGGCCGTGGCAAGATGAGCCTCAGGAGTAAAGGGAGTGGGGCCAGTTCTGCGCACCCTGTGCCTCACTTAAAAAATCCATTGCGCAGGCTTATCCCAAGATCTTCGTTTGCAAAGTCCAGCCAGCAACAACAACAGGAACCACAAGGTGTTTAGCTTGGCGCCTAATCTAATGGGTTGTTGTAAACTCTGTGCCTTGCTAGAGCAGTTTACTGGAGGCAAACCAGGGGAACATGGTTAACCTACCCAATTTCATAGTATTTTTTTAGATCTCTCTCTCTCTCATTGCTCTAAAAACTGCAACTCTTAGTATTTCCTTTGAATTCTCTTTGCCTATCTTGATTCTTGCAATGTGTCAGATACTTGCTGCTGGGGAACAAATAGTGCCAAACTGCTTTCTCATCTCCTCCTACCTGTCCTCACACCTATGCATCCAAAGAGCATAATTATGTCCTACACTAAAAGTTCAGGGCGCAAGCTGAGCCTTCATCAGTGCCTGGATGGGTCAAAAGTTCATATGCAAGAACATTCTTTGAGTTCCACCTTCCTGCTCCTGGAGAGAAAGCTTCATTCTGCAGGGTTACGGTGGCATCAACAGCATACTTTGAATACCTCCTACTTACAGAAATCTGCTATATTCACAGATTAGAAATGGTTTCCATTTTTGCAGAACAGTCCTTCAACTACCCATTGATTTGGGCTGCGTGTTCCACTTTCTTGCGTGGTCTGTACTTGCCAATCTGGTCCATGAGACAAAGGAAGTTACCTCCTTGTAAGCAGAGTTTGTTAAGACAGATTATTCATATTTATTCCCCTTACTGACACTTTCCAGACCCTGAAGAGTAGTTGAGCCTAGAAAGAAGAGAGGTGGTCTCAAACCTTTCTTGCAACAGACTGGATATCAAAGTGCTCCAGTAAACAAGTCTCATACTTGGCAGGTATCATGAATAAGAGAATGCAGACCCTGTTTAAATTGAAGGAACTTACCTGCTTAAAGAAGGTATGCAGAAGAATTTTAAGATTAATCTTATATTGTGTGAAAAAAAAAAGTCTTTGTGGTTGTAATGTGTGCAGGCTATCCTTATTTATCAAGACAAGAGCTACAAGGTTCTTGTGTTTTAATGATTGCTGTTATCAGTATTCCATGTGGCTAAAACTTGAAGAGCAATTATGAATATACAGCATGTTTGGTTTAGTTACAAAACTAACTTCATTTATGTAATCCACTAAAAACCACCTCCCTGGCCTGTTTGCTCAAAGAAATGTGAGTTGACCATTATTCAAGACTGGTTTACAGGACTATTACTGGTAATGCTTATGAAATATATAAAATAAATATCTATAGATAAGTATCTAATGATTTCTTGCTTCACTTCTTAAAGTTTTAGCATCTCCTTAGTAAGTTTGTAAGCAACTCTAATGCCCAATTAACCCCAGTTTTGTTTCACTAGTATGCTATAAACAAAAAGAGCAACAAAAAGGCAGATAGACAGCCTTTATACAGTTCAGCTTAGGAGGTGACATGGGTATTTTTCTTTCAACACAGAAAATGGTGAACACAAATTCACACAAAGAAACACACCCACTCCACCTTTGACAGACTCCTAAATGTTGTCAGGACCTTCCCCTGAAGAAGCATACAACATGTTAGCCTTCACTTTATTGCTATATGCATGGCAATTAGTAATCCTAAAGTCGCTGTGTAGCCCTCGCTGCCCACTGTTTTACAGACAAAATTGAATTATATGTTGCAATCTTTTTCTGCCTAGTTTCTCAGAGAATCCTGCAACAAAGATTTTTTAACTCATGTGCACCCCTCACTTATTAGTCAGCATCTGAGCAGCTTCCTAAAACACTTCCTTAAAAGGTTCCAATGTTCCTTTTGAAGTCTATGAAATTTTTTTCCAGTCAAGCATGTAAAAGAATCTGAACAACTGGACAAACCTGACATATACAGAAAAAAAAGGTAAGTCAGCCATTTATACCTGTTAGACAAAGATGTTTGTGTTCCAGGTAATTCTGAGAACCACCTTTGGGAGACATCAACTTTTATTAGTGAGATCAGGGTCACTGAAAGGATCTGTCTCCACATAGGTTCTCCAAATGCTGTGTGGCATCTAATAGGAGTGTTTCAACAACTTTAGACATTTTGACAATGCTCTAACTCTGGAGATTTCTCCATACTATTTAGCAACAAAAATATTTTCTCTGTGATAAATCCTCAGCTTGAAGCCCAAGTAAGATGAAGATTCTCTGAATGATACAACCTTACACACATTGCTCCCTAGAAGGTGATCCTTACATCACCTGTCATCACCACCCTGAGGCAGAATGCAGCTTTTCCAAGGAAAAAAAAAGTAAGAATCACAACACTTCTTTGTCTGTTTTAAGCAGGCCTAGAATGCTAGAGAAACACTCAGTTTTTCTTAAGATATTCCACTCAGTGGTACTGGTTCATTTACTTATTTGTATGTAGACAAACCTAGTGTATCCAACAAGTGTAAGTAACATGGGAGCAACAACACCAGCCTCCCACTGCCAACAAGAGCACAGATCAATACAACATCACCAGATCCTTTGGGATCCAAAAGGCCGCTGGTCCTTAGGCTGCCTCCCCAGACCCACTTTGTTCCTATTAGCAAACAACAAAGTCATAGCTGCTACAAATTCACAAGCACAGAGATTTGCCAGCACCAGGGCACAGATTCCAGCTCTTTTGGACCAAAGACCTGTCTCAGTTTGCAGTCTCATTAAAGAAGTAACTGTGAACATCCTGGTGCTCAAGGCTTCTCAGTAAACATTAAAATTACAAACAAGTGCCCACACCTAGCAATGTTCATCCCACAATATTGGCTCATACTTTTAGAGGGGACTAGCCTCAGCTGTCACTGCAGCCCATCCCATTTTTCTAATACCTGACTGTGCCCAAAAGTCCTTGGTCACAGAATGGCAATGTGACTCTCCTACAGCATCAGACACTTTGCAGGCTCTCACTCTCCCTGTACTAGAAGACCTCGACCATATCCATTACTCTAAATTGATGCAATGGATACCCTGGTGAGGCTGGCACTGGTTTAAACTCATAAGGCTAATTGCATGAGGAAATATATCTTTAATATGGACAAGACTAAACAATCAAATTAAAAGGGAGGTGACCATAAATACTCTGAGGCTCTATCTATGCATTAGGAGACATCCTGATGGGTCTGAAGAGAGGGAAACCTCTGAGAAAGAGGCAGTGAGGAGCAGTGCAGGAAAACTGAGAGTGCTGATCTCCTCCTTCACCAGCACAGTTGTTCCTAAAGTTTTCATCTTCCTACAATACAGTTATGGTTGTGTGCTGGTTTTGCCTGGGGTGGAGTTAATTTTCTTCACAGTAGCTGGTATGGGACTATATTTTTGATCTGTGATGAAAATATTGTTGATGATACAAGGGATGTTTTTAGTTACCGCTGAGTTGTGCTTACACAGAACCAAGGTCTTTTCTGCTTTTCACACCACACCACCAGCGAGTGGGCTGGAGATGCACAAGAATTTGGGAGGGGACACAGCCAGGACAGCTGATCCCAACTGACCCAAGGGATATCCCATACTATATGTGTTATGTTCAAGATAAAAGGTGGGGGACAATTGCTAGGGGGAATGCTGCTCGAGGGCTTTCTGGACATTGGTTGATTGGTGGTGAGCAATAGTTTTCATTTGCATCACTCCTCTTTTCTGGGTTTTCTCCATCTTTTGTTCCTTCAGTATTTTCCTTTTCATGAAAATTTTGCACTATTGCTTATTATTTTATTTTATTTCCATTATTAAACTGTTCTTATCTCAACTCATGAGTTTTCTCACTTCTACCTTTCCAATTGTCTTCCCCATCCTGCTGGGGATGGAGTGAGTAAGTGGCTGTGCGGTGCTTGGTTCTCAGTCAGGGTTAGACTTCAACAGGTTGTTAGGTTAAGCTGGCTCTTTCAAACGGATGCATCTTTATGTCTGAACTCTGCTGCCAGCCTAAAACTGGCACTCTCCAATTCAACTTGCACCTGCTTACATGGGTACAAGCTAAATGAGTGTAACCAGTAAAAGGGGCTTTAAATTCATACAAATAGCCACGCAGGTCACACTGATTTCATTAAGGCAATTTGAACTTCTGTTTAAAACTGGTGAAGCTTTCACAAGCAGACAAGTCTTCCCTACAGAACAGAAGATCTAGTTCTGCTGAACCTGGTAACACAAGGTAATTCATTCCACATTGCCAAAGCTTTCCAGCAGTAGGAAGAAATGCCCATCAGTTTCTGGCAGTCCACTTCTAAAGGTGTGTTTTTCTTGATAGCTGCCAAGGTGTGGGATTGTTTCCCCTCTGTCATGGTGTTCAACAGAATAGTTATGGATCAGAAAAGAGCCACATCATTAGGGTAGCAGGTGGGGACACACTGCTGAGCACGCTGCCCCTTGCTTATGTTGCTTCCAGGGACAGAGCACAGCTTGAAGGGACAGACAGAGACTTTCCTAAAGCTGTGAGTATGCCTGCCTTGAAACTGAGCAGCAGTACTGCCTGGGCACACAGACAGGCTGCTGTCGTGAGCTCCCCACCCTGACATCTGTGCTCAGAGACCAGACTGCTCAATTGTTTAATCCTGAAAGAAGTTCCTGTGCACAGGAAACCATGTTCACCTGGAGTACTGGCTTCACAGTGTCCTTCAGAGATGTGCCTTGTTCATCCCCTGCTCTCCAGAGCTGTGCTGCCAAGTCTGAACATCCATGGATGGGAAGACACAGAAACAAGTCATTTGGGTCTAGTCATGAATCCTCCTGGACTTCGCCACTTGGTTATTCATGCAGGCAGAGCAGGAGAGCATGAATATGCTGGAATAAAACTCCCTGCAGTAGACAGGGAAAGGCAAAGAGAGCAGCTCTCTACCTTTCTTAGCCCCTGACCTGCATCCACAGGAGATGCAAGGTTTAGCCACGGCTCTGCCTCCCCAGCTGCCAGCAAGCTGATGAAGAAAGCGATACAGGGACCAAAATGTGTCTTTTGAGGCAATGTGAAACTAGATTCAGGTAACAATTTGGTTTGAGCGAAATGGCAGGCAGATAAGCTAGTCATCAACTCTCTGCAGTTGCTTCATAAAGAATACAATCAGCATGGAATGATGTACAGCAAAGAAAAAATGGAAAATGGGAATTTTTTTGAGATCTGCATGCTCTAAAGTTCATCTGTAATCCTCACTTGGTGATAAAAGAAATGTATGAAATGTTTGAAAAGGAGTTGAAAAAGGGTTTCAGATGAAGCAGATGCTAACAGACCTGGAGTGCCTACTGTTAAAAAATTCTCAGAAACATACTGTGGTGAGACCTCTGATGTAGCTTATCATGAATGTAATTCTCTGTTGCTTCAGCACTGAGTTGAATTAGCTCACATCAGGTGAGCTGATGGGCAGAAAAGAAATGCCTGCTGCCTTCTGTATCCTGTTTTGTTCAAGGTGTTTACACATTCAAGACTATGGTAAACTAGCACCCATGATGCCAGCTCTGTTGTCGATCTGCACTGCCATAAACTACTTCTGCAACACAAAAAGATGCAGCATAAAGACGTGGTAATAGAAATGCTTCACTGTTTGTTTCTCAGGGCTGCCTGTTCACTTTGCCAGGTTGTCTCTGCTTTCCTCCTTCCACACCATCTGCACTGCTCACCTGTGTCCCGGGCTCCTAGGGTGAAGCAGGCACACACGCTGCCTTTGTGCTTGCTACCTTCCAGCAGCCACTTTGCCTGTTCTCTAACTTTGGCACATGCTGGCCTATATTCCTCCTGTTAATGCTGTTATTTGCTAATAACACTAATACCCTCTTCTCCCCTCTTCTATCCAAAGATGGTTACTGAGAATAATTCCTCTTAAAGACACGTTTTCCCTTGGCCCCTGAGGTAGTTAGGAGGTTCTTTGAAGAATATTTAAAAGAAATCCTTTGCCATCTACTATCTCCAGCCTTGTCTTTGTGCTCAGGGAAAAGTGCTTGCAGTGTTCCAAAGCCAGGTCCTCACAGTTTGAGAGGCTCATAGAGGCAAGTAAGGTTTCTGGACAAGAGGCATCCCATATCTTTGCCCATTAGAGCCTGTGACTGGCTATTGTTACTTCAATAACTTCTTGCTCTGTTGCAGTTCTGTGGAATATCTGCACTGCTAGGGCTTGGTTCTTTGAGATTCACAGGTGCTCCCTCTTTTTTCCTTTTTCCAGTCTTGTCTTTATTTCTGGAGTTGCAATGAGTGCTTATTGTGCCTCAGAAGATGGGATTTTGTCGAATTTCAGTATTTAAATTTATGAATTGAACCAAAATTGGCTGCAGACTTGCCATTGCATTGCATCCTGCTGCATAAAATGACTGCAAACTTCTCCATGCAACTCTGCTCTGTGAGTATATGTATGTGTATGACACTGTATCCTTTATTACTTATGAAAAATATATCAATATTCTATTAATAAGTAGACATTGATTTTTACTGAGAACATGAAGATTTATGGAAGTAGGCAGTGCTGCATAGCAGAAACTATCACAGCAATTTGTAAAAAATCTATGAAATATTTTACATTTGAGATACAGAAAAAAATTCCATTAAAAATGCATCCATATAGACAGATCCCTTTGTGGAAAACAGATTGCTTCTGGTTTTGGCCAAGGGCGAGCTTTAAAGGCAACTGGTTTACAACTGAATGAGACTCTTTGTCCAAATCTGAACACAAATGGCTTCCTTTTAGATTCTGGAGATTTTCAAGGAGGTTCTCAGTGAATCAAGGAGAGTACAGGCTAAACACGAGGATAAACAATGGCCCCGAGGCAAAAGGACTAAACTAAGCAAACAGGGAGACATATACCTCTCAGGCACACAGTAAAACTCTGCTGTTGTTTCGAGGTGGAAAAATTATATTTAAAGCAAACTGATTGAGGTCTGCTGATAACAACAAGAATTAGAAGCGGTAGTAACTACCACCCAGAACTAGGGATTGTAGCAGTGACTGAGAAGTACATGGTTTCCAATGTCAGTCTACTTTTATGCTGACGCACAAGGGATATCTTGGGACTGATTTAGAAATTGTGCTACAACAAACACCTCAGTAGCCAGCACATACAGAAGAAATGCCCAGCTTTAATTCTCCAGGACACCATGCTTAACAATTGTCAAGAGCAAGTAGAAGAACACAATCCAGAAGCATATTATATGCCAGACACTGTGAAAGGAACATCACCTACAACACCAGAAGCACAAATGCAGTTCATACAGCTGATTTCCTCCTGCATTGCATGTAATTATAAACCCTGCAGAATACTCGAGCTGTGGCTGTGTGTGTTTCTGCTCATGTGTGGGCTATACACAAGGATGAGTTAGTGTGCTTGATGTGCTGGAGCTTTTTGCTGAAAAAGTCCTTCGGGCAAGGGGGAGAGAAAAAGAACTGGAATGGTTTTAGAGAAGTATATCAAACTCGGAAACTTCTGGTGATTTTATTTGTAACTCTTAATAATTAGCTGTTTCTATCTTTACAATTAATTCTTTGTCAGTATTATTACAAATGCCTTCAATTTCCTCACTGTCCCCCAGTGGACTCCAGCTCATTAATATGCAGCTCTAAGCAAGTATCGAAGCTGTCATGCATTTCAAATCTCCCCAAGGAAGCTTTTTAAAATTGTAAGTAAGACCTGATACTGAGACTTATTAGCACCAAACCTGGAAACAAAGCTTGTGCAGGCAGTGATGACTCTTCAAGTTACAGTTGCTGTCACCTTTTTTATACTGAAATTTATTATGAATGTGAATACCTCAAAGGATTTCTTTGATGCAGCCAACATTTCCAGCTCTCAAAAACTGCTGTGTGTGGATAGAACTGGGCTTGTGCCAGCATCTCAGATTTGAGTGATGAAGTTGAACTTCTAGGTCAAATTTAATTGCACCCACACTGAGAAATACTCAGAAGAAATCCACTGAAGACAGCAGAGGGATAGTATACCACGTCAAAGGCACTACAGTGGGAGGTAGAAACTGGAAGTTTGTATACTTGCTAAAAGACAGGTCATAACACTCCATAGCTGTGTCATATCTAGATCAAGATCAAAGTCCAGCTGCAATGCTTTGAGAGCAGCTTTTGCTCAAACCTCTGATACTTAAGCCTGCATCCAAGGCTTTGGATCTTGTCCACTTACTTTTAAATGTCTGGACAGCCCCATTTTTTTCAGCTATGTCTTGAATTATGAAGAACAATCAGTCTATATCTGATTTGCTAGTATAAATTAGTTGCCAAAACTAAGGGGAAGGCAGACTCCTATGACTACTAGTTACAATAACAGAAGGAATGTGTAAACTTTAAATTGAGAGGTATCTGCAGAGCTGCCTGCCATTGGCATGTTGGTGATTCTGCTAACTAATCATCTTTCATTAGTGGCACCTGAAGCGTGAGGGTTTTTTAGAGGAAACCTAACCAGCTTTCACATAAGGGAGCCTAAAGAGAAGGAGACTGCCATACCTCAACACTTCTCTGAGACAGAGGTGTTAATCCAGATAAAAGGTTCTTAGCAGAGCTTCTTGCTGGAGTGGTATTGTAGTGTCCCATACTTTGTCCAGCAAAAAATAACAAGAACTGGAAAGGTTTTAGTAGCAAAATACCTGAAATTGGAAAATTTGAAATGTCTTTCAGCTTGCACAAATGTTCACAATTCATTAAAATCTTTCTTGAGTGACCCAAAATGTCAGTAAATAATGACACCTGTCAGGAGGGAGAGCTGATCCAACAGCAACAGAGCTAGTGCCCGATAAAGCTGCAAAACCACAAGTTTGTTGAGGTGCTCTTCCAGTGCACCCCCTTAATAGTTCTCCCACACCTGAGCCATGAGGAAAAGCAGATTTGCTGCTGAGGCTCTTCAGGCTCAAATGACAATTTTATCACTTCCTGAAGTCCTAATTTAGTGACTGGAGATGTTCTTCCTCACCAGTTCTGACTCTACCTCAAACCAAACTTAGCCATCAGTTAAGGGCCTAGAAAACCATCCTCCTCAAGGTCCTGCCATGGAGACAGGACCTGTTTCTTTCCTGCCGGGTTACCCCATCTGCTCCATCACCCCTTCAGTTACTCTGCTGGCGGGCACGCATCTCGAGGGGCCGGGCTGTTAACCCGTCTTGCTTGGGACGCCGCTGGAGCTCCCACCCAGCCGGACAGCAGGCAGAACCTCCTACCCAACAAGTCCTAGGTGGCGTTCCGCCTGGAAAGAAGCACGTTCTGACAGCCCTGGCAGAGCCCACTCCCCTCTGGCAGCCGTGCTCGGGGGAGCTGCGGCACGGGGGGCACTGCCCTGAACGGGGGGCATCGGTCTGCACCGGCACGGTTGGCACGGCCCTGGTGGAAGGGCATCTCTGTGCCCCGGCACGGCGAGCACTGTTCTGAAGGAGGGGCATCACCGCGTCCCGGCACGGCCGGCATTGCCCTGGAGGGGGGGCATCGCTGTGCCCCTGCAGGGCGGGCACTGCCCCGCAGGAGGGGTATGTCTGTGCCCCTGCAGGGCGGGCACTGCCCCGCAGGAGGGACGTCGCCGTACCGCGGCACGGCTCCCGATGCCGGCGGAGCGGCGGCCGCCCCCTCCCGTTCCCTGCCCTGCCTTCCCCGCTCGTCGCCGGCAGAGGGCGCCCGCCGCCCGCCAACGCCGCGCCCCGCCAGGGGCACCGNCACCGCACCGGCCCCGCCGGGGTCCGCCCGCTGCGCCGGCCCCCGGGTCTCTGGGCAGAGCGGAGGCCGGGGGTGCCGGCAGGCAGGGCTCGGGCTGGTCCCGCCCGGTCTGGAGGGGTCAGCCCGGCCCTGCCCGCAGCAGTGCCCGCGGGCACGGCGCTGCGCCCCGGGCGACGGTCCCAGGCAGCAGACGGGGTTAGGCAGGCATAGCAGGCAGCTTGGAAAATTGGAGGGCTGCCGAAAAACAAAGGAAATGTGCCTGCTCGCCACCAGAACCGCTGAGCCCAGAGAAGGAACAGTCCAGCGCCGCAGTGTGAGTGGCCCCCAGTGAGCGCCGGGGCTGTACAGCTCGGCACCGCTGTGGGTTCGCACGGCATTTCCCTGCCTTACCTTGGCATCCCTATCACGTCTGCCTACAGAATAAGCCACGGGATCTCCGCATGCGAATTTATGTGAAACCCATTCACATGCAACAGCAGCTGGGGCGCACCTCCTTTTGTTTGCCCGTTTATCCAGCTTTTTGGGGTCACCTATGTAAATGCTATGGATGCAGCCAGGCTATCTTGGGTGGCATCACTTGTGTCAGCTTTAGATTAAAGCTTTCCTAACTACATCAGGAATGGCTGTTCCACTCTAAGGGTGATAACATAGTGAAGTTAAAACACAGCAGAGCATCTTACACCTCTTTACTTATTGGCAGAGTATCAGTGAAGAAAGACAAGGACTGGGAGATTCCTTGCTCAGTGATGCTGGTTTTGTTTCCTCATGTCTGCTGTGGCTCAGGTACCCCAGGGATGCAAGAAGGATGCATTTATATGGAAGTAACAATAGGATGTTGGAAAGGTGGATGCAAGTCCCCTGTGTGTTCTGCCCTCTCATCTGCATCAACCTATCCATGTTATGACCCTATCAGGGGATCTGGCATTTAGCTGTTTATTGCCTCCATTTCTGAGAGAATTACCAACTTGTTTTGAGGAGGAAGATTTATTAGAGATGACTTTACTATCTACAGGATTTGAAATAAAAAAGGATATGTAACAAGATACACATGACCATCAAACAGAAACCATAATTAGAAGGGAAAGATGAACAGGGACACAAATCTGTAGAATCTCATTGTTAAAAGATCAATTTATTATGCCCCTGGCTGCAAGTTAAATTAATAACATTTAAAATTACAACACAGAAAAGAGATGCCAGTGACTGTCATAAATACAGCTTGCTTTTCTTTCCTAGTTATTTAGCGAGAATTGGGAACACTTGTGAAGTCCCGTTCATTAAAGCCTGAATAGAGGCAACTAACCAATAATTGTGGTAGAAGCAACAAGGTTCTCCCCCCGCACCCGCCCGCCTTTGCGAGAACGGGGGGAAATCACAGACGTCAATCAAGAAATACTGCAAAATAAAATGGACCCTCCCGCCAGCCGAGGCTCGGCACAGAGCAGCGGTGAGGTTCTGGCAGTCTGCTCGGAGCCGCCGGCCCTGCAGCTCCGCCGCTGACCGGGGAGCGTACGGGGCTCCGCAGCCCGGGTCTTCCCTTCCCTCCCTTGCAAAATTGTCAGGCTCAAATGAGCAGGAGGATATTGGCTGCAAGGGACGCGGAGGCTCCTCCCAGAGCCTGGATCCCGATATTTTTGGAGTATTTCTTTTAAATCACTTACAAACCTTGGTGAGGGGAACAAGTTGCCGCTATAGCGGAGGCAGAAAGAGCCTCTGCTTGGGAGAGCGCAGCTCTCACTCCTTTCGCCTTCCCGATGCTACCTTGGATGCTTCGCTTCTCTTGCGGATAAGAGCTTTGCTGCTTGCCAGCTCTGGATGTTGCAGTTTCTGTGGAAAAAAAGGGTTGTAAAGGAATGATAGGGAAGACAATGAAGAAAAATCATCTGGGAGAAACCCCTAGTCCCAAGCGTTTTTCTGAGAACTAACGGGTGTTTTGGAGCTGAGTGACCCCCGTCCTAGGCGGCGGAGGGAGTGAGCCTGCCCGTTCCGTGGGGGACTTCCCGGGACCGGCTATTCCCTTCGGATGCGGACTGGGAAACCTGTAGGAAATCCTCCCGCCGCTCTGCGAAGCCACCATGAATTCAGTGGCTGGAAATAAGGAGAGGATCGCGGTCACGGCGCGGAGCAGAAAATACGGGGTAAGTTGCGGGCGGAGGGGCGGCTCGGAGCGGTGGCCGTGCCGGGGCGGCAGCAGCTCCGGGCGAGGCGCGGGGGCCGCCGCGGGCGCGGAGCGCCCGAGCGAAACTTGCCGGCGCCGCCGAGCCTCCCTGCCTGACCCGCTGCTCCTTCTCCCGCTCCAGGTGACCGAGCCCTGCTCCCCCACCAAGCCCGCCGCCCCCTTCTCCCCCGAGAGCTGGTACCGGAAGGCGTACGAGGAGTCCCGGGCTGGTGGTCGCCCCGCGCCGGAGGGAGCCGGCTCTGCCCTGGGCTCCTCCGGCACGCCGTCCCCGGGCTCCGGCACATCCTCGCCGGGCTCCNNNNCCGGGCTCCTTCACCGGCTCGCCGGGACCCGCTTCGCCTGGCATCGGCACCAGCTCTCCCGGCTCGCTGGGCGGCTCGCCGGGCTTCGGCACCGGCTCGCCGGGCTCCGGCAGCGGCGGCGGCTCCTCGCCGGGCTCGGACCGCGGCGTCTGGTGCGAGCACTGCAACGCCCGCCTGGCGGAGCTGAAGAGGCAGGCGCTGAAGCTCCTCATCCCTGGGCCCGTCAGCAGCAAGGTGAGCGCGGGGCCGGGGGGACAGGGGCATCCCTGTGCCCGGAGCGGTCTCCAGCGGCCGCCTGAGGACCCCTCTGCTGGTGTCACAGCTGAAGGCTTTGGGGTTTGTTTGTGTTTCCCCACGTCTTGGCTTGGCTTCGTTCCCTTTTCCCATCCCTTCCTTCTGCTTTATGTGGAGCAGGGTACCTCTGTCTTTGGAGGGCTGACAGACTTCGAGGGCATCTGTGACAGTTCCTCCAACTCGCTTCTCTCTCTCTTTGAGTGCACTGATAAGTGGTTCTGTGTTGTTGTTTCCTGTGTGCCATTTTTTCCCCCCCCTCCCTTCCCTTCCTCTATAGTGGATAAGTAAGGGTGGGAATGCTACATGGGAGTCATTGGCCTCTTCCCCTTTACTGTCTTTGATCCCTACAAGATAGTTTTACAAAATACCCTTAGACTTGGCAGTAACTTAGTGGTAATGTGTGTATGTATGATCTGAAGCCACTGATTTCTACTTCCATCGAGGGAGAGACCCTCCTGTAGCTCCGTGTTCAGATGAGACACTGAAATGCTACGTGATCCCAAGGGGCACTCAGGGAGGCTGTGGCAGACAAGGGCATTGAACTAAGCTCTCCTGGGTGTTATTAGGAGAAGGATAACTTGCTGATGCTTCTCTGTTACAGAGGAAAGCTGGATTTTATTTAGTTGTGGTTTTTTTTTTTTTATTTTTTTTATTTTTTGATTCTTAGTAAGAAGACTTGAGAGTACTTGAAGCTGCTGGCCTCTGAACATTGAATTTAATAATCTGGTGTTTAAAGAGGATGTAAGCATTTCTGATATTTGGCCCCAGGTTTTAAGAGCTGACTGATTCAGAATAGAGTTGGAAGTCTGCTTTCTGTCTCTCTTGTGGAACTTGGTACATCCAAAAGCATGCTCTGAAATTCATTTGGTTTGTTTTGCTTGGCATTGTTTTTTGTTTTCCCTGTTTGTTGTGCATAGAAAGATTAAGGCTAACAGCCCTAAACGAGTGACCAGCAGCCCTTGGCTGACCTCATGCTACCAAAATAGTAAGCACAGGGTTCCTCCATAGCAACCCCTTGAGTGATGTATTGTGAATGGGTCTACAGTGCCTGGAATGTAGTACAATGCAATTTTGTTTGCCCTGTTGGGTCCAGGTACTATCAAATGATAATATTTACTCTTCCACTTCAAAGAGTTTTCATTAGTGGTTACAATAAAGAGGTATCGTGGAAAAGAGCCGACTGCTGAGAAAGGGTCCCTGGTATTGCTGTTGTGTTGTACTCTCCATTATTTATTTATGTGCTCTTTGAGAGGGAGTTGGTGCTCTCATGAACAAAAGGTTCAACGGCTGGTTGTTACCTTGTCTCAAGAGCTGACTTAACTGAATTATTCATGAAGAGAGAAAGGTGGAACCACCAAAATTAATAGTTAATTTAACCATTAATATGTGGCTGATTCACTGTAAACTGTCCCTATACAAAAATCTTCACAAATTTCAGGCTGTGTGATGTAGCAGTGATTACCACCTGGGAATATGGATTGGAAATTACTGATACACATACAGGAGCCTTCAGAGTAACAAAGACTAGGAGTGGAGGAGAAGATAAAACTAGGATAAAGACAATGTTAAATAGAAATTGAGATATTTTGCAGTCATGTAAAGGTTTGCACAGGGCTCCCTTATTGCAATAGTGGTTGATGTTGCCCATCCTAGCCTGCCTGAGGTGCTACCTTTGTATTACTATAATCTGTTTTGTTATTCACTTAGTTTAGGTGATGGTGTTGTACAGGCAATGCTCCTATCAGTAGTAAGTCTTACTTCTCTGTTTGGCCCCTCTAAGCTATGTATTTTTTTCTTCTTACACCTCCTTTCCAAAACTTCCAGCTCTATAGGAATGCCACTTAAAAAACCATTGTTATCCAATCTGTGCATTTAGGGGCAAAGAGGGAGGCACAAGGTCTTTGTGGGCTATGGTGACTCTCTCCTCTATTTGTTATGGTCAGTAGTACTTGCAGGCTCAATTCTGTTGAGATACTTCAGCCTTTTGCACACAGTTCCTTTCTGTGGATGGGTATTACTGGCTGGCTGTGACTGTTTGCAGGTGCATCTCTGTCTCATTCTTTCTGGCTTAATTATGGCTGTTGAGAGTTTTTTGGCCTTGTGATTTTTTTGCCCTCACCAGGTACCGGCCAGCAGAGTGAGGCTTTGCTCTGGGTGATGTGGGGTGCAAACTTCATGGCTAGTGCAAGTTTGTTTCTGCTGGTGTCACTGGGTAGTTCTGCAAGTTCAGCTGGGACCTGCGGACTGTCTTTGCAGGCGTGTGCCACAGTGACACTAGGGTTGCTCCCTGAGGGCAACGTGTAGAAGGTCTCTCAAGAATGGGAAAAAAATCTGTCGGTGTCAGGGGAAAACTAGCTGTGGTTTGGGTTGCGGTGAGAGTCTACCACACTCGGTTAATGTATCTGGCTTTTTTCAGGGTCCTGTGAGGTTTGGTCTTGATTGCTGCTATGGAAATAATCTTTTTGTGTGTAGAATGGATCCTGCTACACAGTTCAGTGCAATAAGGAGTAGGTCACCTTGTTGATTCTGGGGATTCCCTCAGAACTTGAAAAGCATCTTACAACTCAAGACTGCTCATAGGACACAGCTAATTTGCAATATGCCTTTATTAGAACAATTAAATGAAGCATTTAAAATGTATCTGCCATCTAGTCACTCAGATCTGACTTCCATGTTTTGTATTGTTGTTGTTGAAGACAGGCTAGAAATAGCATTATAAATACATTCCTTGCAACCTGTTTCATGTTTATGCTGTGTTTAGAAGTACATATTATCTGGGATATTGTGGGTTGCAGAATATGAGGACTTTTGTATTTTATGTTTTAACATATACCTAGTAGCAGATTTTGAAATTTATAGTAACTATCCAAATGTGAACCTACATAAATGTTTTGTACAGTGTTCAATCATGTAAAAGTTTATATCTGCAAAGTGTAATAACATACTTCATGCATAAAGCCTGGTCTGTATATGGAGCAATTCAGTTATGTACTGAAGCTTTTCATTTGATTGAGAAAAAGGCACACAACCTAAAGCAAGCTGCTTCTGACTAGCTCATTGTTAGTGCTGAGGTGTTGAGCTCCCAGTTTTAAATAGAAACATTCTTTCCTAATATGTCAACAGGATCAAAACTTGGGATTTTTTTTTTTGGTGGGGAACAGAGGTGAAGAATATATAACTATAGTTGTGCTAATTTATTTTAACTGTTTAAAATGCCAGATTCCTGCCAATAGCAAAAAGAAAAGTGCTAAAAGCTTATTGTTTTTTTCCTCCTCTTGTGATACAGATGTGACTTAATGATGTTCAGCAATTATGTTCATACAAGGGGTTTTGTTTTATGAGAATTAAATCTTATTGTAACTCCCATGCAAAGCAGGCCTATGGGAAATGACTAACACAGGTGGTTGGGTATAGTTGTACGCTCAGGGCATCTTGGAGCATTTGAGGGCTGTTATTGGTAGGGTTTGTGTTACCTTTGCATGATATTGTCTCAAAAATTACTAATGGCTTTTTTTAATTTTAAGGTTTTTCTGTGTTTTCAGAAGGGCATTAGACAAAATCCTATATAATAGTTTATGGCACCATATTCCCTATTTGTCAGAATTTCTGTGAAATGTATTTGCCTTGAATTCTGCCCTGTGATGCCACTTGTCTTCAGTGGACACTATCCTTGCAGGCATCTGACAACTGAAGACTATATTGATGTATATCAAATTATATTGTGTATAAATAATCAGTTGAATGTTAATAAATAAATAAATTTGTTAGTACAGGATTCCATAAAATGCTGAATACAGCTTTTAAACCAAGGCAATTTGAATGTGTAGGTGTGGTTAACTGCTTAGATGTGTTGTGACTGGGTTGGTTGGTAAGGATACTATTTTAAAGGGTAGAGCTGGATTACACTGATGTTGAGTAGCTTAATTGTGGACTGTCTCCTAGCTAGTGTCTGTGCTTCTGAGTATAAGAATTGGGTGAATTCTGAGCACAGTGTCTGTGAAGAAAGAAGGAAAGGACTTTGATTCTGTGTATAGTTTTGTTTTTCACCAGTATATTGACTTTTTTTTTTTTGTTTGCATATTGTTGAATTAGGCTCTTTCCTTTCAGGAGTGTTCAGTGGTCAAAGACTTGACTAATAATTATTAATAATGAAGAAAGCCCAGAAGCTGATCTAATGAAAAAGAGGTTCCTGTTAGCTGATAGCTACTTCAGAAACATTCCCAGTAGAGACAGGACAGTAATGAACCCTTCCTCAAAGCTTAGTGAGTGACAGCATAATGGAATTTCATTTCTGTCCAGACTTTTAATTTGTGAACAAGCACGGCCAGTCTGTATGGTGGCTTAATTCACTGTGCAAAAAATCTCAGGGACCTAATCATTTCATCCCAACTCATTGTAATGCAGATAGGATTATTGCATTAGAAATGTGATTTTAAATGGCCTGAGGCAGTAATTTGTCAGCATTTGGAAGGATTAGCTCCATTAAAGTTTAGGCAACAACAACCGTTCTTTTGTGTTGCATCACAGGTCACAATACCAAACATTTAGCGTAACTCATCTGTGAATCTTCTTAAAATTGTATGCTTCCTGGCACGTTGGGAAACCATGAGCCACTTCACTGGAATTACAGCTGCTTGCAGAGCTCCAGAGGAGACCAACGGATATGCCTTCACCTCTGATGAATTAATGTAAACCCTTTTCTAGGAGCAGCTGGAAGTCTTGCTGCTGCAGTCTCCAGTGTCAACATGTGAAACAGTTATATCATTTCTTTCAAACTTGCAAATGTCTTCGAGGTAAGGGTGAAGATACTGTATATTAAAGACTGCTCTTTAGAAAGCTGTCAAAACTGTTAGCTCTGTAGCTTTCTCTGTGGGATGAAAAATGCTTGCCATTATTAAGTGCACTGGAAATTAGAAAGTGGCCTGTGATCACAGATTATGCTTAGCGGATTGAAACTAGTGCTTGCTGTCAGAAAATACTTTTAGACCACAGACAGAGCTGTTGAGGGTGGAGAGGGAAGTACTGATGTTTTAACTGAAGTAAATATCTAGGGAGGAGAATTTTTTTTTTTTCAACAAACTCTTGCCTGTGCATCTGAAAATATTGTGCTCAGGAATAGTCAGTGCTGAGTCTGTAACTGGCTTCTTCATGCCAGACTTGTTGATAAGCAACAAAACATCTTCAAGGTGCTTTATGCATGCTGTGAAAGCTGCACAGATCTCTTACAATCTCCTTGTATCTTTAGATACTATTTTATTTCCTTATAAGTAAAAGTTGCAACATCCATGGAAATATTGTATAATAAGCATAGGATTTTGGCATATACTTTTGGAAGGGGGCAAGGAAGAGGAAGACCATCAGAGTTCCCAAGACAGTGTTGGAAAAAAGTCAAACATTACCAGTGTAGGCCATTGGCATGTAATGGGAGTCAGGCCTGCATCAGCAGATTATTAGAACATTGCAGTGCTGTGTATGTAGGGCTCAAACGCATAGCAGATTTGCCACATCAGCGGCACATAGCCTTTGACATCATATAATTGGGGTGCTTCCAAGCACTGAACTTACAGCCTGCCACCACAATAAACTTGACTGTCATGCTCTACATAATGATGTAGTAGGAACTCCAGCATTTTATGACACGTGGTCTGCATGTCAAAAACGTGAGAGATGTTCTAAGTTAAATTGCTAGTTTAGATCTGAAAGTGTCGTGCTGTAGCTTGAGTGGCATTGATGTTTATTAAAGTGGAGAAACACAAGCATATGTCTTCCCTTCCTGCCACTGAATAAATAATTCCTAGCCCTCAGTATTTGTTGTTGAAGCTGCAACCCAAGAACTGTCCCTGATTGCAGAAAAACAGATTGTATGTTTACTTTGAATTAAGTAAGCTGTAGCTTGTAACAACACCCTGACAAAGTAGTATCCCAGGAGCAGAAAGTTCTAGAAGTGTCTTTCACAGTCTGTCCCATTATTGGACCAAATTTTGGTTGCCCAGTGACACTGATGGGAGTCACAACATTGCTCTTCTAGAAAGCAGCAGTCAAGTAATAGCACATAGAAATGCTGCTTTGATCTGGAAGCTTCAGCTTGCATGTTTGAAAGACACAATGTTTCGTCCAACAGTTTCTGAGCACAGGGTGGCCACTGAAGCTAGGTTATTTTAGAAGATTATACCATTGCATCCTTCTTCGCAGGTTTATGGAACTCAAACCCCTTGCTGCTTACTTTTATTTTCAATTGCTTTCTGTGCAACCTTCCTACATTAAACCAGGTTTAAAAAAAACCAAAACAAACAAGAAACAAACCCCAAAAACCTAGAAACTAACTTTGTCTCTGGTTTTGAAACTTGAAGTATATAATCACACTTGGTACAGATCAGACTTCTATGTGCAGTTGCAAAATTTTGTAGTAATTACAATCAGAATATGCATTTGCTTATACTACTTTTTCCTCTACTCTTTTCCTTAGGTAATTTTACAGTATATCTTAATATCTTGATGGGAGTGTGCTTGAGGCTTTGTCAAGTGAAATGAAACCTTCACGAAACACTTGAATAGAGTGGGGAGTGGTTGACTAGACCATTCTGAGCTTGGCATGAAGTATGTTCGAAAGACACTACAAGAAATATCAAATACTGAAAATTTTTACTTGTTACTTATAAAACAGTGAAGAGGTAGGGAGGGGGAGAGAGAAGTAGTCTGGATCTGAACCTTGTCAGTCTATTGGCTTATGTGTAATGGGCCTTAGTGAGGGCATTTAGACTTCAGCAAAATCAGTAGGATTTCATTTAGGCCACAGCTCTATGCATCATATACTTCTAACCAGGGAATACTTGCATGCATTCAAAGCAGCAGACATGCTGCTCAGGCTGAGCAGGGCTAAGACATCCTGGCTCCCCATGGCCTCCGCACGTGCCTTTTCTTTCTCCTCTCCATGTGAAGGTCATAAGTTATCATCACTGCAGGTCTCCTGTGTAACTACACGGTGGTTGCTCCCTGCCCTAGTTCTTATAAAAATGATAGATAGCTCAAACACTTTTGATAGCATTGCTTTCTAAACTCAGATCCTTTTGATCAGGGAGTGACTAGATGTGCTATTACAACAGCAGATATGAGGAGCCAGTGATCTCTGAGAAAGGTACTGCAGTGCAATGCATCCAACCATAGCCTCTGCTAGGGATTGCTTTTTAATTACTCTACAAAAGACAAAGGAAAATATGATACAAAAGAATCAGTCTTAAGGAATTGGTGTGTTCAATTGCTGCTTGGATTTATTTTTATGGTATTAGAATTCAATTTATTTGAAATAATACAGTGTAGTAAGATTGTTAAAAGCTACTTATCATTCCAGAATTGATATACTTCATAAAAATTATTTTCATCTTCAGCTGTGTTCACTGTCTGTCGTGATTTAGCCCCAGCCTCCAACCATGCACACCACAGCCATTCACTCACTCCCCTACCAGTGGGATCAGGGAGACAGAAGAGTAAAAGCCAGAAAACTCATGGGTTGAGATAAAGACAGTTTATTAGGGAAGGCAAAAGCCGCACATACAAGCAAAGCAAAACAAGGAATTAATTCACTGTTTTCTATGGGTAGGCAGTTGTTCAGCCATCTTCAGGAGAGCAGAGCTCCATCATGTGCAATGGTTAGTTGGGAAGACAAGTGCCATCACTCCAAACATCTCCGTCTTCCTCCTTCTTCCCCCCGCTTTATATACTGAGCATGATGCCATATGGTATGGAATATCTACTTGTTCAGTTTGGGTCATCTGTCCTGGCTGTGTCTCAGTCTCCCATGCACTCCCAGTTTCCTCACCAGCATAACATGAAAAACAGAAAAGGCCTTGGCTCTGTGCAAGCCCTGCTCAGCAATCACAAAAACATCTCTGTATTATCAACCTTGTGTTCAGCACAAATCCAAACCATAACCCCATACTAGCCACTGCAAAGAAAATTAATTCTATCCCAGCCAAAACCAGGACATTGTCACTAAGATGTTCTGTTAAATATGTATTGTTAAATCACATAGTATATGGTTGAACTTGAATTTCTTGTATTTTGTAAAATACTTTGTGTCTTCTGAGAGGGAAAAAACCCAAACATTTTAGTCTGAAGAAACCTTCAGACAGATTTCCTCTTCTCACCTCTCTTCTGAAGCTGTATTTAGTAGTAATCTTTGGGTTAAAAAAATTGCCAAGGAGGATTGCTCAAGAGAACTGAACTTTGTTTACAATTCATGATGTAAACAAAAGACTTTCCTCAGAAGCTGTTGGACACTTCTGGCTTCACATAAGTAAAGCATTTGTTGACACAAATTGTTGTAGAGATTTTTGTGTTGTATATTTAAAGTTGTCATGCCTTCCTATTAAACAAAGAAGGACTGGATCTGCTTGTGTCGTTGCCCTAGAAGTAGAAGAACTTAGCTTACAGGTCCAACCTGTTTTGTTGGTGTCTGGTCAATGGTATTGTTCAATCGATTTGGTGATTTGGGGAAAGAGGGTCAAATGCCTTTGAAAAATTATTTTATTCTAGTGAAAAGATATACTGTAAGCCAAATTGAGTGTGGATCTAGAAAATACTTTAAATTTCTTGCTGGTGGTATGTGTCAAAGGAACTGAGTCTGCTGAAAGCAGGATATCTTTATCCAGGGAAATATGACTGATGTAAGGCATCCATCCAGCTCCAGTGTCTGTAGGAAAATCTTAAATTGGGAGTACAGTCTGTTGCAGTGTTTTTGCTTCCAAATTGCCTTCAAGTGGAACTTGCTTTATATGTTTTTATTTCTTACAAATGTGTTTTGACCTGTGGATTTTCTATGATCTATTAATAGCAAACCTCTAACTTATGTTTCCCCATGCCCGCTAAATCATAAATACTTTGATGGGATAATTTATTTGCACCTGAGTATTCACAAAAGTTTTTCTATCCTGTGGTCTTGCACTGGAACAAAATTCTACTCACATGAGTGTTTGGAGAAAAGCAAATGAAAGGTGACTTTGACATCCACCCTGGTAAACATTTTCTTCTGAAGAAGAAAAAGTGAAATTTCACGGTGTTTTAGGGGTTTCAACTTTGTTCAGAGCTGAGATCTGCCTCAGCAGTGCAATTGATTTTTTTTTTTTTCCCCAAGTTGTGCATGCTTCATTCCCCCTCTACCACCCTCAAGATTGACTAAAGGTAAATGAGGACTCAAGAATAAAACCCCTCAATTTCTGTGACCCCCTGTGTCATTCTGTTGGGAATTGCCCTTTCCTTTTATTGCAGGTGTACTTGAAGATATGAGATTTGTGCAGTGCTGGATATGTGGTTGCTCTGGAGTCTTCCTTAAAAGCGGAACTTGGCCTCTGCATGTTTTTCTCTTGGCTCCTCTAAGAGTTACCTGAGCAAACTCTCATTTTACCAAAGATGGACTTGGACTCTGTTAAGCTGAAGTTATTCAGGAGAGGGGACTTCTGCTTGCTAACCGATTGTCTGAATGATTGCATGCTACTATTTCAATTGGACAGTTTTATTTTTCTATGCCTCTTGGCTAAATGAACCTCTGACCTGTTAAGTGCCAAATGCTGAAAGAATCGCCCACTTACTCAGTCCACCTGATGGACTCCAGCAGAAAGCTTGGTGGGCAATAAGGCAGTCCTGGCCTTCAGCAGGGGCTGAACAGCAAGAATAGAAGTCATTACTCTTCATTTCTCTATTAGTTTCACTGCTCATTTAATAGGGCCAGGCAAAGAAAACATTAATATCCTATTCAGCAGCCAAATGCACCAAAGTGGGAATTGTGACTGGTGTGTTTTTCTCTTTTCTAATGGTATCATTAAATTTTAACAAGTCCTTTAAATCATGTTAGAATTCCCAGGGTTAATATGCTGAAATTGCTGGCAGCGTTCCCACAGGAAGAGTTAACAGTGGCTGAGGCTGTGTGGCTGGCATTTGTTGCTCAGAGGGAGGTGTTGGGACTGGAGAAGCCCTGGCACTAGAAAGGCACAATCAGGTCTTTGGTGACAGGGGGCATTTACAATACACATACATATTCTTTGCTATTTGCCTCTCTCTTTTCACTCCCTCCTTGCTTTTCTTTCCCCATTAGCCCTAAAGCTGTCATTTCAGCTTATACCCGTTAGACTTCTAATGGAAATTCTTGACAATCAGCCCACATATGTGTGAACCTAGCAGGAAGGCACACAAGTGTGCTAGTCAGTGCAAGTGTCAGATTTAAGGGACTGTTAGACCATAGATGGCTTTTACTGAAGGTCGAGAGGCTAACAAAGTGGGAGATGCAATTAAAATGGTATTTGTTAGAAAGGAATAGCTAGCTGTCTGGGCAGGCTGAACCTGGGGAAATGATGGGTAGTGGGAAGGCCATTAATGATGGCTTTGTAAGCAGTTCTGCAGCATGGGTGGTAAACCTAAATCCAGAGCTGCTCTTTTAGTATGCCTAATGAGACTTCCTTTTTTTTTTTTTT